>AWNI01000033.1:330567-363398 GCA_000517465.1 Moesziomyces aphidis | reverse complement strand
CTCTCTCTCTCTCTCTCTCTCTCTCGCTCCGACCCTCTCTCTCCCTCGCTCTCACTGCCAAGCCTTCCTTCCTTGCTACCAACCACATCCCCTCATACGACTGACAACAAAGCTCGATCACCGCCACTCCACCTCGCTCGAACTTGCGCTCGCGCTCGCGCTCACCCACCATCCCTTGCTGTCGACGCCCGTGGATGGCCATTCCAATCGGCGGCCCAGCTCGATAGCCCTGCTGTGACACGGCTACCAGTGCGTAGTGCATGGCGACCTCCCAGCCGTACAGCGCTTCCGGATCTCGCACCCGTCACCCATCCCGCAGCCTCCTCCCCATCGCGCAAGACAGCCAGGAGCACATCCCGCTCCAGCCACTACGTCCTTCCACCACCTCGCGGCCACACCCTGCGCATACACTCTCACAGCTACACCAACGCATACACCACCACCTCCTCCACAATCCCACCATGAAGTTCTCACACAGCATCCAATTCAACGCCGTGCCCGACTGGGCCGACAAGTACATCGCCTACTCAAACCTCAAAAAGACCATCTATCTCATGGAGAAGGAGCTCCCCTCCGCTCCCAACGCCGCCTACTCGGACGTCGAAAACGAATCGTCCGGCCTGCTTCAGGATGCGCAGAGCACAGAGACCGACCGCGCCTTCGTGCCGCTCCTCGACAAGGAACTCTCCAAGATCGTCGACTTCTACCTCGCAAAGGACGCCGAGCTGCGCGCCGACCTGCACAACCTCAAGGACGACCTCGAGCGCGTAGAGAGCGAGGACTTTGACGACGACTCCGACTTTGCCAGGAGCGACGACGAGGACGACGACGACGACCTCATCGACACCGTACGCACCGCCAAGGTCAGCGCCGAGCGTCGCCCCAGCATCGACGACGTCTTTACGCAGCCGCGCAAGTACAACGAGGCCTCGCGTCAGCAGCAGCGCATGCGCGAAGGCGGGCCCTCGCGCTCCCGCAAGGACAGCCGTGCCACCCTTGACGAGGCTGCTGCTGGCGGGGCCCCAACACGCCCGCCCAACAATCGCAACCGCTCCAGCACCCTCCTCGACCACTCGGCCGACCTCTCCGAACAAGGCGACACCTCGGGCTTTGCCAAGCGCACGCGCAGCAGCTCCAACGCCAGCCAGTCCGGCTCCAAGGCGCGCTGGGCCAGCATCTTTGGCAAGAAGCCCGTGCGTCGTCGCTCGCTCGGCATCGTGCTTGCCGGCGGCGGCGGCGGCGGCGGCGGCGCAGCAGACGATCCGTCCAACAGCCACGATCGCCTCGTCCCCGCCTCGAGCGACGCCGGCGACAGCAGCTTTGGCGGCGACGCCAAGAGCATGTCCATCTGGACCGCCGACAATGACTACGCCATCGACATGCGCATCACCTTCAAGAAGCGCATCACCGACCTCTTTGTCGCCATGTCCGAGCTGCGCCAATTCGTCCAGCTCAACGAGACGGGCATGCGCAAGATCCTCAAAAAGTACGACAAGATCACAAAGTCCGACCTCAAGGAGCGCTACATGAACGACAGCCTGCGCGCCCAGCCGCCCTTTACCGCCGACGCCAAGCGTGGGCTCGACGAGTGCATCGACACGCTCATCCAGCTCTTTGCCAAGGTGGTCACGGCCGGCGACGTGGGCGCGGCGGCGCAGCAGCTCAAGACGCATCTGCGCGAGCAGGTCGTGTGGCAGCGCAACACCGTGTGGCGCGAGATGATCGGCATCGAGCGGCGTGCGCAGGGTGCGGCGCTCGAAAGAACCGTCATGGGTTCCAGCAAGCAGCACGACTTGGAGCCCAGCAAGCCCTTCCGCCTGCGCACGCCGTGCGGCAGCTTCACCGTGCCCGGCTGGTTGAGCATGAGCACGCTGCATCTGCTCATCGCCTTCACCGCCCTCGTGGCGCTGCTCAAGGCACCCGGTCTGCGCTTCTTCAACCGCGTCGAGGAGCAGAACTGTCTGGCGATGCTCGTCTTCTGCACCATCCTGTGGGCGACCGAGGTGATCCCGCTCTTCGTCACCTCGCTGATGGTGCCGCTGCTCGTGGTCACGCTGCGCGTCGCACGCACCGACGACGTCAAGGACCGCCGCATGACGGCGCCCGAGACCACAAAGTGGATCTTCTCGCAGATGTTTGCGCCCAACATGTGCCTGCTGCTCGGCGGCTTCACGCTCGCTGCGGCGCTGTCCAAGTATGGCATCGACAAGATTCTGGCCACCAAGATCCTGCGGTTGGCCGGTACGAGGCCGAGCGTGGTGCTGCTGGCGCACATGGGCGTGGCGTGCTTTGCGTCCATGTGGATCAGCAACGTGGCTGCACCCGTGCTCATGTATTCGCTCATCCAGCCCATCCTGCGTACGCTGCCGAGCAAGTCGCCGTACGCCTCGAGCCTCATCATGGGCATTGCGCTTGCGTCGAACATCGGCGGACAGACCTCGCCCATCGCTTCGCCGCAGAACCTGATTGCGCTGCAGTACATGAAGCAACCCGTGGGGTGGCTGCAGTGGTTTGCCGTCACCATCCCCGTGTCCGGCCTGTCGCTGGTGGTCATCTGGCTGATCCTGCTGTGGAGCTATGGTGCGGGGAGGGGCACGGTGATCAAGAAGCTCGGCGAGAGCAGGGATTCGTTCACCAAGATCCAGTGGTTCATCTCGGCCGTCGCCGTGTCGACGATCGTGCTGTGGTGTTTGGAGAAGAACTTCGAGTGGATCGTCGGCGACATGGGCATCATTGCCATCGTTCCCATGGTGCTCTTCTTTGGCACGGGCATCCTCACCAAGGAGGACTTCAACACGTTCCTCTGGACCGTCGTCTTCCTTGCCATGGGCGGTATTGCGCTCGGCAAGGCAGTCACATCGTCGGGACTGCTCGAGTCGCTCGATGACCTCATCCAGGAGATCGTCAAGGAGCTTCCGCTGTGGCAGATCATCGTCGCCCTGCTCGGTATCGGTCTGGTGGTGGCTACGTTTATCAGCCACACCATCGCTGCGGTCCTGCTCGTGCCCATTGCGGCCCAGGTCGGCGAGAGCCTCGACACGCCGCATCCACGACTGCTCATCATGGCTACGACGCTGGTGGCGTCGGCAGCGATGGGTCTGCCCGTCAGTGGATATCCGAACCAAATCGCCGTTTCCATGGAGGACGATCTCGGTGACCGTTATGTCTCCGTCAAGGACTTCCTCAAGGTCGGCGTCTTGGCCTCGGTCGTGGCCACGCTCATCGTAGGCACGATTGGCGTGGTCATCATGTACGCGCTCCAATTCTAGACTCTCTCCATTCCCTCAGCAGCAAATCCACTCTCGCACTTGTTTCCTTGGTGACGATCTCGAGTCGTGAGCGAAGCAGTGTAAGTCTTGTGCTGGATGAGAATTGGCTACATTGCAAGACAGGACGTGGTGGAACAAGAGAGAGGCAGATTGGGGGGAAGGAGTTATTCGAGGTCTTCGGGAGCGACATGTTCGTTGCCCGTGTCGATGACGGCCTTACTCGGTCTCCAGACCATGACGATATTGTCCTCGGCCGCCGTGGTAAGGGCCCATTCGAGATGGGGGCTCCAGCCGAGATCGGTTGGTCGGCTGGTATGCCCACCGTGCACAAAGACCAATTCGGGCGGACCGTCTTCTGCATCCTCGGGCGTCTGTTCCTGACCGATCTTGCTGAGGTCCCAGATGTTGACCCTTCGATCGGCACTTGCGCTCGCCAGCACGGTCGGATTATGCGGGCTCCAGCACGCAGAGAGGATCTCGTCGGTATGCGCCTCGAGCGAGTGCAGCTTCACCTTGAGGTTGCGCAGATCCCACACACCCAGCGTCTTGTCCGACGATCCCGTCACGAGGATGTTTTCGTTGTCCGGGCTGAACGCGAGCGTGTTGACCTCGCCCGCGTGCGCCTCGACGCGGTACTTGGGTGCGGTCGGTGCCTCGCGAACATCCCAGATGAGCAGCTGACGATCATCGCCCACCGAACCGAACAGCGACTCGTGGTGGTTGTGCCACGCCACATCCTCGACAATCGCCGTGTGCCCCGTGTACGTCGCCACGGGCTGCAGCGTGTTGTTGCCCTTGGTGTACTGGTTGATATCCCAGTGGCACACTGTAGTGTCTTCACTAGCCGCCAAGATGTGGCCCTGCTTCAGCGGCGACCAGCTCAAGCCATACCCTTCCGCCGTCTGGCCCTCGAGCTCAATATCGGGCCGACAAACTCCATCGGCCGAGGGCGTGTTGGAGTGCTTGGTGCGGTCAAAGACGTACGTCTTTCCCGTGACGGTGCGCGTGGCGATCAGGTCGCAGTTCTGCGGACAGTATCTCGCGCGGTTGATCTCGCCGTCGTGGTTGATCTTCTGGACGATGGTGAGGCGCGCCGTGGTGGCCGAGTAGCTGCCGATCTCGCCCTTGTCCTCGTCGTACTGCTTGAGGTCGAGCCGCGACTCGGCGGCGTTCGACGGTCCGTCGGCGCCCGTGGTGGGCAGCTGCACCTGAGCGATCTGCAGGTAGTTCTGGTCCTGCTCGGACGTGTGCGTGCCCAGCAGCAGCCGGTGCTGCGTGTACGACTGCCCCGCCGGCGTCTCCTTGTCCGGGAACCACTGGCACGTGAGCGACGGCCACTCGAGCGCATGCGTCACCACGAGATCATACAGGAAGGGCGAGTTCTTCTTCCAGATCTTGTACTCTTCGTTCGACAGCTTCTGCTGCGCGATGGCCGCCTCATCGTCGACGAGATCCGACGCGTCCATGGTGGGCAGAAGGTAGATGCGCAGACGCAGGAGTGGTGGTGGTAGGCAGCGACGACGAGGATGAGGTGAAGGTATGGTCGAGACCTGGGGCGCGGAAAGCGGGTGCTGCTCCCCCCTCTCTCTCACATACATTCTCACACACACTCTCTCTCTCTACTCTTCCAGCCCCAGCCGCACCTTGACAAAGTAACAGAGAGCCGGCCAGTCTCGCCCGACGCGCGAAGCGTCTGCAGGACCGCCTCGACCTGTCGACGCGCCTTTCGTCGTCCACTCGTCCGAGTGCGCTCGGTCCGCACCCAGGGCGACCGCGTCGCGTTGAGTGGGTCACCACGCTTTAACATATTGTAGCTCGTGCCGCTTCCACCGCCTTCCGCTCCAATGACCGCGTCCGTGCGTCAACTTCGTCACGGCAAACGTCGAGGAATTTCGCAAAAACGTGCGCCGTGCAGGAAGAAAAAAAACCCCCCCCAGCTCCCGCCACCGAAAGCAGGCGCTCGGCACGACATCAGTGTGCGCACAGACATTCTGGAAGAACTTCCACTTTTTTTCTCCTGAGGATTTTTTTAGAGCTCCCACTCCACCAAGGTCAACAAATTTTCGACAGCGCTTTGGTGCAGCTCCGCACCGCAGCACACCGGACCGTTCAGTGGCAAAGGCGATACGCAGCACAGACACGGATCGCCGGGAAGAATGTCGTTGTGCGTAGCTGCACCCTAGATTTTTTTCCCCTTGGTCTTTGCGGACCGTGGCAGGAATGGATGGATGCCGCAACAGCCGTCTGTACTTCTTAAGGCCCCCGGTCTTTCACCAACTCCTTCCTCCGACCCATCATCCCGCCTAGGACGCATACCCACCCTTCCTCCATACCCACACGCCCATTTCCAAAAAATGACCGACGCTTACCGCCAGCCCGAGCCCAAGACCTTCCCTGACGCTCTTCAGCAGAAGGTCGACACGCTCGTCGAGGACTTCCGCAAGGCCGACGCCGAGCTGATCAAGCACGAGCTCAAGCTGCAAGCCCCGCTCTACAAGAAGCGCGCCGAGATCGTGTCTTCCGTCAAGGACTTCTGGTTCCAGGCTCTGATCAACTGCATGGCGACCAACGTGTACATTGACGATGCCGACCACGAGGCGCTCTCGTACCTCTCCAACGTGGACGTCGAGCGCGACCTCAACGACCCTCGTGCTGCCACCATCACCTTCTCGTTCCGCGAGAACCCGTTCTTCTCGAACGACAAGCTCGTCAAGAAGTTCAGCCTGGTCGACGGCGCCGACTCGCTGGAGGACGAGTTCAACTTCCTCGAGCAGACCACGCCCGAGAAGACGCAGATCGACTGGAAGTCGGACGACAAGAACCTGTGCAAGCTCAAGCCCACCGTCGGCGGCCCCGACTCGGACGACTTTGAGCCCGGCTCGTTCTTCTCCACCTTCTTCGAGAACACCGACCAGGAGATCGCCGGCGGCATCGGCCACGCCATCATCATGGACTTCTGGCCCGGCGCCATCGACTTCTACACCGGCGCCGACGACCTCGACTTTGACGAGGACGACTTCGACTCCGAGGACGACGAGGAGGACGAGGACGACGCAGAGATCGACCTCGAGGACGACGACCAGCCCCCCAAGAAGAAGTCCAAGGCTGACGCATAAGGCGCTCGCTCTGCTGGATTCCTTCGTCTTGTTCTTCGCTACCCCTGATCCCGGTCCTCTCTGTATTCCTCGCTTTCCACGCATTCCTATGACTTGCTAGTATCACTCCTTGACTGCTACTGCTTTTGCTTCATTCTTAGATCAGCCGCTCTCCGTTCTCGCAGAGGTCTTCGACAAGTGTGTCGCACTTTCTTGATCGACGTCCGTGCCTCGGACTGTCTTTCGATGTACCAATACCAAATCTTTGCCCTTCCAACCGTGCAGGCGTGTTCGCCGGACCGAGTGAGTATGAGCTGGGAGCGCCTTGTTGAGTAAGAATCGGACCGGACCCGATCGAGCATGGAGGTGAACGTCCGATCCGATCGCAAGGCGCTCTGCCGTCCGAGCCACTGTCCGCCAACGGCTGACTTCGGAGGCGTCTCGACAAGGCTGTTGCTCAGGGTTCAAAGGGATGGCGAGGGCGCAGAGCTTTGTGGCGCCCCGCTGGAGTCTGGGCTGCCAGTGCAGCGCGGACTCTAGTACGCCACCGCTCACGGCCAACGCTTGTCTTGTCTCGCCAACGCAGCCCCAACGCCGCGTCTAGACGTGCGAATGCCTTTCCGCCAGTGGCGAGCATGATCGGCAGGCACTAGGCGAGAACCCCTACCGGCGCCGGGCGCAGATCCCCCACTAAACCCTTGACTCTCTACAACATGTTCCTGATCACCCACATCCCAACGTCTGTGCATAGGATAGCGCGTTTATAAGGCGAGCGTGGCGGGGCAATTGTAGCTCCGCCACTTGTTGAGACTGGTGCACGGGCTCCCCGTGTCGATCGTTGGGAAGAGCCTCACCGCCACCCAGCACCTCTCTCGCGCGCGCCCAATTCAGGCTCCGGTTGGGCAACGGCAGCTACTCTACGCGAGGTCTCATTTCAACGCGCCCAGATCCACGGTCCACCCAGTCCGTCCTTTGGCATTACGGCAGCCGAGCCTTGCGGCGTTGGACCCGTCTCGGAGCCAAGCAACAAAGTTTGGGCTGCAATGCGACGAAGTGTCGAGATATCGTTTTTTTTCTTGCCCCGCAAAAAGAGCGGAGCCGCCGCTTGGCGGATTGTCACCAGCCCGGTCGCGCGCGCTGATTGGCCGTCGATACAATCTTGCGGTCTTGCTGCCCTTGCCTAGGGCGTTGTGAAAGTCGCAACGACGACTGTGTACGAATAATTGGCCCGCCTGCGCAAATGTTTGGCCGACACGATGATCCCTTTTCAGGTCGTCGAATGTCCATCCTAAGCGACGCTCTTGCGCCTTGTCGCGCGTCTGTGGGGGGGAGGGGGGGCTATACGCGAAGACCAGCAGGACGAGAGGATGCAGGTGTACGCCGACTGGTGATCCGCAAGTTCGCGTCTGCACGCCGCGGTGCTGCCGCATCGAGCCATGTTGCCCTCGTTGCTCGTGCATCCCACGCTAGAAGCCAGGCACGCTCTTGCAGTCCCAGCGCTGTCGTCATGACGGTTGACGACGGCTCAGCTACTGCAGCCAAGGGCAGGCGAAGGTGGAAAAACAAATTTAGCTTCACAGCAGCCAGACTAAAAGAAGAGCCGAGCAGATCACCACGGGAGAGTGCATTCGCGAGTGCACTTGGGGCTCCAAGCGAGGCCCCGATTTGCACCCACGCTTGACTGCGCTCCGAGCGACCAAGAGTCAAGCGCCTGAGTGGACGCGTTTCTTGCGGCATGACGGGCGGGGCTGAACAGACTACACAGGCTGAATAGGCTGAACCGGAGCTAGCCGCGGCTGGACAAACAGAGGCGGCGAGTATGTTATGGTCTCGCGTCGGCTGCGCCCTGCAGAGAGAAAGCTGGGCAGAGAACCGCATGCGATGGAGCCTCGAACCCCAGGGGAAAAGAAGCAGTCAAAAGGGAAAAGAGAGTTTGCAATTCGCACACGCTGCTCTGAGCGGTCAAGTTGGGGAGACGGTGGGATCGGCTCCGCCCGTCATTGCGGGGTTGAAAAGGCGGATTTTTTCGGGGTTTTTGGCGACCAAAAAAAAAAAAAAGAGGGACTCCTCCTTCCTGTCGAGCGTCGATCCCCCAACCAAGAAGTCAAACCTGACAACCCGGCGGGGTAATTCCGCGCTTGGCTTGGGATTGGTTCCCACCACGATGCTGGTAAGCTCGGCCAATCGATCGGAACTCCCACCACCTTCAACCATTGTAGGCCAGCTTCCGATGGTGGATGCGCATTGACTGGTCACCTTTGCCGGCTCGACCGACTGGCTCTCTGCGGCCAATCCAGTCAAAGCTGCGAGATGGAGTGGCTTGCGATGCCAGGCCAGGCAGGCGGTTGCACTGTAGCCGCTGGGCTGGGTTTCAGCGAGGCGCATAGCCGAGCCTGCAGTGTTTTTGCTAAGATTTCATCCTCCGCTCCACCTTGCTTGCGCCCTGGCCTCGCCGCACACGCAGGCAGACGCAGGCAGAAGCACGCAGCCAGGAGAGTGTCTCAGAGCGCTGCGCCTCATCATGCAATCTAGCCTCTCGCAACTGCAATCGGCTCACCCGTCCCTCGCTCGATTGGCCTGCTGCCTCTTTTTCTCTTTCGTTTTTGCAGCCTCCGCGAGGAAATCACACGATCGGAGCTGGTGGAGAAGGATGGGCGCCGACCCACTGGCGCTGCAGCAGCTGTCAAATGCGCCGTCACTCTCTGGCCCCGCCATGGCTCCGACAGTGGCAGAGAGCGGGCGGGCGTTGGGTTGGGTTGGGTTGCATGCTGCTAAGCGAAGCTCCACTGACGCTGCTCAGCCGCCGCCGTTGCCATGCTCTGCTCGTCTTTTTTCCCCCGCACTCTTTCACCGCTGTTGGTAGCTCGCTCCAATCCACCACCTCACGCTCCATTCTGCTGGTGATGCGCGGTGCCTGAGCCCCAAGCGCCTGCTTCTGAAACTTTGTCGCAGCCTCTTCCGCGCAAGAGACCCTGCACGCCTGCGGCTGTGGATAGCACTCGGCTCATCCGCCCTGCCCTGACTCAGACGCTCATGAGCCGAGTCGGACGCCATCCGTGTGTCGCCTCGTGCCTCCTCCTTCTCGTTATTGCCTCCCGCCTGCTTGCCCTTGCGCGCAGAGCCGTCGCTAGTCAGGAACCGACCCCTTCCATCCTTGGTCATGGCCTCGTCCCTTCTCGCTCTTTCTACTTAACCACTGACATCCTGGATTCCCACGCGCGCAACAGCCATCCAACTTCCCATCCATACCGTCTCGTCATCCCTCTACGTCGCATCATTGGTTGGTGCTTTTGGAAGCTCAGCACAGCCTCGACGTCGCACTGCTCGCCATCATCCACGCTTCACCGCTTCGATACATTCCGCTAGGCTGACTCGACAGCCATGTCCGGCTTCTACAGTCATCAGAAGTCGGCGTCAACGCTCTCGTTCGACAGCAACGAGAGAAGCTTCTCGCTCTCGTCTCGCCCGGCGACGGCCAGCATGGATCGCCCTGGCCCGTCGCGCGGCTTCCACTCCAACTCTTCCTCCGTCTCGCTTGGCAACAGCGTCGCAAACCCAAATCGCAACGGCGGTGCACCCATGCACGCAATGATGGTGCCCGGCATGGTGGTGCCTTCGACGGATCGCCCTGACCCAAACTCGCCCTTCTCGCAGTGGGAGGCCTACATCGTAAAGCAGACGCACGAATGGTCCGACAAGCGCGCAAAGGCCGTCGCCTCGCCGCCCCCCGCCGCCAACAGCCCGCGCATCGTCTGGGCCGACCAGATCCGCAAGTCTACGCCCCAGGTCCAACCGCTGGCATACACAAAGGCGAGAGACCGCGTTGCCAGTCCACCGCCCCAGGGCCCCCCTCCGCCTAACCCGCGCGGCTTGCTGCGCAAGGCTTCCTTCGACGTCTTTCGCAGCATGCCCGACGGCGGCCGCACCACGCCTTCGCCGCCCTCGTCCACCAGGCCGAGCATCTCGTCGCCCATCATCCCCAAGTCCATTCTCACCACGGCGCCAGCTCCCGTTCACGCCTCACCGGGCTCGCTCTCCGCCTCTGCATTCCTGGATACCTCGATGCGGTCGCTGCCGGACCCGAGCGGGGTGCCGCACAACGTCGAGTCGCACGCCTCGTCCATCCGCAGCCTCTCGCCTCTGCCGCTCTCGCTGCCCACCGACGACTTTTCCGCCTCGCTGCTCATCGGCCTCGACAAGCGCGCTTCCACCGCTTCCACCTCGTCTGGCCGCGCACCGGGACCGTCGGACCTCATCGCTGCACCTCTGCCCGCCATCTACAGCCCAGACATGACCGGCCCGCCGTCGATCGCCGACACCTACTCGGTGCACTCGCGCCGCTCGTCGTGGGCCAGCTCGGTCGATCTCGACCCCGCCATCATCTGCACGCCGCCTCTGTCGCACGACGGTTGGCAGGACCAGCCGCAGCCCGCCCGCCCCACCTTCCTCGCCGAGTACGGCCTCGACCAAGACAGCGACGAGAGCGAGACCGAGTGTAGCGTGTATCCCGACGAGGAGCAGGTGGCCGCACCGCTGCCCAGCGTCGCAGACGAGGAGAAGCAGCACCAGCAGCACCAGGAGATGCCACCACAGCCGGTCTTCCAGCGCCTCGAGGCGGATCTGCCTTTCAACGCGTACGGAGACGACCTCGGCGGAACGACCCGCATCGGACCCAACGGCTCGCCGCTGCCTCGCCTCGAAATCTCGACACTTCCGCGCGAGAAGGACGAGGTGCAAAAGGCGCGTGCACGCATCATGAGCCCCAGGTCGTTCAGGAAGGCCTTCTCCTCCAAGAAGAAGGGCTCGGCTTCGGGCTCGGGCTCGGCTTCAACCGGCTCGCGTGCGAGCGAGTCCTCGCCAAGCCTGCCCAACAGCAGTTCAGAGGACGTCGGCAAGGTCGAGGTGCCTTCGGAGCCGGTGACCGCCGCGTCGCCCGCGGCTGAACCCTCGCAGCTGCCCAGCCTGGCCAAGGACGACATGACGTCGTGGGCCGCCGCCATCCCTGCGCAAGCACCCCCGCCCACTTCGCCGCAGCTCGCAGAGCCTACCTCGCCCGTGCCGCAGGCACCTGCGATGGAGGCGACGGCGTCGAGCGATTCGTACCCTCAACTCGAGACGCCGTCCGAAGCAAACTTGTCCATGCCGCTCTCTCCCGCGTTCAGCACCATGACGCCCTCGATCTCGTCGGAGCTCTCGCGCGACAACGCCTCGTCGACGCACTCGTTTGGACAGAACTCGTTCGGCCAGAGGAGGCACCGCATCGTGACGCCCGGCCTGACCAAGGTCGCCTCGTCGCCGACGATCGAGGCCGGCGCGGCTCCATCGCTGGACCCACATCTGGCGCGGGCGATGACGCGCGCGCGATCCAGCGGCAGCGTCAGCTCGCACACGCCGTCGGTCGCGCTGAGCAACTCGTCGTCGACGCGACGCAACTCGCGCCGAAGCGGTCGCAGCCGCATCACGGACGGCATGCCGAGCTTTGCCAACATGGCCAGCACGCTCGCTGTGCCAATCGCCGACCAGCGCCGGCTGTCGAACCGCAGTCTGTCGAGCGAAGGCTCGATCGACAACCACAGCAACGCGTCCAACGGCTCGAGCTATGCCAAGGTCGGCGGATCGTCGGACGAGGGTGTGCCCGCGCTGGCCGTGTCGACCGCGACGGCGGTCAAGGGCGTGCTGCGCAAGCGCTCGCCGTCCGAGACGTCGTCGCTGCTGTCGCCGCGCAAGGAGGTGTCGTTCAACCTGCCCGTGGGCGAGTTCGGTGCGGTCGAGGAGCGCGCGAGCGAGGAGGAGGAGCTGCTCGAGCACGAGCAGAAGCAGCGCGCGCACCTCAAGCTGCCGCCCATGAAGCTGCAGGCGTCCGCCACGTCCGGCATCGCGGCCGAGACGGCAGAAACTGCTGCGCTCAGCCAGGACGATGCGGACATTGTCAAGTTCCTCACCACATTTGGCCGCGACATCACGAGCGTCGAGTCGCTCGAGGTGCTCGATACCGTCAATGCTGGGACGGGCGAGTGGCCGAAGCGCGACGACTGGGACTCGCTGCCGGCGTACCTGCTTGCGTACACCACCACCCTGCTCTCGGCGTACAGCGACGACACGGCGACGATGGTGTACTCGGCCGAGCGTGCGCCCAAAACCGTGCGCGGCAAGGCCAGCGCGCCCGTGCTCAGCACCAACCCGCTGTACACGGCCGTGGTGCGCAGCGTGCTCGGCATCGCCAGCTGGGAGCAGCCGCTCGTGTCGCTTGGCGCCGCGGGCGTGTACGGCTACAGCTGGACAAAGGGCCGCCTGGGTACGGTCATTCTGGTCGGTATGGCGCTGCTGCTGGCCACGCAGGGCGCGGGTGCGAACGCGGATGCCGGCAAAGATCTCGCCGACGCATACGGTAAGATCGCGCCCGTGCTGCTCGGCGACGAGGCGACGCAGGAGCGCGTGCGCAACCTGGTGCTGCGCAGGTCGCCGCGCGCGTCGCTGCGCCTCAGCGGCCTGCTCGTCGTGCTCGCGGCTGCCGCGACGCGTGTCGCCAGCAGCGTGGTCATGGGCCTGCCTGGTCTGCTGCTGGGCCTGGCGGTGTTCGTGTGGCTGCCCGTGATCCTGCACCAGCCCAGCTGGGCACCCAAGTGGCTGAGCAGCGTCAACCCGCTCGATGCGGTGCTGTACGATGTGCCCACCGACGCGCAGCATGCTATTTGCACGCTGCGCCGCCGTGCGGCCGGTGGAGACCCGCTGGTCCAGCGCACATGCTCGCTCGTGCTTTCGCCCACGCACTTTGACCACCGCGTGTCGGCACACGAGCTCGCGCATGCCGGCGACGTGCTCGACGGCGCCTTCGCCGCGCAAATCGACGGCGACTCGGGCCATCTGTGCGTGCTCGCATCGCGCGTCGTCTTCCGTGCGCTGACGGGGCGCACTGAGCAGCGCAGCACGAGTCTGGCGCAGGTGCTCGACGAGACGAGCGCATGCAGGATCACGCTCGACGTCCGACTCGAGAAGCTCGTCGCGCTCGAAAAGGTGCGCGGCGACGGGCTGAGGCTCAAGCTGCGTGGTGGACAGACGTTCGAGATTGTCCAGGTGCACGAGCGCGACCAGGCCTTCAACCGCATCCTTGCGCTGGCGCCGCACAAGTGGCACTAGACCCAACACACTCCTTTACAAACTGCCTTGTGCAGGACCACGATCGTTTCGGCGCCTGTTGGCTGCCTGTCTGTATTCTACTCGTAATCCAGGCGTATGCGCCGGTAGATCTCAGTGCGCGCGGGGATGGCAAGGGTGCAGGAGCCGGGCAGAATTGCATTGAGGGAAGGGGTTCACTCTGTTGGGTCGGCAAGACGGAGGAAGGCGCTGAACCACTTGTCGCCTCTGTTTCGCTCTACCTTTTTGCCCTCCTCTGTAGCCGTATAGACCGCCTCTACGCAGGGGTCGTGTTTGAGTTCGGGGCCGTCTTTGTCGAGACGTTTGAAGAGGGGGTGTTGGCCTAGGTGTTTGTCCATCCAGTCGTAGAGTTGGCGAACGTCTGTGATGATGTACACGATACCGCCCGGACGGAGGACGTAGGCGTATTCGGCGAGCAGGGTTGGGCTGATGATTCTCGCCTTGTGCTTGCGCGACTTGAAGTGCGGGTCGGGGAAGAGGAAGAAGAGTTTGGACAGCTGGTGCTTTGTGAAGAAGTTGGGGAGGAACTTCATCCCGTTGGCACGAAGGACTCCGACATTGTCGTACGATCCAGGTGCAAGATGTGCTGCCTCGACGAGCTGTGCATTTTGCGTAGCCTCGTCCAGATCTTCATCCGTTGCTTGGGTCGAAGAAGCTTCGGGCTGGGGCTGGGGGTCGGAGTCTTCGATTCGACCGCGTTGGGCAGCTAGACGAAGCGCGACGATCTTATCGTGCACATACTGCGTCACATGCACCCTAATCTCCAATCCCAGCATGAGTGTGTCGGGAAACAGCGGTGCCAATTGCATAAGCAGGCCTCCGAATCCACATCCCACATCGGCAAATTCGACGTTCTTGGTCTCGTGTCCTGCTCGATGCGCTCCCGTGGTCGAATCAAAGTAGGTCGGATAGATGGTCCCCCAGTTCATCTCGCTTGGCTGCGTGGGGTATTCAAGACTGTGATCCGAAAAGGGATTGGCATGTGCACGTTGTCGATACCATCTCTTCTGGGGGATGATGATCTTGCCTCCCGAAAGCGAGTTGATGTGCTGTTTGGACTGTTCGAGCTGGATGCGATCGTGCTCGGACTTGGCATCGGAGGAGTTGGCAGGCACGTGTGCCAGTGTGCTGCGTTTGCGCTTGCCCATCGTTGCGTATGTGATGTATGGATGAGAAGGAGGAGGAGGAGGTGAATGCTAGGTCCAAAGAAAATTCCGTGTGGAGAAAAAGTTGCGTCGAGCGTGTGGTCAAATCTAACACATCTCCGAATTCTCGGGGATCCCGGAAGCCGAGAAAGTTGCAATTCGGACCCGAAGCGCAGCAGGCCGGGCGCTGTAGGCTTTTGGCAGCATCTCTCCACCATCCCTCCTGCTCACCCTGCCGCGCAACACCGACCAGACCACACGCCAAGATGGACAAGCTTCCCAGTGCCGATGAGATGCGAGGTACGTCCGTCCCTGCCCCAGCACCACCCGCTGTTCTGGATTGGAACTCCATTTTTACTGACTGTGTTGCGGTTGGATTGCGGGATGATAGAGACGCTCGCGCAGCGCGAGGACAAGATCCGCGAGTCGTGGGTGCGCACCATGGAGGCAAGGATCGTGCGCGAGGAGCTGCAAAAGTGCCACAAGGCCGAGGGCGTAAACCACTACCAGGCCTGTGCCGATCTCGCCAAGAAGTACCACTCCTTGTTGGCCGATGCCAAGGTAACGTAGCAATCCACCCCCCCGGCGCGTGTGAGGGGAGACAATCATGCTGACGCTTGTGTTTGCGGTCATAGGTCAAGGGGTTCAGAGTCATCGACACTGCGTAAATCCGCGTAGGCTAGCCCAGCTCCTTCCAATGCCAATATCTTTTCGTCGCATGTTTGCGAACGTGCATCCTTGTATCCATACAGCCGATCGTGCCAACAGAGCAGACCGTGGAAAAGAGTCTCAACCTACATGCAGAGGCCGTGCTTCGTCACACGGCGGGGAAGCGCGTCGAAGCTCAACAAAGAGAGGCGTGGCGAGGTACAATTACAATGGGCAAACGGGTGGCAGTAAGATGCGCGGGTCAGCTTGCATATTCGCGCTGGAAGTCTTGCAGCTCGGACTCCTTTTGCTTGTACTGCTTGAGGAGCGTTTCGAGGATTTGCTTGAGCTGTACATCGCGTCCACACGCACGCAAGGTGTGATTGTCAGCACGTTGCCACTCTTGGGCGATGCGACTGCATGAGAAAGTGAAAACGCAACTTACGCCTTCGAGGTTGGTCTGGAGAGCGGGCAGGACCTCCTTGACTGTGCGTTCGACAAGCACGCCGCCGATGAGGCGGAAGCACTTGCGGTTGGGGTCCGCCTTGGACGCTTCGGTGAGCGTGTCGATGACGAGCCTGGTGCAGCACAGCACAGTTGGTTAGCAAGGAGCATTCTCATGGACGCTGTGGGCAGGATACTCACTTGTGTTCGTCCGCCTCGCCTTCGAGCTCGCCGACCTTGGATGCGATGCCCTGCAGCTCGGATCTGCGCGACTGGAACAGCTGTGCTGCTTCTGTTGTGCGATGCAAAGATTGGAGGTCAGCATGATCTTCGAACGCCGTGGTTGGCAGCGTGGGCAGACGAGAGTGCGCACGCACCTTGTTCGGAGAGCTGCCTCTTCTGCGCCGAGCCGGCGGCGGGCTTCTGTGCTGCTACGGAAGCCATTGTGTCGTGAGCAGCAATGATGGTGCGTGTGTGACGAGCGGCAGAGAGCGTGTGCGATGCAGAAGGTGCAAGTGTTGGTGTGTGTCGAGCAAGCTCCTGTCGGCGCTTGGCGTGACTTTGATTCTTTGCGGTGCAGCAAAGTCAAGCCGAGTCTAACAGCTTCAACTCGACAAATTTCGAGCACTCTGATGATCCGCTCCAGATCGCTCGACAGTCGGAGAAGCAATTTCGAAAGGGGCATCAGAGCCTGACAACTCCACTTTGAATGCAAAGGCAGTGCAGCAGTGCGGCAGTGCAGCGGCTGAGCCAGAAGAAAGGGCGGTGCACACGCCAGCCTAAGCCCAAAGCCTGAGCCCTGAGCCTAAGCCAAAGCCTCAGCCTCGAGTTGCCATCCAATCTGCCTCCACTCCAACAGCGCGTTGCACCCCACCCACCATCCATCCATCTATCGCCGCCTGCTCATTGTTCTAGCCTTCCACCCCCGGCCACAACCTGCTCCAACAGCGTGCGAGTTCACCCCCCGCGCATCACGCCGTCAAGATGGAGGCCATCAAGCTTCAAAGAAAGTACCCTCAATTGTAAGTGTTATCAATCACCCCCACCCCACCTCGACACAACTCTGACGTCCCTCCTGACGTGTCTGCTATTCTTCGCTGCACCACAGCTCGCAAGAGGAGATGATGGGTCTCATCTCGCGTTTTCGCACGCTCGACGTAGAGGAAAAGGGCAGCATCCCAAAACAGGACGTCATCAAGGCCATCCAGGACCAGGGCGACGCCTCCTACGACCAGGTGCGCGAAACGCTCAAAGAGGTCGACCTCGATGCCTCGGGCCGCGTCGAGCTCGACGACTACGTCGATCTGCTCGCAAAGATCCGCGCAGGCCGCAACGCATCCGCAGGCGTCGTCACCAAGGGCAAGGTCTTCGTCAAGGGCGCCACCTCCTCCACCCAACACACCATCAACGAGGACGAACGCTCCGAATTCACCCGCCACATCAACTCCAACCTCGCCGGCGACGCCAACATCGGCGCACGCCTCCCCATCCCCACCGACACCTTCCAGCTCTTCGACGAGTGCCGCGACGGCCTCGTCCTCTGCAAGCTCATCAACGACTCGGTCCCAGACACGATCGACGAGCGCGTCCTCAACTTTGGCAAGGCCGGCAAGCCTCCCAACGCATTCCAGATGACCGAGAACAACAACATCGTCATCACCTCCGCCAAGGCCATCGGATGCTCCGTCGTCAACATCGGCCCGCAGGACATCATCGACGGCAAGGAGCACCTCATCCTCGGCCTCGTATGGCAGATCATCCGCCGCGGCCTCCTCAGCAAGATCGACCTCAAGAATCACCCCGAGCTCTACCGCCTCCTCGACGAAGGCGAGACGCTCGACGACTTCCTCCGTCTACCCCCCGACCAGATCCTTCTTCGTTGGGTCAACTACCACCTCAAGGCGGCCAACTGGCACCGTCGCGTCGCCAACTTCAGCAAGGACGTCTCGGACGGCGAAAACTACACGGTGCTGCTCAGCCAGCTCAAGCCGGAGCTGTGCGATCGCGCACCCTTGCAGCAGACCGACGTCATGCAGCGTGCCGAGATGGTGCTCCAGCGCGCCGACGCCATCGGCTGCCGCAAGTACCTCACGCCCGGCTCCATGGTCGCGGGCAACCCCAAGCTCAACCTCGCCTTCGTCGCGCATCTCTTCAACACCTGGCCGTGTCTCGAGCCGTTGGAAGAGGCGCCGCCCGTCGAGATCGAGGACTTTGACGCCGAGGGCGAGCGCGAGGCGCGCGTCTTTACGCTCTGGCTCAACAGTCTCGACGTCGAGCCGGGCGTGTACAACCTGTTCGAGGATCTTAAGGACGGTACGGTGATCCTGCAGGCGTTTGACCGCGTCATCCCCGGCAGCGTCACGTGGCGCCGCGTGAGCAAGCCCAAGGAGGGCCAGGAGCTGTCGCGCTTCAAGGCGGTGGAGAACACCAACTATGCGGTGGATCTGGCCAAGGCGAGCAACATGCACATTGTGGGCATTCAGGGCGCCGATATCGTCGACGGCACACGCACGCTCACGCTCGGGCTCGTGTGGCAGCTCATGCGCCTCAACATCACCAAGACGCTCTCGTCGCTCTCCAAGGGCGGACGCGGCGTGTCGGACGCCGACATGGTGGCGTGGGCCAACAACCTCGTCAAAGCCAGTGGCAAGAGCACCCAGATCAGGTCGTTCAAGGATGGCCAGCTCAGGACGGCCGTGTTCTTCCTCGACCTGCTCAATGCGTTGCGTCCGGGCATCGTCGACTACTCGCTCGTCAACCAGGGTCGCACCGACGACGAGGCGAGGATGAACGCCAAACTAGCCATCTCGATCGCACGCAAGCTCGGCGCACTCATCTTCCTCGTGCCCGAAGACATTGTCGAGCTCAGGCAGAGGCTCATCCTCACCTTTGTCGGCTCGCTCATGGCGATCCAGTCGTAAGACGGCGTTGCAAACCTTTTTCAAATCGCACAATCATTCACACGGACTCTCGCGGCTTGTGCAGAGCGATTCCATTCGGCATGATTGTGAGGTGGCTAGAGTTTGGCTCGGGCCGGGGAGTCGAGGAAGGAGGTGATGGCGTTGGACCAAAAGTCGATGTCGAAGTAGTCGTACCAAAAGTGGCCGAATTCGGGGCTGGGTGTCGAGAGTCGCTTTGCGTGCTTGATGCCCTTGAGGATGTGGTCGCTTTCGTTGTAGAGGACCATTCTGTCCCTTGCGCCGTGGATGACGAGTACGGGGAGCGAGGCTGGGATGCGGTGGAGGTTTTCCCTCACATCGGCCGCCTGAATGGCGAGAAACTGGAGTGCAATCGTATGTGCAGGTCGCTTGGTCCCACGAACCGTTTCGAGCCTTTGTCTAAACTTGGCCTCCATCTGCTTGCCCTCTCCCAGGACTTCATCGTGGTACTGAACCTTCATCATGTTGAACGTGATGAAGTCGTTGCGTTGTGTCTTGTCGGCGATCTTTTCCGCCTCCTTATTCAGCGCATTGAGGTTCACATCCCCGCGCGGCAGCTTGGTCATCGTCGCGCTAAGAACCGCCTTTCTCACCGCCACGTCCTCCAACTTGACCATACCGTCTTGAACTTGAGCCGTGTCGGACGAAAGCAGGGCTTGGACGATATGGCCACCCATGGAGAAGCCGAGCAGGTCGATGGTGGTGAATCCCAAATGCGAGGCGAGGTGGATGACATCCATACCCATGCTTTCAAGCGACAGGTCCTGGTCCCACTCCTCGCCGACCGTCGATTCGCCAATGCCGCGGTGATCCGAGATGACCACAGTGCGAGAAGCACCGAGCGCCTCAAAGAGCGGTGTCCAGTCAACCATGACGGCGGAAAGACCGTTGATGAGGAACAGCGGTGTGCGCGCACGTGCCTCGGCGGACGCGGGCGTACACACGCGGTACGCCATCCGACACCCCTGCCCGTCGGGCAGCGACAAGAATCGAGTAGTCATTGTTGGTGTAGAGAGATGGTTGCCAGAAAGCAGCCGGTGCCCGTGTGTGTGTGTGGGGTAAAAATGGTAGCCGGCCCGGAAGAGGGGGGAAAAGCGAGTTACCGCCGCCCCAATCCTAGCCGAAGCGTGTGAGAAAGAGGCGGTGACCACCGCGAAATCTCGGAGTTTGTTAGATTGGAAAGCGCTGAGCTTGGTCGAAAGTGGAGGACGTGACTGTCATCACCGCAACACTTCAACACCACCATCTACATCTTCAGAGTCTTTGGCGTGGCAATCATGGATGCAGCTGAACTCGAGGCGTTCGAGACGCAGCTCGCGGATACTCGGACTGCACTCCAATCCGATTCTGACAATGCCGACCTGAAGGCGTTGCGCGACGAACTGGTCAATCTCATCCAGCTTTCCAAATCCATCCCCACCGACAATGCCATCGGACCACCACCCCCTCCTCCCGAACCAAGTCCCTCACCCCCTCCCAGTGCTCCGAGTGGATCACGTATGTCTTCGGCGCCATCTCCACGCTTCACCGTCGGCCAACAAGTAAACGCACTCTATTCGGACCGACGCTGGTACCCTGCACGCATCGTCTCGCTCAGCGGCGACCCTGCCAATCCGCTCTGCACAGTCGTCTACACCGGCTACGGCAACTCGGAAACCCTCCCCTCCTCCTCCCTCAAACCTCTCCCCCCTCAACCACAAGATCCAACCCCACCACCACCTCCTCCTCCTCCCTCAGATTCGGCTCTACCACCTCCTCCTCCACCGCAACCAAGACCCCCTGGCCCACTCGACGACAAGACACGCAAAAAGATGCGCACCGAAAAGAAGATTGCTCGCCGAGAACACCAGTCGGCCATCGCCCAGGCCAAGGCCACCTCGTGGCAAACCTTCTCGGCCAAATCCAAGAGCCTCCCCAAGAAAAGCATGTTTCGCACCTCAGACGACCCCTACGCCCGCGTCGGCATCTCCAAATCCCCCAAACCGCCGTAGAATCGTAAAGCAGGGTATCAATTTTCGATAAAGTCATCGTAACATCATGCACGGTGCGCAACTGAAAAGCCCGCCGCAATCACCAGCGTGCTCGCCGCCGTGTGCGCGAAGGTCAGCGCCGTCGCCGCCTCGCCAATCACCTTGGTGATCTCGCTGTTGAGCTGGCGCTCGGTCGCGTCGGCCGAGTGGTGTGTCTGAATGAGCGCCTTGAGCTCCTCGCGGTGCGTCTGCGTCGGATTCCTCCTTCCGCGCCCCACAACCACAATCGCCGGCTGCTTGCTCTCCGCCAGCTGCATCAGCTCGCGCAGCGGCCGCGCCGTGCTCACCGTCTCGAGCGTGAGCCGGCCCCCGAACCGGTCCGCCGCCACCTGGTCCTGCACGCGCTGTAGCGCCAGGTCGTCCTCCAGCGTCGCCTCGAGCGCCGACTGCACCGCCACGCCGCCGCCGTACTGCGTCGGGTAGACCGTGTCCATGTTGCTGCCGCCGCGCAGCACCGAGTGGTGCGCATGGCTCAGGCTCATCTCGTGGTGCACCGTCGGCGGCACCGTCGGCAGCTGCTCCTCGCCCGCCTCTTCGGACGAGATGCGCGACATGCGCACCACCAGCACCGACAGGTGGCGGTTGTTGGCACACAGCCGCGACACCAGGTCGAGCGCCGCACGGTCGTCCGGCCCGCCCATAAACGCAAACAGGATCGACTGCGAGCCCACGCGCGACAGCATGCCCAGCCCTCCGGCCTGCTGCGCCTTGCGCTCGATCAGCACACCCACATCCGTCTCGGTGGTCTGGATGATCTTGCGGACCACATTAAAGTGCTGCGCAGAGTACTTGCCCTTAAGCCCGTCCGACGCGTTCGAGGCCCAGCCGCCGCCAAACAGGCTCTCGAGCGGGTTGGTCAGCGTCGCAGCCAGCGGCGACGAAGGCCCGGCGGCGGCAGCCTCCTGAGCTCCACCACCGCTGCCCTGCCCCGCACCAGCCTGCGAGAGCGTCATGGGCAGGATGATAAAGTTGCTTCCCGCCGCCTTGCAGCGCCGTGTGACGGCGGGGGCGAACTCCTCTTGCGGGATGACCGACATGGTGGACTGGACAGGCAGGCCGTTCAGGTGGGCGAAGGTCTGGAAGACATTGATGATCGGGTCGGCGCGCATGGTGTCTTCGGACTCGGACACCTTCATCACGGCCGAGGTGCGGTCGGTGAGCTCGACGAGGCGCAGCGCATCGATGCTGATCTGCGCCTGCGAGCGCGCAGCCATGATCGAGGCGTATGGCGCTTCGGACGCAAGCGTCGGCGGCTGATACTGGCCATCGTCGGCGCCGTCGACCGAGTTGACCGAATCGTCGCCGGCCTCGGTCGACTTTTCGGCCGCATCACCCTCGGATCCAGCCGAGGCCTGCTTGGAGCGACGTCGGCGGAGGCCGGCCGACGCATCGTTGGCGAGATTGGAAGTGGGGTTGGCGGCGGCGAGCGTTGGCTGCATGAGCTGGACGAGCGTCATGAGGCCGGGCAGGTGCTCGAAGCTGCTGAGCACGACAAGGAGGCGCTTGGGCGAGAGGCGCGAGCTCGTGTCGGTGTCGTCCTCTTCGTCGCCCGAGATGGTCTTGCCGTGGTGCGAGTGGATGGATGCGTCGTCGAGTCGGGTGCGCACGCTCTCGGGGTATACCCAGAGCGTGAGCGGCGTGGTGATGACCGTCGACACCACGGCCATGAGCACGAACATGGAGAAGACGCGCGTGTCGAGGATGCCCGCCGAGAGGCCGATGTTGAGCACAATGAGCTCGACGAGGCCCTTGCACGACATGAGCGTGCCGACAGCGGCCGACTCGCGCAGATTGAATCCAAAGGCCTTGGCGGCCGCGGCACATCCGATGAACTTGGAGAAGAAGGCGATGATGATGATGGCCACGGTATACGCCCATGCCTTGCCCGAGTTGAGGTCGCCGAGGTTGGTCTTGAGGCCCGAGAGTGCAAAGTAGATGGGCAGGAAGACGACGAGCACGAGATCCTCCATCTTTTCGGTGAGAGCGATGGCGTAGCCGCCCTCGTGGGGCACCATGAGGCCGACAAGGAAAGAGCCAAAGATGGGGTGTACGCCAATGATGTCGGTGATCCATGCGCTGACGAGAACGAGAAGGAGGGTGATCATGATCATGACCTGGTTGGGGCCGTTCTCGAAGCTGCCGGTGCGGCGTGCGAGCCAGATGAACGAGGGCTTGATGAGGAAGAAGAGCACGAGGATCCAGCCAACGGCGCAAAGCAAAATGTAGAGCGCGGTGAGACCCGTGTCTGCGTTGACGAGGGCGACGGTGAGAGCGAGGAGGATCCAGCCGACGACATCGTTGCCGACACCGGCAGCAAGCACAATGACACCGACCTTGGTGTACAGAAGCTTTGTCTCGGTGAGGATGCGGGCGAGCACAGGGAACGCGGTGATAGCCATGGCGACGCCGGTGAATAGGATGAAGTGGCCGAAAGAGACGTTTTCCTTGTCGATGAAAGCATTGTAGATGCCGACCGAGACGGCAGCGCCCATGCCGAAGGGGAGGACCATACCTGCGACGCTGATTGCGGTGGACTCCTTGGCGCATCGGCGGATGACACGCACGTCGACCTCGAGGCCGACGAGGAAGAGGAAGAGGACGAGACCGAGGGTGGAGACGAGGTTGAGGTAGGGGAGCGACGGCGGTGGGAAGATGTGCTTTGTGAAGCCGGGGATGCGGCCCATGGCGGTGGGGCCGAGGAGGATGCCGCCGATGACCTCTGCGATGACACGCGGCTGGCGCAGTCTCTGGAGCGCGAAGCCGAGTACGCGTGTGACGATGATGATGATGGCGGCCTGGATGATGAACAGACGCAGCGGGTTGGACGTCTCAAAGGCAGTGGGGTCGGAACCACCGAAGACGCTGTCGCTCTTGGCGGCGCGCGCCACCAGGAATCGCGCCATGATTGTATGCTGAGCTACGTTCTGCGCGTGAGGAGAGAGGGCGGCGAGAAACTGTCTCGGATGAGCCGAACAACGAGCAGAGCGTGGGAGCAAGTCAGAGCAATCGGTGGCGCGGAGGGAAGCCGAGCCAGAGAGATGCGCTGATCCTTTATATCGAAGCAAGTGTGAGCCAGTCACGCTGCCAAGGCCTGATCGTGGATCGTAGTGAAGGGGTGAGGGGGAGGGGGAAGGAGGAGGCGGGATGAAAATGGCCCGCGTCAAGGAAGTGTGTTGAGCGACGAGAAGTGTTGCGCCTGTGTTGGTCTTGCGTGAGGCAGCGTTTGCCACGATCGCGGGGTACGTGCGTCAAGGAGACCAGAGTTGGGCGCTGCTGTCGTGGCGTTGTGCTGTGTGCTGCTCCGAGCAGCCTCGGTAGAGAGGACGTGCTGGTGCTGTCAGCTCCGACTATGCAGGGGTTGTGGAGATGAGCAAAGAGGTGCGTGGCAACAAGGCTCGCTCAATAGGCCGTCAGGGGCGCGCCCGCTTTGCATTGCGGTTTCCAACGCAGCGCTGTGCTTTGCTGCGCTGTGCCAAGACCCGCGCGTCTGGCAGAGTGGAGCCCAAGAGGAAAAATCTCGAACCCACGTCTCCTCGCCACGCTGCATGGACTCGCTGCAGAAGCGAGCCAGGGTCTGAGCGCGCTGTGGCGGCGTGGAAACGTGCGTGCATGCATACGTGCATGCACCCGCTCGCCCAACCCAGGCTAGGACGTGCAGTCGAAACGCCCTGCGTCCTCTCCGGTTGTACAGCGCGCAGCAAGACGAGAGGGCTGAAAGTGTGCTGCAACGTCTGCTTTCGCGGCCCCTCCGAGACTTGCAAGGGAGGAGTGGGTGACTGTGGCGCCAAGACTTGGGCCTATAGGGGGTGATTTTTTGCATGACCGCCCGCCCCGCCCTCGGCGCCTCGCCAGCGAGCAGTAGGAAATCCCCGAGCCAGACTCGGCACTGCCGCCCTTGCGGTTCGTGGCTGCCAAATTCTAGGCTCTCCAACCCCTCGAAGCCTTACCTGACAGCGAGCCTACTTACCTCTGACCCTCTGACCCTTTGCCATGTGGGGAAAATCGAGCATCTCTCCTCCGTCGCCTTTTGTACAGGCTTTGCCGCAAGCTCCAACACGCAGTAACCGCGTCAGACGTCGGATGAGCAAACGAGAGAGCCGCATTGCTACGATGCAAGCCGTGAGATCATCAGCGTGCAAGACCACGCTAAGCCTAATCAAGAATCCTCCAACGTCGAACTCAGTTCTTCGGCGCTGTCGCCGAATCGTTTATTGTGGCGCTGCACGACCCACACTTCTGAGAGGGTCTCAGGGCAGGAAGAGTTCACATTTCATCTAGCTAGACACCGAGGACTGTTGCCACTCGAACTGGAACGCTTGCACACCAGGCGCGGAGGAGCCCGAACCGTTGGGCGGCGTCGAAGCGGTCGGCCTCGACGGCAGATAGGCCGCCACCTGGCTCGTCGCCGTCCACAGCGGCGGCTTCGTGTCAAAGTAGCCTAGTTCGGCCATTCCGGTACACGTGCCGACCTCGTTAGCCGACGAGCTCGTCTTGGGCGGCGACATGGGCGCTTGTGCCAGAAACAGGCTCGAGGCAGACCCGCCATCGGCCAGCGCATCACCTCCGGCGGCGTGGGAAGGAACCGTCGGTGGCACCATCAGCGCATAGTTCGCATAGCCCTGGCCCTGAGACGCCGATCCCGACGACGACGATGCGTTGGATGAAGGAGGCGACGAGACAATCGGCGAGCTGCTGTTGCCGGCGTTGGCCGCGTGGGTGTCGAGCTCCAGCATCGTCGGTGGGCACTGAGAGTGAGACGCCGCTGCAAGACTCGACAGCTGGAGCAGATTAGGTCCACATGCAGCGTTGGCCGCAGCCTGCTGCCACATCACCGAGTCTTGTCCGGCGTTCATGACGTGCCTCGTCGCCGCCTCGTCTGCGCACCACGCCCGATCGTATCCAGGCGCCTTGGTGTAGTGGAAGACGGGAAGATGCGGCTGCAGTCCCACCCCACCGTGTCCCGGCGCCTTGTGCTCGATAGTCTCGCCATCCACCACACTAGAAGACAAAAGGCAATACAATGTCAGCTTGATTTCGTGCTTGGTAACCTTGTGAAACGCCGACAACTTACGAGATGGGCAGGCTGGGTCCGTAGCACGAAGTCTGGTGCGGACCGCCATTGTTGTGCCTTTTTCGTGCGCGCTTGGGCGACATGCCGATCGCCAGCTGTCCGAACCCCTCCGAGTCCGGTCGCAGGCACGAGGCCGGGAAGTCGTAGCCAAACAGCGGCACGAGGTGGTCCCGAATGTCCCACGCGATGCGGCGCGACAGCTCCTTGGCAAGATCGTACGGAAGCCAGGTTCCCTGGATGCTCAGATAGCCGCCCTTGAGCTTGGTGATGTGCGGGTCCAGCGCAGGACACGTACGCACCAGTCGGCCAAAGTTGACTGTAGTCGATAATGCGTTGAGCAGATGATTATCATCAGTTCTAGGCCTTGCTGAAGCGTCGATTCTACCACGGTCAGTGGTGTCGACTTACCCTTGTTCTTGCCCAGAGCTTGCGTGATCGAAGTACTGGATCCGCGCATGGTCACAAGGTCAGCACCACATCACACCAACGAACCATGCTGGTCACATGTACGACTTACAATCGAACCAGCGACGTGTCGACGTCGATCATCATCGTGTGTCCACGCACGTCGTATTCGAACACTGACGCCATACATCGGCATCATGACCAGCGTCAGTGCCCTGTCTTTCTGCTCGTGTGAGGGCGAGGGGTAGACTTACCTGTCATAAAGCCACGGTCGCCACCCGTAGTCGCGTATTTGCCCTTGCGCAGCTCGTGGATGGGCGTCGGGAACAGCTTGGCAGGCCGAGGTCCGCCGATGAAGAAGCCCTCGGCTTGCTCTGCATTCATCGCGTCAGATTGTCTGCGCAGCAGCTCGGCGTCCTTTCGCGTGTACGGCGGACCGCGCTTCTGCATGCCACCCGGTCCCATGTGCATACCCATACGGCCATCCGTGTTGCTGGCAAGCTCCATCGAGCCAGAAATACTAGCGGTTGTCTTCATCTTGACCAGGAGGTCGGCTGCAAACGCGATGGAATCCAGGTCGAGCTGGTCCTTGAGATGCTTGTCGTCGTCGAGCTCAGTCGCAGCCTCTGCTTTTTCTGATGAGTTCGATGAGTCGGCCGAGGACTGTCGAGGTGTTTCTTGCTTGATTCGAGGCTAGAACGAGTGAAGGCTCGGGTTAGCTTACTGTGACACTCGCTGGCGTCTTAGCTGGGGCGTCTGAGTCGAACGGATGGTCTGGAGGGGAGTGAGGGGCAGGTCATTTATACGCATCGGGAACGGCGAAATCGCAAACACAATTGGACACGCTCCATGCATGCGAGGGGGATCCGGCAACAAGCGCCACCGGGCAGCGGCGAAGCGGCGAGCCGCAAACTGAAGCTCCAAGTGGGTTTGGGTGCAATGTCATACTTGGCACTGGAGCTTTGCGCCTATGTCTGCGCTGCACGCTGCCGTAGGTGGACATGCAGGCAAGCCGCACCTACCGTACCGCGACCTGCACAATGTGGGAACAACCGCGCCAACTAAAACGCCGGACATCACAATGGACATGGCCGGTCGCCGACATGAAGCTCACCTCAGCACCGAAGTGCTCCGACCCTCCCTGCTCATCGTCACGGGGGAGGAGCGATGGGACGGCTCGAGATCAGCGTCTCTATTTGCCGTGCTTCATTCTGCTCTACCTTGCAAGCCTAATCGTCTCGGCACCATCCAACCGTTGCCACCGCAAAGCGCAGTGGGCGAGCCAAAGTGTGTCGACGTGGACACTGAGTTCGGTAGGTTGCGCGTTGCTTTGACGCGTCCGAAGCATGATGAGCAAGAAACCACCCTTCCCCCCGTCCCCCATCCTCAAAGGCTGAGCCAAAAGCTTGGGTGGAAGCATAAGGCTTCGCCCGAGCCGGAAGAAGCCACCGGAAGCGCCGAGGCAGCACTAAAAGCTGAGCGGCGGCAGAACCGCAACGCCTGTGAAGTCAGTGGGTACCATTTTGGCTCGACGATGGCGGCGACAGCGGCCCCGCCCCACGTCACGCTGCATGGATCAACGAGTGGCGACACGAGATTGCACGCGATGTCCACGCCCGTACCTTAATCTCGCGATGGCCGTGGCCGTGCTGGCCGTGGTATCGTGCGTATCGAGGCGAACCGGCGAGGCTTCGGCACGAGTGAAGAGGCCGGAACGTTTGTGCGGCGTGCATGCCAACACAGCCCTTTGGATTTCTCGAGCCACCTCCAACGGCAGCAACCAAATGAGCTTCATCATCGATAAAGAAACGTAAGCTTTTGCCTGCATCGCGTGCACCGCAAAGGCGAGGCAACCAAAGCAATGAATCGTGTGAAGGAAAAGAAGGCATCCGCTTGGATGCAGTTGGACGGGACGAATAATGGGCTCCTGGCGTCTGTGAGCAGCATCGTTGGGTGCAGAGGCAAACCTTGATGTTGCCTTCCAACAGCCGCTGCCATCTCGATGAGGTTGTGCACCCATTGTTTCCAGACCCTCCCGTGCGGGCAGGCAAGGAAGTTGCGGCCGGAAATCGTGGCAACCGCATGCAATGCATCCACATGACCCCGCCCAGATGAACTCTTCTCGGCCCAGCTGCAGCGTCGCATGTCCGGCTGTATTTGCCGGCGGGTAGCGCACATCCTGCACCGGTCATGCCAAGAAGTGAGGCGGCACGGCCACCTTCCAACGCAGCGGAAATGAGCACCAACCATCGCGCGCGATCGGCCAGCCATCCAGCA
The DNA here is from genome assembly GCA_000517465.1 of Moesziomyces aphidis. Classification (NCBI taxonomy): domain Eukaryota; kingdom Fungi; phylum Basidiomycota; class Ustilaginomycetes; order Ustilaginales; family Ustilaginaceae; genus Moesziomyces; species Moesziomyces aphidis. The sequence continues at coordinate 334,920 of AWNI01000033.1, read as the reverse complement.
CCGCCCTCCGCCTTGAGACTGAACCAGAATGGCTGATGGAGTCTAAAACGCCATCCTCGCCGCTCTTGGCTGCCGGAGCCGTGGCGATGTGCAATATCCAAAAGCCAAGGCCGAACAAGTAGACGCAGGGATTCGAAAGTACGTGGGGGAGAGCCGAGGTGGTACGAGCCATGTTGGTGACTCGTCCACACCTCGGAGCGTGACACACAGTGCGCGCGGTAAGCGCTGGTGGGGACTGCGCCGAGCTGACCAAACTCGAACCGGGGAGTGGCGGGATCGAACTTACCGGTGAATGAGCGACATGAGTGTGGGCAAAGTTACGCTCCACGCTCGATCGGACCCGCGCGTACGGGTGGGGGCGAGCAGGCTTTGCCAATGTCGCACGGCTGTGCCACCGCCGAGCGGTGATTGCAGCCCTCACCTCGTCGGACGAGTGATCCGACATGACTTTCCGACCCAAGTTAGCCTCCGAGACTGGATTCTGCTCTGTGCGGATCCGAACGGCAGACCTGTCCGAATCAGTACGTCGAATTGCTTGTAGTCAATACTATCCGTGTCGAATGACATACCGTGCGATATGTGCAGGCTTGGCTATGATGCAGAGTGAGCGAATGTGTGCCGTCACAGCTTTGATTGAGTGACTCTGTGTGAGGCTGTGGAGGGATAGTGGTCGCAGAGGGACGGTTAGGGAGCAAGCCGTAAAGAATGTCGATTCACGTATGTCGGGCTGTACTGTCGCTGAGTTCCGGTCTGCTGGTCTTCTTATATCTCGTCTGATTTCTCTCTAACAGCGGCATCGATACCCGGCGCTTCCGCTCTCGTAGCCTGCAAACCTGTAGACGGGATGCTGCTGCTCGCTTGTTTTGTTTCCCGCGCCGCTGCTGTTCGCTTCGCCGAGCAGCCTCAATCTCATTATAATCTCTACCCGCACACACAGTCCGCCGAAGCGGCACGGAGATGAGATAGTCGAGCACGGCAGTAGAAGCATGGTTCAACGTGCGTCCATTCGGCCACGGCGAGCCATGGTGATGAGCATCCTGACACGCACCGCGTCCACATGGTGACAGGTGTCGACTTGTGCTCTGCCCGAGCGCCTCCGAGCCGTACAAATTCAAGCGCAGGAAGCAATCCGCACCGAATCGGCACCGCTCCTCCCAACCACAGCGCTCACTGAGCCCACACACACATTCACAGGCGCTTTGTACCTGCGATCAGACTGGGACACATTTCGAGGTTCTGACGATTGCGAGAGTGAAGTGTAATTTACAAGCCGGAACTGGACTGCACTGCGCGGGCGGCTCAGTCCTCCATCTCGTCATCGAGCGCCTCCTTGGCCTTGCTGATTGCCTCTGCTCTCAAGTCCTCAGGCACGGCCGTGTGCACGCCATTGCTCTCTGGCCCGATCCAGCTGAGCTCGAGCTCAAAGTCCTTGTCCTTGGCATCGTCGTGCACCTTGTAGATGATCTTGGCCGCGGCCTCCACGGCGTCCTGCATGGAGAGCGTGTCCAGGTCGAGCTTCTCGATCTCGGTCTTGGCGAGCTGCCTGCCCTTGCCCACTGCGCAGCCGTTGTAGCCCCAGAACACGCCGGACGGCTCGATCATGTAGATCTGCGGGCCCTTGACATTGTCGATGCCGGCGATGATCGCCGACACGCCAAATGGACGCACGGACGAGTAGAGCGTGTACGCCTGCACGTAGTACGCCACGCGGTCCGCGAGCGTCTTGACGGGCGCCGCGAAGCGGTAGTTGTCCAGATGCGACACTGCCTCGGAGCGTGCGCGCGACGCGAGGTGCTTGCCGTCAGCAATCAGCCCCGCAGAGACAATGCCGATGTGGGGCGCAACGTTGTAGATGCGTCGGTTGGAGCCGGGCACAAGCAGCTTGGACTGCACGAGCTTCTCCACAGCAATGACCACGCCGGTCTTGGTCTTGATAGCGATCGCCGTGCCTGCGTTCTCTGTCGCCTTGGCCGCGTACTCGATCTGCACCGAAGCAAGCAAGTGCGGGATGCGAGAGTGTCAGTCAGCGTGTGCTAGCAAAGCGTGCGGATCGAGGCGTCGTAGCCTCCTTCACTGGCCTCGAAGAGCAGCATGCTTACCTGGAAGATTCGGCCGTCGGGCGAGTAGGTACTCGCCGAGAGATCGTATCCTGTACCCTGTGATGCCATTGTGCACAGTTCTATGCGTTCTGCACTACTTTGTTCGTGACGCGCGCTCGGTCTTGAGCGTTGAAAGTTGCGCTGCGAAGTGCACGCCGACTAGGAAGCGTCTCCGAGATGTTCGAGTCGAGTCGATGCTGATGTGCGCTGAGACTGAGCGGCGTTGCAACGTCGAATGTCGGTGTGAGCCAGTGAGGCGCGCGCGCGGTGTGAAGGTGCGATGAGGGCGGTGCGAGCGGTCGGTCGATGTAGGAAGAAAGGGTTGTGTGGGTGGAGGGAGGGTGCGTATGTGTCGGTTCTGTTGGTGTGGAGCGCAGCGCGGCTCTGGCAGGGTGGTCTGCGCGTTCCTCAGCTTCGCGAGCCACGCACAGTCGATCACCGCACTCCACTTGCCTTTACGAACGCCAGGCCGGGTTGAAATTTGAAATTTAGACTTTGTTAGACCCTCATTGGAGGCACAAACTTGGCGAAAATTCAGGTCCGGTTTCGGAAGGCGGGAATGGCAAAGTCGCGAGGGGCCGACCCTTCGCTTTCGGAGCGGCTCTCCTCGCTTCCAGACGGACCCCCACATCACCTTTGGTGCATCCGCTCTGCTCTTCTTGCCCGCACTTTGACGATCGAAGCAACAGCGAACCTCGAAGCGGACCTCCGTAGAAGGTGCTCGCTCGATCCGCTCACGCAGTTGAGCTCCGGAACAACACCGACATTGCACACGACTGCGAGGAACAACACAGACGCACTCTTCTCGTGCGCGACCAAGCGATACTGGTGCTACACAGGTTTCAGCACTGCCGTCATCTCTGAGACGCAAAGCTAGGAGCTACGACGATCTCGGTGTTGCAACAGACTTGAGCTTAGGAAGATGACGCACCTTCTTCCGCCCAGCCTTTTGCGGCTGTTCGCGGCGCGGCCACCACTGGAGTACGCTGCGCCGCTAGTGTACGATCCTAACCCAAATGCAACACCGCTGCCAAAAGACCGTTCGCTTATTTCGAAGCGCAAATCCATCCGGTCTCCACTCACAGGCGTGGCGGCTACGCTGGAGCTGGTCAAGCAGGAAGCGGCGGATCGTGGCGAGTCGACGGACGACATTGCGCACGAGTCGTCGTCGGCCAACATGACACTTGCACGCGTAACACTGGCCGAGATGGATGCAGAAGCCAAAAAGGCAGCCAAGGCCGAAGTGAAGCAGCGCGGGCTGGAGGAGTATAAGCCGCACGACAACGCCGAAGCCACACCCGATGCGTACAAGACGCTCTTCCTCGCACGACTCGCATACGACGTGACAGAGAAGGACCTGCACAGGGAGTTTGACATGTACGGTCCCATCGAAACGATCCGTCTGGTTCGGGATCGAGAGGGTAAAAGTCGCGGATACGCATTCATCGCCTACGAGAGGGAACGCGATATGCGCGCAGCATGGAAGGATGCCGAGGGCATCAAAATCAACGGCCGCAGAGTCATGGTCGACGTGGAACGTGGTCGAACCGTCAAAGACTGGAAACCAACCCGTCTCGGCGGAGGTCTCGGTGGCTCAAGTAGGAAACCCAAAAAGGCTCCCGAACCATCCGAACCCGCCCCCGGCCCAGGCTTCGCAGGCGGTGGATTCAGAGGCGCACCAAGAGGCGGCTTCAGAGGCAGAGGTTCCTTCGCACCACGAGGCTCCTACGGACCCCCAAGATCCTTCGCCCCCCAACAAAGATCCTACGACAACGGCTACACCTCCAGACCCTACAATGCTGCCCCACCACAAAACACATCGCGATACAACAACCCAAGAGACAGAGACAGAGACTATCCTGCCTCCTCCTACAATACGCGCCCGTCTTACGACGACCCCCTACCACCCGCAAAACGCGGCCGCTACTGAAACATCTCTCACTCCTGCTGTATCTCCTATATCTGCGTCGCACCCACTCACACTCACAATCTGCACATGCACTGCATCGCGATAAAGAATACCATTTCATCACCACGCACGTCCCGACCGACGTCAGGCTGCACCGACACGTGCTCGGGGGTATCATAAGACTGCCGCGCTGGATTGCGCCGTCTACGCGCGCCTCAACTGCTGCTGTTGCTGCTGCTGTTGTTGTTGTTGCTGTTGCTGCTGCTGCTGGTCGGACCACCTCTGCTGTCCCCCAAAGCCCTGCTGTTGCTGATGCTGTTGCTGTTGCTGATGCTGTTGCTGTTG
>AWNI01000033.1:304798-327416 GCA_000517465.1 Moesziomyces aphidis | reverse complement strand
GAGAGAGAGAGAGAGAGAGAGGAAGAGAGAGCGAGGGTGCAGTTGCATTTGGTGGTGCGGCGCGAGGGCCCCGAGGCGATCCCAGATGGCAGCTCGGCTACTCCGAGCCACGGCGGACGCGGACGAGGTGCAGCTAGAGACAAAAAGAGCTACAACTTTAGGCTCAGGCCCGAGCGGAGGAGACAGGCGGTCAAGGCACGACGACAAAGGCGAAGCGCCTCACCAAAGAGGGTTTTGGCACAGGCGGATGCAAGCGAGACGGTAAAGTGGCCGAGCGAGCGGGGGTGGCTCTGCGAGGTTGCGAGGCTGCGTCCGAGTCGGGGCAAACGGCGGGCGAGCGTGTGTGGGCAGTTGGCGAGCAGGCACGAGCGCGTCCGTCGGGCGATCTGGTGATGCGGCCCAAAATTGAGCTTCAATCCGAGCCAGGGTCAGCCTCAGCGGCAGCACCAGCGACAGCAGGGTGCAGTCGATTCAAATTTGCAGAGTCCACCCTTGGCTGACGTGCACCAGGCACGTCCGTCGTCCCCACGCTTCCGCCGTGGGTGCGCGTGGGTGTCTAGGATCCTTCTGTCGGCAAAGCCGAGCGTTTATTGTGCCTTTCCCACTCACGCTGCTCTGGCGAAACTCAAAAATCAACCGTGTGACCAGCTTCAGCACGCTCCGGTTGCTTTCGAAGCCGGCTGTGTCTCCTCGGTCGTCAGGCCAAGCACGCCGGATGGCATCCGAACAACGTTGAGAAGCGCATCGCATGTGCGGAGCCCAACTTGCCAGAGTCAGAGCCAAAAGGAAAAAGCAGCGCTAGTGTATGGTTGCTGTCGGTGGCACGGTGGGCCGCTGTGGTGCAGGGCAGAGTGCAGAGCGCAGATCGGTGGGCCGCATCACGCATGCAGAGGGAGCCACAGCCAAAAGCGACACACTGTACGGTCGGGATGCCAAGCGGCTGCAGCTCGCTCGGGGTGATGTGCGTGGTGCAGCTTCCCTTCCTCGGCCTTGCTACCCGCGGTTGTGGGTGATTTTTTCCATTCAATTTGCAAAATGCGGAAACGTCGGCAGGTCTCTCTCGAGATGCTATTTGTTTGCGAGCATAAACCGTACTGTACAAGGAGCGAACGGATCGCTTGCGCCATTGCACCTCTCTTCGTCCTTCATCTGCCTGGGGCGTTTGGCGTTGAAACCCAAGAGGTCCGATCGCGCTTCACCCTCGCTGCCATCTGACGTGGAAGTGTCTCCAAACCCGGTCTTGAGAGATGGCAAAAAAGTGTTGGGCGCTAGGGCGTTTGACGTGGGCGTCGGTCGATTCTGAGCTGCCTCCTCCATCCCTGCCTCTTGGCCCTGTCTCCAATTCTAGCCCCACAACCCACCTCCGAGTTCTGCATGCACCGCCATCATAAACCCTTTCCCTCGAACCGATTCGTGAGCTGTGGATCGAGACGCGATGAGATCTCGACACCAGACTTCACGTCACGTCGGATGCGGCCGCACAGGCACACATCTGAAACCCGCTTGCCAGCACCGGAGTTTCAATCGGCTATCGTAATCGCCGCCCTTCCTTCCGCCTCTGTTTTGCCTTGCTCGCACACGGTCCAGAACCGGAAGCGTCTGACCCTTGGCTCACGAAAGCACATTGACCAGCCCACACTGCTTCAGACGATGTACGTGCAAGGATAAACACCTGTCAGAAAACAAACACGACAGTGTGCGATGATGCTGCCCCAAGGCAAACCCTGCGTGGGGGAGTGTGTGGTAAGAACCGTGACGTTTTATGCGTGCGTGACCCTTCAACGCTAGCGCATCAGCATGCGTAACAGCGACGAAAGCACCTTGAAGCTCAGCGGCTTGACAATGTAGCCATCGGCGCCCGTCTGGAAAGCCTGTCGCTTATCCTCGTCCGTCGACCGCCCGGTGAGCGCAAAGATCTTGCTCCGGTATCGCGCCGGCGGCTTGGTCGCCGCGCCACCGCCACCGCCTGCCGAGCCTCCGCGGCTGAGCCGCGTGCCACTGGTTCCCTCGTGGCTGCCGCTCCCATGCGCCCGATACCGCTCCAGCTCGATCTTGCGAATCGCCGCGATCGCAGAGATGCCATCCAGCACCGGCATCGACAGATCCATCAGCACCACGTCAAAGTGGTTCGGCGGATATCGCTCAAACTGCGCGATCCCCTCTTCGCCGTTGGTCGCTTCCACAAAGTCGACGTCCAGCTTGGCCAGGAACGCAGCGATCACCTTGCGGTTGATCGCATTGTCCTCGACCGACAGAATCTGCATCCGCTTGCGCCCCGCACCGCTTCCGCTGCCACCTACGCCCGATCCCGCGCCCAGCAGACTCGCTCCGGCGCGATGCGTCACCAGCGCACTCTTGAGCACCGCGCCGTCGCCCCCTTCCAGCGACACGGTCGAGCCGGGCGTGTTGGGCGTCTGCGGCGTCGAAGGCGTCGGCGCGCGCTCAAAGTACGACTCGCCGTCTCCATCGCGGTGCGACGGCGAGGTGCCCGCCATCGGCGACATGAGTACGTGCTTGTGCAGACGCGGCTCGTGATACGTGATAGACCGAGCTGGAAGCAGCGGCCGGCTCGGCTTGAGCGACTTAGTCGACGTCGATCGCTCCGTGCCGGCGTCCATCCTCGCCTCGGTAGAGTGACGTCGGATGAGCGAGTTTGAACTCGACGGGCTGACGGGCGGCTCAGGCGAGATGTGGTAGGAACGCATGCGATCCACGCCCGGTTCCAGCATCGGCCGTCTCGGCGCTTCCGCCGCGGGAATTGCGCTTCCGGTGCGCACCGCTTCGGGACCGTCGGGCTGTGCTCTCGACAAGGGTCCTGGCGCCTCGTTCTCGGCACGAGGTGTGATTGATGCGTTGGACTCGAACGAGCCAAGCTCATGTCCGGGATAGCGGTGGATGTCTGGCCGACTGTGGCGCGGCGTAAAGTAGCTGTCGCTCTGCTCCATCTGCTGGGTCTTGTGCACCGTGCTGGCTTCGCTTGGCGAGGGCAGCGGAGTGCTGGGCTTGGTCTCCTCGGAGCACGGCGGATCCCCCGACCGTTTGCGCTCCAGGCACTGCAGGCAGAAGTCGACTACGCTTTCGATCTTGGCTGGCCCAGCGGGCTTGAACAGGATGCGCGCCACGCCGCCGGCCTTGTGGTACGCCTCGCAAGCCATCGCAATGTCGGACCCGCCGCGGTTGGCAGTGAGGAAGACGACCGGAGGCAGCTCGCCATGTCGCGCCGTCTTGATGCGATCGAGCAGCGCCATGTCGTCGTTGACCACGAGCACATCGCTGTGTGTGATCTTGTCGTCGAGACTGGCATGCTCCGACATGCGGAACTCCCACCAGTTGAGGAAGTAGCCCTGGAGCGCCATGCGCAGATCCTGATCGCCGCGCGACTCGTCGAAGCCGACCAATGCCACGCTGTACTTGCTGTGCACGTTGACCGCAGGCTTATACGTCGGACCTTCGACGTCTTCGTCGTTACAAAGCTCGAGCTCGCAGGTGACGCGGATCTCGGTGCCTTCTCCCTCCGTGCTCCACACGTCGATCTTGCCGTTCATCGAGGGCGACTGGACGATACTGTTGACGATCGAAAGGCCGAGACCGGTGCCGGTGCCGTGCGGATTCTCTTGGGTGAACGGATGGAAGAGCTGCTCCTCGAGGAATGCCCGCGAGATACCGCGCCCAGTGTCGGTGACGGAAAGCTCGACCATGATGTGTGTGGCCGAGCTTTGCACTTCGCGAAGCGAGACGTGGACGAATCCTGACGAGGTGAACTTGAGCGAGTTGCCGATCAAGTTCATCAGCACACGGCGGATGCCGCCTGTGTCACAGTTGACCAGCCAGCCGTCTTCTCGAAGCGCAATGTCGATCACGGTCTCGACCTTGTTCTCGCGCGCGACGCGCGCCCTGGCCTGGATCAAAGAGTCGCCGCTTCCGCCGTCCGACGGCGGCGCATACACGCTACCGATCCCCGACGTGAAGGTCTCGACCTGTCGCGCCATCTGGCCGATCCAACTGCTCTCGCAGACCTCTTGAATGAGCTTGACCATGTCGCACTTGGTCTTCGTCTGCACGGAGCGCTGTCCCTGCCGCGTGTTGCCGCTGAGCTTGGTGAAGTCGAGGACGTGGTTGACAAGCTCGAGCAGACTCTTGCCGCACGCCTCGACGGTCTCGAGGTACGAGCCCTGCGTCGAGTTGAGCTTGGTCTCGGCCAGCAGTTCGGCGGCGGCGAGGATGCCGTGGAGCGGCGTGCGCAGCTCGTGTGAAATGTTGGAGATAAAGTTGCTCTTGGCTTTGTCGGCAAGCATGATGTCCTTCTTGAGGATGGCGCTGAGCACGATCATGCCGAGTGCTCGCAAGTACTGCAGGCCGCTCACTTGCAGCTCCTCGAGCGCAATGGATCGTTCCGAGCTCGTGATGTACGCGCACAGAAGTGCGAACGGCTGCTTGTTGAGCCCAAAGATCGGCACCAGCAGCAGGCCCGTCACGCCATGCGGCAGCAGCGATCGGAACGGCGGCGGCGCGTACGAGTAGAACTTTCCGGTGCGATGCACGCGCAAGAACTCGGCCATCTGCACATGGTGGCTGAGCGGTACGAACTCGCTGCGATCGGGAGAGGTGTCGGCCTCGCTCGCGCCAAGGACGTTCATCGGCGGCACGCGTTTAGCCCGGGCATGCTGTTCGCCCACGGGCGAGCTGAAGGGACTCCCGAATGCCTCGACGCCGGTGGTGCCGTCAAAGTGGCGTTCGCGGGCGCTCTTCTTGCCGGAAATCGTTCCGGATCGCCCGAGGCTGGTCCCGGCGTTGCCCGGCGAGCCTGCCACATCCGAGTTGGATCCGGACACGTCGCCACTGTTGGCGCCCGAAGCGGCCACGCCTGGGTCTTGCGAGGACAGCGGATTGGCGAAGTAGATTTTGCTGCTGGTTCCGGTGCCGAGGTCGCTGGGGAGGAAATCGTTGTCGTACGAGTCGATGAGCTCGAAATGCGAGAGGTCGAAGATGACGGCGCCCGATGCCTGAAGAGCCTCGCGCATGCTCTGCGCAGCCAGCTGGAAGACCTTGTGCGTGCCCACGGTGCCTTGCGGGGTAGCGAGCGCGTCCGACTCGCCTTCCTCGGAATCCATCTCGAGACACTCTTTGGTGAAGAGCTCGACGGAGCGCTGCATGCGGTCGCGCATGCTGAACTGGATCTTGTCTCGCAGCAGCTCCATTTCGCGCATGACCACGCGGGCAAACTCTTTGAGCGTGTGGCGCTGGCGCGGGCCGAATTGGGTGCGCGGCTTGTCATCGATCAGGCAGAGAGCGCCGATGTTGAGGCCATCCGAGGTGCGCAGTGGACTGCCGGCGTAGAAGCGGATGTCGGGCGAGCCCTTGACGAGCGGATTGCCCGAGAAGCGCCAGTCTTTGGCGGCGTCGAAGATGACGATGGGCTCATCGCCGTCCTGCAGGATGGCGTGAGAGCAGAAGGAGCAATTGCGCGAGCCGGCGAGGGTCTGGAGCGATGCGATCGTGACCTCGCCCCCGCCTCCCATCTGCGTCTGGACGATCTGCTCGTTCTCGCCAACCAAAGTGATGAGCACCAACTTGGAGTTGAACACGAGCTTGACCAGGTGAGCGATCCTCTCAAAATTCGGGTTCCCGGCGATCTTGGGCGGGCCATAGCGGGCGAGGGCGTGCAGTCGCGACTCCTCGTGAGGAGGTAGGATCGACGGAAGGTAGCCGTGGTCGCGGTAGAAGAGTTCGGCACGCCTGCCCGCGGCGAGGTATGACTGGATACGCTGGGAGGCTGTGCTGGTGATGCCGGGCCTCGGTCCGGTCGAGGCATTGGCGGCAAGCGACACATCCTTTTCGCTGACGTCGTGGAGCGCTGAGGCCGTGCCTACCATTTCTTCCGACTCCTTGGCGGTAAAGGCGGGAGAGCTGGTGACGGTGCTTCGAAGATCGATGCGCGTCTCGCCGCTCTGCTTGCCGTCGACAAAGTGGGCCACGTTGACAGTCGGGCCATTGTTGGTCGAGGCCGAGGCCGAGGCGCTCGACAGAGGGCCTCCAGCCGGGGAGAGACGCGACAGGGACTGAACTCCTTCACGCGGCCCGCCAGCGGCCGAGAAGGACGGCCGAGGCGAACTGCCGGGGAAGCTGGCGCTATGAGGCACCAAGGGACCCTTTTGGTTGCGACCACCGTCGACGCGTGTGCGTTCCGACTCGGCTCGCTCGGCCCTCTCCATGCTCGTGCGCCGCGCAGCGCGTCGCAGACCCGCCACCGTGACGTTCTCGAGAGCGACATCGTTAGTATACGACACCTTGGGCTCTGCGGCGGCCGCGGCCGCGGCCGAGGCTTGACGAGACATGACCTCGGCGAAGCTGGAAAGACCTTCCGGTGCCGACTGCCATACGAGCGGCTGCGCAGAGGGGCCGTGAGTAGCTTGGAGCGGCGTCGGCCCCGGGCGATTGGGCGCTTCTGCCCCGCCTTCAGTCTTGTTGTCCGCGGTCTCGTCAGGAGAGCGCGCCTCACTGGCGCGAGTGGCGCTGGGCGACGTGCTCGCGTAGCCCTGAGCGAGCTTGGACGGCGTTCGCGTGGACGGCGTTCGCGTCGACTCCGAGGACGGGGCCTCTGCCAAAGGAGTGGAGAGCGGCGAGAGCCCCTCCTTGAGAGCGCGCGGAGTGCCGGACTGCTGGACAGGCGTGGCAGCATCGAGCGGATCGGAAAGTGCCTTGGTCGGAGTTCTGACGACCGTCTTGGTCGGGTCATCCGTCAAGATCGGGGCGAACGGAGAATCTGTGGGCGAATCTCGGTGGAGCCTGGAATCTGACATCTGACGGACGCTTCTCGGTGGAGTGGACGGGGCCATCGATGCTGGAACTGCGTCGGCTCGATCTTGTTGTGACGGAAGATCGGAACGTGCGACACTGGCCAGCAAGACCTCGGGTGCGGTCTTGGAGCGATGAGGCGAATGAGCCTCGTCTCGGCCATCGGTGCTGTTTTCGGCATCGTTTTGAGCATGTGCACCGGTGCTGACGGCCATCGCCCGAGACGCTCGTGTTACAGCCGACATGCTAGCAGAAGGCTCCCTGAGAGCAGCGAGGACGTTGGCATCGATGGCCGCGTCGTTCGCCGCGGCGCCGAGAGCCTGCGCCGGACCTGCGGAGCTCGCGGCGTGAATCGGCTTGTCCTCGGAAGATGCGGCAGGGTTCTGAGCGGCTGGCAAAGAATACTCGAGACTTTGAGAGCGGCCGGGCGTCTTTGTGTCGGATAGCTGGCAGGGAGGGGCAGCGCTGCTGGCGCCCACGGGAAACGAGGCAGCCGAGCCAATCTCGCCAGGCTCTGTGCGGGCATCCAAGCTGCCGCGGGCGCTGAGTGGAAGGCTGTGAGGCTCGAAAGCCGGGGCCATGGCGAGCAAGTTGGAAGGGTCGGCCTGTTCCGAATCGTGCATGAGGTATTCGAGCGATGGCCTGCGGACGCCTGCCGGGGCTGTCGCGGGAGCTTCCTCGTCGAGAGGAGGATCGAGGGTGGTGCTGATGCGGACCTTGGCGCCAGGGACGACGGTGGAGCGACCTGGAGGCTGCGGGATGAGACCCGGATTCCAACGTCCGCGGGCGTAGGCATAGACGAAGTTGGCCCAGTCGTACGCACCCGGGTCGACGTCTTGCAACGATTCGTCTTGTTCTGGAGCTGATGCGTCCTTGCCGATCGGCCTGGCGGATGCGCGCGCGGCGTCGCCGTTGGCGTGCGCAGACGCTGCGAAGGAAGGCGAGGATGCATCTTGTTGGAAGGGATGAGAGAACTCTGGACGTTGTCGGCTGGCCAGCGACGGTTGGTGCGCATCCGACATGGCGTCCAAGTCCGCGTCGTCCGAGGTGAGGCCGGCCTTTTGCGGTAGCGACGGAAGGTAGCTCAGTGTGCCGGGCGCGGCGACGCCGGGCTGAGTGCGCAGCTTGTGCCATGCCGGATGGTCGACGACGCTGAGCTCGTGCGGATTTTCGCGGTAGGTGTCTTCGATGTCACTGGCGATGCTGGCGGCGCTGGCGGCGCTGGGAGAGCGCCGGTCGAAGGCAGGAGAAGCTGTGGTTCGGATGACGTCGTCGGATGTGTGCATGCGCGATGGTGGTGGTGCGGATGTGTCGTCGGCGTCGTGTTCGGACGAGGTGGAGGAGGCGTACCTCTCGCCACGGTAGCCATGGGTGAAGCTGCGAGAGGCTGAAGCCGAGGAGGCGGCGCCCATGACCCTCCAGGCGCCTCTGCGGACGGCACCGGAAGACGAGATGGAGGAGCGTGGGGACGAGAGCGCGCTTTTGATCTGCACCTTGGCGACGGACAGGGCATCGTTGGAGCCGACGCTGCTGGCATCGTCGAAATCCGAGGCAGGCACCCTCATCTTGGGCGGCTTGATTGGAGGCGATGCGGAGGACGAAGGAGTGGCTGTGAGTTGGCCAGCGAGGCCCGAGTCGGCCGACGAGGTATGTGCTGATTGGGACGAGGAGGAGCCGGAAGAGACGTGCACGGTGGCGTCTGTTCCGGACGTGGGGTGGGAGCCAGAGCGCGCGGCTATGGCGGTGGGTCGGGTTGGACTGAGTTCCATGGTGGGGCGAGCCTGCTAGGCCGCGGAGGCCGCGTATGCTGCGGTACTCACGGCTTCGAGCGGCTGGTAGGCGTAAGAGTCGGGCAGTGGAAGACCGCGGATGCAGAAGCGCGAATTGGTCACGAGGCCGTTGGTTGATAGGATCAGAGCAGCCGAGCCATGGGATCCGAGATTATAGAAGCCGCGAGAATGATTGCTGAGAACGATTGCTGAGAGCCGAGCCAGAGGATCAGAGTGACACGGGGCTGGCTAGATCGGATTGGATGCCGTCAAACGCAACGTGTGTATCGATGAGGCGACTCGTTGTGCCGAGTGCAAGAGTCAAGCGGGGCTGGTAGTCGGAGCGGGTTCTGCGTGTGTAGGAACCTTGGCAACTTCTATGTCGGCCCATGCGTATCGGGCGGATGCCGGTGACGCTGAGGATGGCGACGTGCGTGTCGGGACCGCAATGCGCGAGTCGAGTACGAGCCAGCTAAGACTGGATGGTGTCGAGGCGAGTCGGAGAACGGACTCAAGGTGTGTGTGCCAGATAGCAGCGTATGTGGTGCTACTTGCAGGTGTGCAGCGAAGCCGAAGCGCGAGTCGAAATGCCAGTTGAGAATGGCAATGCGATGGCAGTGCGATGACAGTGCGACGACAGGTAGATTTGGCGTGCAAGCAAGGCGAAGGAGGTCGAGGTGAGGTTGAGATGAGGAGGCGGAAAGGTGGGAGGAGGTGAGGAGACGTCAAGTGGAGCGGAGCGAGCAGACCGGCTCGAATGACGGAACAGCAGCACAGCAGTCGAGCGCGGGAGGGCCGAGGAAGAGTGGCGTGCGAGAGTGCCAAAGAGTGCGTCGGGGGAAGCACGAGAGACTGGATCCAGAGTGCAGCAGGAACTTGCAGTAGCCAGGCAGGCCTTTTCCAAAAATGACCACCGAACGCTGTGACCGAAAGGAGCCAGAGGTGATGCGGCCAAGAGGAGGTGAGGTGCATTCGGCTGCGCAGTGCCAAAGTGGGCCATCCGCCTAACTTGATGCCCTCACCATCCATCCCGCTCGTGCGTCTGCTTGTGCGCTCACTCAATCGCTCGCGCGCTCGCTGCGCCGCTGCTGCTCCACTTGGAGTGTCGCCTGCAGCGGGGATCGGACCCGGGAGCGTCAATTTGGGCGCAAATTCAGCGCGTCGACTTGCGGTGCGTGCAGATACAGCTGCAGCTGCAGCTGGTCGCAGCTGCAGCTGGTCGCAGCTGCTTGCGGACAAAAAAGCGGCTCGAGAGGAGCCATGAATTTGGAGCTGCAGCGGGGTCCAACGCCCGGCTCGGCCCTGCGCATCGAAAAGTGCAGCGCTGTGACCAAAATAAGTTTACAGTAACGTCGACGCACCCGCCAGCCAGCCACTCGTTCATTTCATGATTGCCCTCTTCTTCTTTCTTTTCGGCACCGTCGTGGCTGCTCGGCGCCCATGAGGCTGCTGTCCTCCCAGATATCTCCAACAATACACTCCGAGACGAACAACGAAAGCGCATCGAGGGGTGGGTTGGCAAGCAGGGCGAGATCGGCGCGGAAAAATGGCCCATGGAAAAATGAGATGGAAAGTCCGCTCTGTCGTCCCCCACTTTTTGGTCATTGTTTCGGTCTCGGTCAAGCCAGGAGAGCACCTGCAGCAGCCCGGTAACAATGGCGAGCAGGGTCGGAAGCGCCAACTATTTTTGATGCCGGCCTTGCCTGGATCTCATGTAATTGGCACTCGAATTGCAGCAGCCCGCCAGTTGCAATCGCTCGAGCCTCGTTTGCACGCACGGTCGGCATCCACTCGGCATGGCCAGCTTTGCGTTGGTGGCTGGGCTCGTGGGCTGGCCGGTCTATTGTTGCCTGAATGAATTGGCTGCAGCTCCTCGCTGTGATTGTCTGCCGATGGTCGCTTTGTCGTGACTGCGTGTGCGGAGCTTGAGCGTCGACTCGAGCCTCCTGCAAAGCGGGCGACTGCGACATCGGAAACTCCGAAGACATGTGCTGCGCTCTATCGTCCCGAGCAGGTGCAACAAAGCCAAGGCCCAGGCCGCCATCGTACATACAGAGTAGTGGCAGCTCGTGATGGCAGCTCGAGCCAGCACTTTCTACGATGTGGCCCCTCCGCCTTTGAGAGGCCGAAAGTCAGGGCCCAGACCAGAAATGCGCTGCCAGCCACGACTCTGACCCACAGAAAAAGGGCCAAAGTCTGGAGCGCAGGTGTTGACCCTCGACCTCGCCATCGAGCTGCGCTGTCCGCCTCACCCCGGAAGCTCCGATCGATGTGTCATAGCCGCACTGTCAATGCTTTGTATGCGCGAGTCGGTACGAACAAGCTTCACAAAGCTTGTCGCCAGGCTGAGAGCTAGGTTAGAGCCAACCTCGTCTGCGCAACGTCGGAGATTAGCCCCCGAGCCCCGAGCTCGAAACTGTTAAATTCTGCTCGCCCTTACCCGGACGCTCAAACTTTTCTGCTCCGTCTACGCACTTTTGGTGATGCTTCGCGTCGGGCTGCGAGAGGTGACATCATGACGTCACGCGGCGCTGCTGTGGACGATGCTCGACAGACGTTTTGTCCTCCACATGCACTCAGCCACCCCTCCTCGGCCAAGCATCGCCATGCCAGAGCAAGGACGAGGGCGAGGGCGAGGCGAGCGGGTTAGTGCAGGAACGGTGATCGTCCGACGAGCTCTAATGTTGCCGTCTGTTGTGTCGTGAAGCCGCCCAACGCGAGCTCGACTGCCATTCGGCCGTCTTTCTGGCCCTGGACAGCCTCCGAAGGAGTCCAAAGCCAAAGTGAGCGCGACGTTGTCGGTGTCGGTGTGTGTCCGACTCGAATGTGCCCGGCCGGGCGTGCAGTTGAACCTCGGGCGGATCCAGACCGAGCAGCCTTTTTCGCTTTCGTTTCTCGCTGCGTTTGGTCGAGCTGAAAGTGCGATGCGAGCCTGATGAGGAGCCAAGGTGACCAGTATCGCTCAAACCCGATTGCCTGGCAGCGAAGGGGCGGAATCGAGGGTCCCGCCTCGTCAAAATCCTCCGAGCGAGCAAATCGGCTCTGAGCCGAACCGCTCGGCCAACTCTGCCACGCGTTCACAGTCTTGGCTGAGCAACGCAGGGCTAGCCAAAGCCGCAGCAGCGTCGCCGCTCGATCTTCTTTTTCGGTGGCTTCCCCCTTCCGATTCTGCGGCTTAACATTCTGGAACCGACATCCCGGGGGGGCGCGGTCCCTTTCGAGTGTTTGTATGCAGCTGCAGGTGGCGTCACGATCCTCGCGCCTCGGCTTCCGCGCGATGACCGTTTTTCCTGAACCCTGACATGCCAGCGCCGCTCCAACACAGACACACTCGCGTTTCGCTCGGCAGCTTTTTCGCCGCCGTGCGGATTTGCAACTCCGGGCAGAGCACCCGCTTCTGCACTCTGCTGCCGACGTCAGTAGTCACGGATCCTGATTCCAGCCGAATCCAGCACGTTGCCGCAACTCTCACGCGCTCCCTCTCGTAACTCACGCTCGCTCAGTCGCGCGCAGCATTCAATACCTGCCTACTGGCCTCGCTCCGTTCGTTACCTTGCTTCTTCTCCGTCAACACGACCAACTCGACCCTCGGTACACGCGTCCGAGTCGCATCAGACACACCGCTCGTCGCGAGGAACCGCAGCGCCGTCGCAGCATCTCCCCGATCGACCGTACGCAGCTCAGCTCTGGAGATGGAGACATACCTCCTCTGACGTTTTAAGCAATCGCCTCCGGCTCGGCCCTTGTGACAGCTCCTACGCTTCGGCCCCTCAATTTGCACACGAGTGTCGCTCGCATCCGTAGCGCCGTCTGCGTCTAGCCAGCCGACATGGAGCGCACATGGTCCACCGACTCGGTGGCCTCCATACCCGAAAAGTCGCTGCCTGACCCTGCTCGTCTGCGCAAGGCCGCTCGCAGGCTCTCCAACCAGGCTCCCGTCGACGGTGCAAGGGAATGGCGCAAGTCCAAGCTGCACTCGACCCATCTCATCACCGCCGCCTCCTCCTCCAACGGCCACGCCAACTCCTCCAACTACGACTCGCAAAACGCCAAGGCCGGCCCATCGTCCCGCCGGCTGAGCTCCAGCGCCGCTGCATCCGCATCCGCAGCCTCTCAACCGCCGCACGCCACCGGCATCCGCAGGCGCAACATCCTCGACTCGGCCGCCGCATCGGCCAAGTCCAGGAACGCTCAGTTCGACGCGAGGCTCAAGCGTCACTCCTTGGCCACTAGCTCGGCAGCTTCCTCACCCTACCCTCCATCCTCCCCTGGCTCCTATATCGAATCCTGGCCCTCCGCCTCCGACGACTTTTCCGGCTCGTCAACAGATCGCCCCACTCGCCGTCGTCGCTCCACCACCGTAGAGTCCAGAGAGGCTTACTCCGCCGATCCTTCCGCCGACGGCGCTGGCGGATATTCTTCCAGCTCCGACCAACACTCCTCCAGCTCCGAGTACGAGCCATTCGACTGGGACGTCGGCCGAAAGCGAAGAAGCTCCGAGCGTCCACGCTCCGTCGCTCCAGACCACTTCTTGGTCGCCAATCCGTCCGCGCCCAGACGCGTTCCAGCTTCCTCGTCGCCACCACCGCTCGGCGCTTCTGGTTCGCTTCCAGACTCGCGTCTCTCTTCTCGATCTGCCAGGTTCTCCGCTTCCGGTCGAAGAGCGTCACCAAAGAAGCACGCTCAGCCGCTTCCTCCCGATGCATCCTCCTACGCAGATGAGCACGGCCGATCGACAGTGCGGCCCAGCCGACAATCCATTCTCAGCCGCGCCATCGGAGCAGCCACCTACCTCAGCTCCTCCACAAAGGCCGGATCCTCCACGCCTTCCAGCCCCGTCTTGGCCTCGCACCCCCTCCCAAAGTCCAAGAGCGCAGCCGCTACTCTAGCCGCCACATCGAGACACACAGCGGGCGGCGAGCTGTCTGTGAAGCCACGTGCCGAAGGGGGACGCTCTTCCCCTTCTTCCAACACAGCCGTCGCAAGCGCACAGCACCAGACCCAGTCCGCATCCACGGGAACTAGGTCGCAGACTCACTGGCAACGACTCCGCGTCAACCCCTCCATCGAGGCCCTGCTCATGACTCTCGCTTCATGCGCAGCCTACTACCTTCTCAAGACACACGCCAAGCTCGAGACGCAGAGCCACGCCTCGGAGGTCGGTTTCGTGACCATCATCAGTGCACTCTACTTCTTCCTGCGCGACCCGGACGAGCAAGCGGCTATCTGGGCCACCGATCATCGCAACTATCGATCCTGCCCAGAGGATGGCGCCCTCAATGCGCTCCTCTTGCCTCCGCTGCTCGCATGCGCGACTCTCTTTTCGGCCTTCCAGGACCAGGCTGCAGGCCGCAGCAGCCCACGGGCTTCGGGAGAAGCGCTGCCCAATCCGCCCTGGCTAATCGAAGGTCCGCCCGCCATCCTCAGCCACAACCGCAAACTCGCCGGCGGCATGACCACGCTGGTCGTCTCGCGCTACTCGCTGGTCAGTACCATGTGCCTCACATCGACCGTGCTGCTCTGCCACCTGCTCGCAACCAAGTGGATTCGCAGGCCGCATCAGTTCCCCAAGAGCAACTGGGCCAAGCTGCGCAGCTTCACCGCCTTTGCTACCGTGGTCGCAGTCGCGCTCGAGGCGGTCAAGGATGCTGCCGCCTTCTATGGCTTCCCGCTCTGGTCCAATCTGGCCCGCTGGGAGGTCATCACCGCCGCGCTCTTCTTCCAGGCCAACCTGTACACCATCTCGCGTCTGGCGCGCAAGAGCTTCACTCTCGGCGAGCTCGGCATCGTAGCGTCGACCGGTGTCACGCTCACAATGGAGACGCTCCATCTGTTCGTGGCAAAGTTGCTCCCCGTCACCACGCCGTACGTCAAGACGTTCCGACGCCCTACGCCGCTGCTCATCTTCCAGCTCGCGCTGATCGTGGGTACGTTCATGGTCGGCTTTCTGCTCTCGCCGCTGCTGTACTTGTCACGCAACCTGGCGCAGAAGCCCACGCATCGACTGCGATGGCCCGACAAGCGCGACCTGCATAGGCGACTGCTCGCAGCCTTCTTCTATCTGTTCGCCACCATCTATGTGGTGGGCGTGCTGGGTATGTGGGTGCGCTGGCTGCTCGTCAAGCGCGATCCGTGGTTGTGGGCCTTGTCATTTATGCTCAAGGGCGCCAGGCCATGGTCGCGGCCCGTGCTCGTGACCTACTGGGTGCTGTTGATCTCCATCTCCATCTCGTGTTGGCAGGCCGTGGTCGCGAACGCGAAGCGGTTCAGGGGGCTCGCCAATTCGTACCAGAGGCCCTTGCTCGGTCCCAAGCCCGCTGGAGGAATCGCAGCTACGAGCAATCAGGCGTACTTGCAGCAGCAACAACATCAGCAGCAACAGCACGAGCAGCAGCAGACAAGCCAGACTTCGCCGCCCGCTGTGGTTCTCTCCGTGGCTCCCAGCTCCCACGCACCCGGCGGCGTCGAGGTGAAGACCGAAGGTGTCGCTGCTGCTTCGGCACCCGAAGCACCCAACAGCTCTGGACAGCGTGCATCTCCAGCGACCACGGGCGCAGCCAACGGCAGCCTGAACGGACTCGGGATCGAGACGACAGCGCAAGCAAAGCGCGGGGTCGGTGTGAACCTCAAGCTGTCGAACTTAAGCGGCAGTGCGTCGCTGCTGGCCAAGGAGCACAACTCGGCGGCGATCAAGAAGGCGTCGTACCTGTCTCTCAACGCGCGGCGCAAGTTCTTCCATGCGCTGGCGCTGCTGCTGTTTGTGCCGGGCATCGCGCTGGATCCGGCGTTCACGCATCTGGGCTTCTCGCTGGCATTCTCGATATTCATCTTTGCCGAGTACGTGCGCTACTATGCGCTGTATCCGTTCGGCGCGGCGCTGCACGTGTTCATGTCGGAGTTCCTCGACCACAAGGACTCGGGCCCCGTGATCCTCTCTCACTTTTACCTGCTCACCGGGTGTGCTGGGCCGCTGTGGCTCGAGGGTAATTCGCGCATCCTGCAGCAGACCGGTGTGCTGGTGCTGGGTGTGGGTGATGCGTTGGCTTCCGTCGTCGGCAGGAGGTACGGCAGAGTGTACTGGCCGGGTGGGTCGAGCAAGACCGTAGAGGGAAGCTTGGCGTTTGTAGGCAGCATCATGGTGGCTGCCTGGGCGCTCAGGCTCGTCGGATGGGTCGAGGACTTCAGCTCGCTCAAGTACGGCGC
Source organism: Moesziomyces aphidis (assembly GCA_000517465.1). NCBI lineage: Eukaryota > Fungi > Basidiomycota > Ustilaginomycetes > Ustilaginales > Ustilaginaceae > Moesziomyces > Moesziomyces aphidis. The sequence continues at coordinate 311,649 of AWNI01000033.1, read as the reverse complement.
TGTCGTCACGGCGCTGGGCTTGCTGGAGGGGGTCAGTGACCAGCACGATAACTTGGTCCTGCCCATCTTTGGGTACATTGTAGCGTCGTTGATTGGGCTGTAGTTGGAGTCGGAGGGTGCGGAAATGCAAATCGTGTCTGACCAAGAGCTCCGTGGCGATGCGGAGATGTGTGCGGGTAGAGCGAAGCTCGAGTGCGGAAGCGGGTGCGGGTGAGGATAAGCTCGGAGGTCCGGCTGTGGACGGTCTCGGGCTGGAGCGACTGCGGGATATAGCAGAGGTGCGGGAACAGATGCGGAAGTGGTGGTGTATATATGCTGCTCTCTGTCAGCGTTCTCCCTTGTCGATCCATCCACCACCGCCACACGAGGATCTTTGAGTACTTGAGGACATTGAACCATGGACTACATTCGTCAACTTACGGGTGGTGCCAAGCTGAAGCCCGACAGCTCGCGAGGCGAGTCTCCCATCTCGGACATTGTCGAGACGGCCGAAGAGGCTCAGTTCAACATCGACTCGGCCATCCAGGCGGTGCTTCACGCAGCTGAGGTGGCTCGACACGAGATTGGCGACGACACCGATGTCGACGCCATGGAGACGAAGGACACTACGCCCAGCCTTGTCGGCGACGCTATTCAGGTCGATGCTCAGCAGGTGCGAATCGAGCAAGACCAGACTCAGGCTTGCGATGCGGTCCAGCGCAGTATGACCGAGGAGCAGGCTGCTCAGGCGCTGCACGCTCTGTACGATGCTACGCAGCACGATGCCCAAGTCGAGACTCAGCCCAGCCCTGCGGGTCAGATTCACTTCGCCGATCAGGCCATCCCTACGGGTAACGTTCGCACTGCTGAAGCGATGGACGAATCCATGCCGCTGTTCAACCCGCCCGAGCCTGTGGACGTCAAGCCAGCCCAGCTTCATAGTAGCGACGAGCCCAGCATCGCCCTCAACATCCGCGACGCCAACGGATACAGCACCATCTTCCGCTGCAAACCCTCGAGTAAGTCCCCTCCCCATCACTCCCTTTGACCGCAGGTACTGACTCGTATTGTGGATGGTAGCCAAGCTGTCCAAGGTGTTCAAGGTGTTCGCCAAGCGCTACCAGACCGACCTGTCCAAGATCCGATTCATCTCGTCCGACGGAAGGCTGCTGCCCAAGTGCAACCCCAACCTCACCGTCCAGAGTAAGTCCGCATCAAACGCTATGCCGTAGTCAGGGATGTGCTGACACCGACGCTTCTACAGGCGAGGGATTCGAGGACGGCGATGAGATCGAGTAAGTACACCACGCCCGCAACATGCCAGGAACAAAAGACTGACGCTCGGAGGGTGATCAGTGTGATGCTCGAGCAGATCGGAGGCTATCACGTCGAAGGCATCTAACCAACAGGCAAGATCACCGACCTATCCGAGACTCAAAAGCGACGCTCGGCTTCGCAGCATCGGGACACATCCTTCGAGACGAGTAGGGGCGCACGAGCAGACAAAATGCGACAGGCATTCGACTTGCGACACAGGGCTTGCGGCGCGTCGTCACGCAAGGGCGAGAAAAACGAATGATTAGGCGGTGTACTAAACGTCTCGCAATGGTGGTGCACAAGGTCATCGTGCGCGGATCAGAACTGGGCCGAGATGAAGAGGCGGAAGTCTTTCGACACATCCGCAGGCGGAGGATCTTTGCGACCTTGACCAGCGTCACTTCGACCTTTCGGATTGGGACTCGGTCCCCCGGTGCCCGGGACAGGGAGAGGCGGCCATCCACGGCGCAGTGAAGCAGCTGCACACAGCGCAATGCACCAAATTCGAGCGTCAGTATGCGTGCTCTGAAAGGTCTAGTCTGGTGTGAGACGTACCGGAATTAGGAGGTTGTCCTGGTGTTACTGGCTCTTCGGTGAGGTCCTCGATGATGGATCTCTTGACAGGCTGCGACACCGCGTCCGAGCCAGACCTGGCAGGAATAGCTGCGGCACTGACCATGCCGACCAGGACGAGTAGCAACAGAGCCGAGACCATGCTCAGGCCAACACTTGGGCAAGACGTAGAGACACGCATGATGTTTAGCGACAGAGTCCAGCTCGGTTGATCATTGTGACCTGCTGCGCCTATTTCGAGGCATATATAGGACTCTCGTCGAGACGGCTGTGGTTGTCTTTACGATGCTACGCATCTCGGCGACCCACTCTCTAGCATTGGTGCCCACCCACCAGATGAAGCGGGAGGGGCGTTGACACGCAGCCCCGTTGCAGCCACCGACACACGAGCCATGACCGGCAAGGTGCAGGCACAATTATGGCATGCCCTACACGCACAGTGCGCCAATGGTTCCCGACATACCGAGCGAGTTGCCGGTGGATGAAGGAGGCGTTTTCGTGGGTCTGCACATTCTTCTCTCCCATTCGACACGGTCTCGTCACTTCATACCGGCTTGGGCTCGACCCACTCACATCCGCCATTCAGCCACAACGTCACAATCGCCAAGCGGAAACACCCACTCAACAAGCCGAGCCAAAAGATGAAAGCCTGAAGCCAACGACGATCGAGTGTGGCTTCCATGAAGCGTGTAACACCGCCGTCGAGTCGACATTACTTAAGAGCGGACGGATCACGAGCCGGACGTTGAGATGGCTTCGGCTTTTCGAACTCGCCGAAGAGTCAGGCCTGTATGAGTCTAGCCCCCAAGCAGGCATACGCGCTGTGATGAAACGATCAAAGCCAGGCCGAGTGCAAATGAACCGAGATGGGGTCCGATGAAGTTTTTGCGATTGATACAATACAGGATGGCTTTGCTGCCGAGTGTGCGGGCGCTTTGTGCGCGAAGACCGTTTTGATGCGAGAATCAGTGGAGAGCGGATGAGGATTCCGATGCCGATGTATGGGAGGGTACGAGGGTATCTGTCGGCGAGGCTGGTGCGGAAGCGGGCTTTTAAGACGATCATGCGGTGTTCCTGAGGACAAGGACGACCGAGTCGCCGCGGAGGAACATCTTGGAGATGAAGCGATCCTTGTTGACGGGCTTCTTTCCCTTGCCCTTGGGCACTTCTGTCCACATCTCCTTCACGTTTTCGAGCACCATGTTCGAGTGGCGGTCGAACGCCTTGACGCGCGCGAGGAGCTTCTTGTTGTTGCGGAGCGCGATGAGGATCTGCGTATGATTGCGCACCGACTGCTGAAGAACGGAGAGGGGTCCTTGCGAGATCTCGTACTGCTCCAGCTCGCGGATCTGCGACTGGTCGAGCTCCGACTTGGGCACGTTGACGTATTGGCTGTGCGTGGGTGCAAATTGGTCGGGACAAGGGGAGAAGAAAGATGGGTGAGAAGGCGAGCAGCGATGCGATGCGATGCTGCGGATACTGAGACTTACCTCATTGTGTAAAAATGGCGATGATGGTGACCAGCAACGATGTGATGGTCGAGACAGAGGCAGCGGATGTGACTTTTGGCAGAGTTGGAAGCGGCAGCGCCGAAATTCGGCTCCGACCTCTGCATCGACCTATCGGCAGATCCGAGCGCAGCACGGCTGACTCGAAAATGGGCGACGCCAAGTCCAAATCAATGATCTAGAGTATACCTGTCTGACACTTTAAAAAGGTCTCAATCAATAAATCAGCCTCCTATCGAGTGCAAGGTCTGAAGCCGCCTTTTCTTCGCCGCGAAAAAGTTGGCTCGGCTACCCCACCGCCTTCCCTCCTTCCTCCACCATACCGAAAGCGCTTTGACTGCATCCTAACCAGTCATGGCTTCTCCTACGCTCAAGCTCGACCCTCAGGCGAAGGTCGCGCCTCTTGCGCCCCTCGCCCTCGCCAAGCTCGTCAGCGCCGCCGACGCTGCCCAGTCCATCACCCTCTCCTTCGAGGACGGCGTGGCTCCCACGCTACTTCTCCCCAACGCCGCCCCCGTCGAGGGCTACGTCCACATCGTCCGCGAGCTCGCCTCCTACTACGCACAGCTCGGCCTCTCCGGCGCCGACAAGGACCAGAGCGCCCAGGTCAACCTCTACATCGGCCAGGGCGACAACCTTGCGCTCGCCAACTTCCAGACCGCTACCGCCATCGCCGACGACCTCGACCAGCACCTTGCCCTGCGCACCTTCCTCGTCGGCCACTCCATCACCGCCGCCGATGTCGCCATCTGGGCCGCCGTCCGCACGAGCTCGCCCGTGATCGGCCTCGTCAAGAAGGGCCTCCACAACCACCTCCAGCGATGGTTCAACCACATCGACTCGCTCGCGCCCGTCTCGGATGCGCTCGTCCAGCTCGCCGACGCAAAGGCAGAGAAGTTCAAGAACAAGAAGACCGCCGCCGGCTTCGACCTCTTCCTCAAGGACGCGCAGCAGGGCCAGGTCGTCACGCGCTTCCCGCCCGAGCCCTCAGGCTACCTCCACGTCGGCCACGCCAAGGCCGCCATCCTCAACCAGTACTTTGCGCGCCAGTACAACGGCAAGCTCATCATCCGCTTCGACGACACCAACCCCAGCAAGGAGAAGGAGGAGTTCGAACAGTCCATCATCGAGGACCTCGCGCTCCTCGGCATCAAGGGCGACGTCACCACCCACACCTCGGACCACTTTGACACGCTCTACAAGTACGCCATCCAGATGATCCAGCTCGGCAAGGCGTACGCCGACGACACCCCGCAGGAGCAGATGCGCGCAGAGCGCATGGACGGCATCCCCTCCAAGCGTCGCGACGCCTCGATCGAGGAAAACATGACGCGCTTCGCAGAGATGTCCACCGGCTCCGCCGACGGCCGCAAGTGGTGCCTGCGCGCCAAGCTCTCGTTCGACGACCCCAACAAGGCGATGCGCGATCCCGTCATCTACAGGTGCAACCCCGACGTCTCGCACCACCGCACCGGCACTACCTGGAAGGTGTATCCGACGTACGACTTTGCTTGCCCCATCGTCGACTCGATCGAGGGCGTGACGCACGCGCTGCGTACCAACGAGTACCGCGACCGCAACCCGCAGTACCAGTGGATGCTCGATGCGCTCAGCCTGCGCAAGGTCGACATCTGGGACTTTGGCCGTCTCAACTTTGTCTACACGCTGCTCAGCAAGCGCAAGCTGCAGTGGTTCGTCGACAACGGCATCGTCGGCGGCTGGGACGACCCGCGCTTCCCCACCGTGCGCGGCATCCGCAGGCGCGGCATGACCATCGAGACCATCCAGGAGTTCATCCTCGCCCAGGGCCCCTCGCAGCAGATCATCAACATGGAGTGGGACAACATCTGGACGATCAACAAGCGACACATCGACCCCGTCGTGCCGCGCTACGTGGCGCTCGACAAGGAGGGTGTGGTCAAGGTGAGCGTCAAGGGCGCACCCAAGCGTCACTCCAAGGAGATGCCCAGGCACAAGAAAAACGCCGACCTCGGCAACAAGGTCACCGTGTTTGACGAGGTGGTGTACGTCGAGCAGACGGATGCACGCTCGTTTGCACAGGGCGAGGAGGTGACGTTCATGGACTGGGGCAACGTCATCATCGACTCGAAGCAGACCGATGCGGCTGGCAACGTGCTCTCCATCGAGGCCACGGCCAACCTGGACGGCGACTTCAAGAAGACCAAGAAGAAGGTGACGTGGCTGGCGCCCAGTGCGTCGGACGCCTCTCTGGTCGAGGTGAACCTGCTCGACTTTGACTACCTCATCACCAAGAAGAAGCTCGAGGAGGAGGACAACTTTGCCGACTTTGTCACGCCCACCTCCGAGTTCCACAGCGTCGCACTTGCCGACCACAACGTGGCTGCGCTTCAGCAGGGTGCAGCCGTGCAGTTCGAGCGCAAGGGGTACTACATTCTCGACAAGCTTGCCGGCAAGGACGGCCGGGCCGATTTCATCAAGATCCCCGATGGTAAGGCTGCCACTTCGGCATCCAAGGTGGCGCCCGATGTCGACACCGAGGCCAAGAAGGCTGCAGCTGCCAAGGCGAGGGCGGAGAAGGCGGCTGCCAAGGCCAAGAAGGAGCAGGAAAAGGCGGAGAAGAAGGCCAAAAAGGCGTTTGAGAAGGGCGATGGTGTAGGCGTGGTGGCTGGTAAGGTAAAGGCAGGTGTGGCTGCAGCTACCGCCGGCCTTGCAGGCGCTATTGCAGCGAGAAACGCAACCCAGGACACCGATGACACCGCCAGCAAACACTTCCCTGAGATCATCGACTCCGGCAAGGGCAAGATCAACATGTACGACGCGCCCGTCATCACAACAAACATCCCCACGCCCGTGACCACCAAAATGTACTCGATGAACAAGATCCTCTAAACCCGCTTCCCCACAATTCCCCTGTTCGATACGACATCATCTTGTCATGTTTTTCTCACTTGGTAGCACTCGAAAATCCAGCGTGTGTTTGCAACGAGTTCAGATTGAATGTGTGCAGCTAGGCTCAAAAGATGTTCATGTCCTCAAAGTCGTCGTCGTCGTCTTCGGCGGCAGCTGCGAGCGCCGCACGTGCATCGAGGTCGTCGGGGTCCACATCGACGGCTTCGGTGGTGCGGCGCTGGCGCGCGATGCGATCCGCGTACTGCGTGCGCTTGACCTGCAGCAGTGTATCGCCTCCATCCACGCGCTCGAGTGCGGGCGGCTTGTCCGTCTCGGCCTGCTGGGCAAGAATCTCGCGTGCACGCTGGCGACGCTCGTGCTCGAGCCGCGTCCACTTGCGAATGACGCGCTCGCGCTCCTCGATGGCGCGCTTGCGCCGCTGCTCCACCTCGGGCATCATGGTCACCACAAACAGCACCACCGGCATCACCCAGCTCGATGACACCACGCGCCTCACCCACCCGTCCGCGTGCGGCGTGTCTGGAGGCGCGGAAGATCCCGCAGGCCCACCGCGCGTCGGCGCGGGCGGCGGCAACAAGCCGA
>AWNI01000033.1:246039-275460 GCA_000517465.1 Moesziomyces aphidis | reverse complement strand
CTCTAACCAACTGAGCTATGGAGCCTTTTTTGCTTGTTGCAAGTGTCCATGTGTCCGCGGGGTATAAACAGCAGGCGGAGCGGGATCCATGCGTTCCCCGGTGGCAGCAGACGTGCGGGGAGACGCTCGTGGCGCTGCGGGGAGGAGGCTGCAGGTCCATAAGGCGGCACGAGGTGAAGCGAAGCGCAAAGGTCGACGCACCGCGGGACACTGCGAATTTCACCGAGCCCAGCTGGGCGCTCCATCTGAAACGCGGGCTTCTCGCGATTTTATGCCAATTCAGACGGCCGCCTCCTGACTGTCACTTCACTCGGTGTCTCGCTACACAACTCACGCCAGTGAGAGCAACATGAGAGCAACAGGTTTGATTGGCACTGCCCACTCTCATCCAAATGTCCATCACGCTAAGCGCTGCATCGACGGCCCCATCAAGTGATGCGCAACAAACTGCGTTACAGACAGCCAAGCATCTACATGCCTGCCAAAGCTCTACACGTCGAGACGCGAGATGTCCATCTGAGGGTGCTTGGCAAGCAGTTCGGGCGTGGCGATCGTGTCCTTGTGCTTGAGCAGCTCCTTGAACGAGTTTTTGATCGTCACGTCGCTCACACCCGCAGCCTGGCTGATCCGCTTGGCTCCCTTGTCCACGCCCCAAAGCAGCGTCGAAAAGTAAATGCACGCAGCAGCGATCGTGATCGGACTTCGTCCCGCCAGCACGCCCAACTCGCGCACCCGCGCCGTAATGTCCTCGGTCGAGCGTGTAACGCGCATCTCCAGGCCCAGGTGGTTGCAGTATCGTCCAACCAGATCCGCAGCGCCCGTCGGACCAATACCGATCGGCGTCGACGTCCCACTGTTGTTTGCACTCGCTCGCGAGCCATCGACAGAGCCCGTGCCGGTCGCATTCAGACCGAACGCCTGCTGCATCTCCTTGAAACACTGGCCAATGTGCTTCTTGGACACGCTCGTGAGCGAACAGATCTCCGGGAACGTTCGCGGCACGTGGTTCATCTTGCATGCCACGTAGATCGCGGCCGCAATGATGGCATCCGGCTTCTTGCCACGCAAGATCTTCTCCTCCTCGACTCGTCGGTACGCCTGCTTGGCCACATCCGACACTGTGCGCGGCAGATGGATCGAGTCGCACTTGCGCTGGATGTCTTCAAATGCATCCAGCATGTTGCGGTCCCGCGTGCCGGTCGCACGATTCATCGTCCTCTGCAGGTCGCGCGAAGCTCCCGAGCCACCATCGCGATAGCCGATGCGCGACTCGAGTTGCTCGTTAATGCCATCCAGCAGCGGATTGCTTGCCGCTCCGACACGCGACGGGTCATCGCCGTCCTCGTTGGCAAACGTACGCCATTCCGATCGCGTGTCGATGATGTTCTCGCCCACCACAAGTCCGCAGTCAGCGCAAACCAGGTCGCCCGAGTCAAACTCCTCGGCCAGGTTCGGCGGGTCCGTCTTGCAGTCGCGGCAGATCAGTCGCACATTGAGATCGGGGACAAAATCGTCCTCGCCCTTGGGAGCATCGCCGCGGTCGGCGGCATAACGAGCGCTGAGCGCGAAGGGCTGCGCGAACGCATTCTGCTGCGACCTAGCAATGTCGGCCGTCATAGCTGCAATGCTTTGGCAAGCCTGCAACGACCAGCTGTGAACTTCTCAACTGTCGCTTCTCGAACGACAAACTGTTACGACGGCGTATCTTCTCGTGGAAGAGATGCGTGTACTTTGGCTCGTGCAACCACTTGGATGTCCTCTCACACTTCTGCTGCGGTCGCTCGCAAGACGTCGCAAATAGAAGATGGCGTTGTTCCTGTCTCGTGTCGACGAGATCGGCGAAACCTTCGGGACCGTGGACTGAGTAGATGCGAAAAAGCCGTAGCAGCCGTGGAAGCAGCGGGTGTCGTCTGCAAAAGCGAGGCAGATGATGGTGGCGAAAGGCGAAGGAGCAACCTACCGGCGATATGCGCCGAGGGTCATTAAAGCCAATTTCGCGGCTGAGCCTTCTCCACCTGCCTGCAGGCTGACCCGGATTTTAGAGACTCGATGGACAGAGGTGCGAACTTTCCGTGCGAGAGGCGCGTCGAGCTCGGATTGCGGAAGCTCAGAGCGCAGGAAGCGTGGATGCACGCGAGCCAACCTTCAACTTTTCCATCAAACAACACTTCGTCTTGCATTGTGAGCATGGCCTGATCATCGACCGCACCATCCGAAAACAGCAGCAAAGATGGCGATCGCAGCACCGAAGTATCGGAACGACGATGTCCACGCGAACGCCTCGGCCTCGGCGTCAGGACGAGCCGCCGCTAACCGCAGCAACGAGTCGAGCTTCACAGCATTCGCCCGAGTCTTGCAAGCATGCAAGGACCTTGAGCCTGCCGCAAGGATAGACCACGATGATGGTACCGCTCTTCTATTTGCAGAAGTATGCTCCGCCCTCGGGGAAGAAGCTCTCGACGATGCTGGCTACGTCGACCGCCGCCAGGATCTGAACCTCGAAGATGACGACCGAGCGGCATGGATCCTGGAGCAGAACACCTGGAAACTGGTGCACGCACTCACATCCGAGAGGCTGCACCGAGCCGAGAGGGGATCGCGAGATGGAGCAGAGGAAACAGATACGGCTGCCATTCAGCCATACGAGACACCACTGGCAGCGATCCAATCCATCTTCGAGGCAAGCGAACAGCTCAACGAGCTTCGCATCATCCGCGAATGGCTGCAGGACGCGCTCGAGCCAAGACATGTTGTCGAGGTGCGCAAGGGCTACCTCTCCTTCACCAAGAATCGCGTTCGCGCAGAGAAGCGCTCGTCCGTCGGTTCTGGGCCCAGCTCGAGCGACGGACGCAAACCCACTTTTGGCTCGGCGGCTAGCTCGAGCTTCGCACCCAAGAACCGCGGCAAGGCTGTCAAGCATCTCGACCCCGATGCAGTCTCGCGAGGTGAAGGCGGCCTTGAGCTCGAGGACGCCACGTACGAGAAAGCGTTGCTCAGGACGCTCTTCGAATACGCGCGTGCCGGACGACTGGATGCCGCCTTCGACCTTTGCCATCAAACCGACCAAAGCTGGAGGGCTGCTACTCTTCGCGGTGCCATGCTCTACCACGATCCTGCCCTGAGCCCCGATCTTCCAGACGTCGACCGCGTCGTGGGCAACCGCAATCGCGCTCTCTGGAAGTCGACGTGCCGCAAGCTGGCGTCCAATCCCAACCTGGACGAATTCGAGCGCGCCCTGTACGGCTCGTTGGCTGGCGAGCTCCAGCCGGTGGCCAACGTCAGTCAGAGCTGGGAGGAGTACCTGTGGGCCTACGTCAACGCAAAGCTCGAGGCTGCCGTCGACGTCAAGCTCGACGACAGGCACGGATGGTGGAGCCAGGAGGCAGACGTGGAGCTGTTCGGCGACGGAGAGCACGGCGCTGTCAAACTCGCTCAAGGCGCTTCTTCCTCATCCTCGGCTGCTGCCACTCTTGCCGGATCCGGAGCAGCAGGAGCACCGAAAGCTGAGGTGGAGCTTGGCTCTCTGTCCGGCGTCTTCGACAAACTCAGCCAACTGCAGTCGCACAGCATCCATCTGCAGGCCAACGACCCTTACCGACTGGTGCAACGAAGCATCATCTCCAACAACCTCCCGGAGCTGTTCAACCGCTTTGCGGACAACCTCGGCGACATGCAGACTGCGTTGGAGCCAGCGACGTTTGCGCGTCTGCTTCGCTTCTTTGCGCACCTGATTCTCTACCTCCGCCTGCTGTCCATCGCGTTGCCTGATTTTGCATGCAACGCGATCCTCAGCTGCTACGTGCAGGTCCTCGAGGTAGCAGGCGAGACTGACCTTGTTGCCATGTACGCCAGCTCGCTCGAGCCACAATCAGCGACGAGGAGCTACGCCAACTTCCTGCGCTCCATGGATGTCAATGCCAGCCGCGAGGCCAAAGCACTCGCCCTGCGGCGAGCCGAGGAGCACAGCCTCGATCTGGCGGCTGTTGCGAGGTGTACGGTGGACATCGTATTCGATGAGCTCTTCCCCAGCATCACGTCCGACTTTGACGAGCCGCTCAGCTTTGCGGCAGGTGGTCCGAAAGGGAAGGCGGGAGCGGCAAGGATGGATGCGACCAAGTTCGACGTGCATCTGGATGCAAATGAAGAGGCGCTCGTCAGGGCGATCGACTGGCTCACGTTCGACCCGGCGACATTCGCCGACGCCATCACCCAATCCAACGCGCTCACGCGGCTCTTCTTGTCAACGGGACGACTGCACGCTGCCAAGGTGCTGCGAGAGCGCATGCCGAGCGAGGTGGTGTCGAGCGTCGATACTCTAGACATCTCGATGGATCAAAGCATCGAGCGCTCCGGATGGGATACGTTCTTCACCGCACTCGAAGCGCACGTGGCCTACAAGCACTTTTGGACCACTCGACCTGCCGACGCGGCTGCGTCCAATGCGATCCAAAGCGAGACGGCGCAAGTGCCGCGCACGGACGGTCTGTCGAGGCGGGAGAGGATGAACTGGGCCAAGGCGCTCAGTCAGGTGGTCGAGCAGGCGCGCGATTTGGACCTCGTCCTGCTGCAGCGCGACTGGCTCAAGATGCCGCTGAGCGACGCCGAGGGCGGCCTGGAGGTGGAACGCCGCGCGCGCGAGCTGTTCGACATTCGCCAAACCTACATCCCCGAGATCGTCTTCCGGCTGCACGACATGCTGACCGAGTCGTCGAGCGTGCTGCCGGAGAATCTGGGCATGGCGATGCGACTCTCTGAGATTGTCGCCGACGAGCGCCACAAGATCTACCTCGAATTCATCCAGAACGGGCGCAACCTGCTGCAAGACTACCTTCTGCGCGTGCGCGAGGCCTCGCTGCTCCTGCTCAACAGCGGCGGCGACGTCTTCGAAAAGGCCACCGAATCGTGAGCAACGTAGAGGCGCTCCCTCTTACCCCACACCCAGCTCACACAATGCCTCAATCTAATTCATTCATGCATGAAACAGTCGAGCTGCCACAGCAGCAAAGGATGCGCTCATGCAGTATGAGAACATTTGCGCGATGTCATAAGAAGTTGAGCTACAGCATATCGACCCGGCTCCCTTTGGACCGATTGGTCAAGCCAAGCTGCCAAGAAGGCTTGAGGGTACGGTTGAGCCGAGGATTTGGTTCTTGGCCGCTGGCCTGTGCACGCGAGCTTCGTTGGCGGGGTGACAGGGCTGTGTGAAGCGTTGCTGTGGGCTGTGGGAATATTGACGTAATTCTGCGGCGTGAAGGAAAAAAAAGCTTCGGCCTCTCCGGCCAGGTCGAGGTGCAGAAGCCTCGCTTCACGGTGTCTCTGAGCGGCAGCCGAGCAGGGTTCTTGGATGCGCTTCGGCATGTTGGCATGTCGGCCGCTAACGATTCCGACTGCCCCTTCCCGAAAGCGCTGCACGCGCAACTGCACCGCAGACGGGAGCATGCATAAGTCAGAGGCAGTGCCTTGCCCGCACTGCCCTTCGCTACAGTCATTTCTTCTGTTCATGAGTGCGGATGACTTGCGCTGGCAACCGCTCACCAGTTCACCTCCTCCCTACGAGTCTCGGCGCAGGCGTCCTCACCTACGACCACCATCCCGGTCCCGCTCGCAAGTGCTCGAACTCGTGGCTTCCTCTTATACCCAGATATCAGCATGTCTGATGTAGAGACATCATCCCGCAAGAGCCTGTCGGGCCGCCGACCGAGCTTCTCTTCGATCCGATCGCGCCTGCGCAAGCCCAGTCTCAAGATGGGTAAGAGCAAGTCTCGCGCTGGCGACGACACCGCGCTCGACTCCGAGGAAGAAGATGCATCGGCAGACCGCAGCAAACGCTTTTCGATGGCTTCCGACAAATCGGTCCCGCCGCTCCCACCTCTGCCTCCACAAGTAACACAGCAGAGCCCCAGCCGTCCGAGCTTCACCGAGCAGTCGCGGTCAGCTTTGGATCCTTCAGCTTCTGACAATCACCTCGCCGACAAGAGAAGTTCCGTACTGAGCACATCCTCTGCCGGCCAAGCGGCACCTGCACCTGAAGGCGATGTGTCTGCCTTGGCACGCTCCGCACTCGGCATGACCCTTGGCGCACATACGTCCGAGGCGTCGCGGCCCGCCGGTGCCAACACGCCGGTCGCACAAGACGCATTCAAGGAGACCATCAACATGACCATGCTCTTCTTTGGCGGTACCGTGCTGGCCGCGTTGTTCGTGGCCAAGTATAGCATTCTAGCCGCAGCGACCATCTCGATCTGCAGCGGTCACATCCTCTACAAAACCTTGACTCAGCGGGCAGACGACGCCAAATGGGCGCTCGAGATGCAAGCCGCAACCCAGCGCGCAGCCGGCTTGAACGAGGGCGAGGAGTCGGTCGAATGGCTCAACAAGGCGCTCGCAACCGCGTGGCCGCTGATCAACGCCGACTACTTTGCTCCGCTCGTGGATCTGCTCGAGGACAGCCTGATGACGCAGGTGCCCGGCGTCGTTCACAACGTCCGCGTCGAAGACATGGACCAGGGCTCCATCCCGCTTCGAGTCAAGAGCTTCCGCGTTCTTCCCTCCGACGAGTCGGCCTTCTTGCAAGGCGCCGTGGCGCAGGCGCGCAAGGATGCCGGTCAATCTGGCGCGGACGTGCCTTCGGGCTCGAACGATGGCGACGCTGATGACCCAGACACGGGCGTAGATGTGGGCGACCACGTCAATCTCGAAGTCACCTTCACCTATCGAGGCGCCACTACCAAGAAAGGTCTCTTCCGCACTGCCACAAACAATGCCTCGAGTCAGTCCAAGGCATCCGGGAACGTCGCAGCGGGTCACCAGACTGAGTCCGACGACGAGCTCGATCAGCTCAAGGACGTGCCGACCGAACGTATTCACATGTTACTGTACCTCAGCGTAGGATTGCAGAAGATCGCCGCGGTCGACATCCCCGTGTGGATCGAGATGGTCGGTATCGAGGGCAAGGCGCGCGTACGCCTCCAGATGACACCTGTCGCTCCTTTCGTCAAGCATGCGGCCGTCACGTTTGTGGGAGCACCCAAGCTGGAGATCTCGGCGAAGCCGTTGGGCAAGAAGATGGTGATCGATGCCATGAACCTGCCGCTCATGTCCTCCTACGTTCTCCACGCAGTCGAGGATGTCATCAAGGGCTTCATTGCGCCTCTCTCCTACACAGTTGACGTTGCCGGTCTGCTTGGTGCTGGCGACGGCCCGCAAGACGTTTATGCCGTTGGCGTCATCTGCTTCGTCCTTCACCAAGCCGATGATTTGCCTGCGGCCGACTCCAACGGCCAGAGCGATCCCTTCGTCCAGGCCTCGTTTGCGCGAGCTGGAAAGCCGCTCTTCACGTCGCGCATCATCCGCAAGCGGCGCGACGCGGTGTGGCAAGAGACGGGCTTCCTGCTCGTTTCACCCGACGAGGTGCGCGACCACGACCGCTTGCGCTTCACCGTCTTCGACGCCGATCGTTTCTCCTCGGACGACCCGCTCGGCAAGATCGAAATTTCGCTGCACCGACTTATCCGCAAGTTCCGCCCAGACGGTGTCGGCCGCAGCACCAATCTGCTCGAGACGCGCACCGATCAGCTACTGCCGATGAGAAAAGGCGCTTCGGTCCAAGGTACCCTCAAATACAGCGTGGGCTTCTTTGGGCTCGCCCATGCTCCCGGTGCCGGTTTTGCCCCTTCGCGACGAAAGCTGCTTCGTGGCATCACCACGACTGCTGCCGATGACGCTGGCTCCATCGATCTCGTGTCTCCGGCTCACGGCGAGAGCCAGGCCGCTGACGACAAGATCTTGCCTCCGATCCCGGGGCAGGCAGCGTCGACGTCCGAATCGGGAGCAGACGATCTGAGCGCGTACATGACTGGCTTCGATCGTTTTGTCCACGGGCTTGGCTTGCCCATGGACAACGAAACGCTACGCAAGAGGAAGCTGCGCAAAGAGCGTGTTCAAAACTTGGCGAGTATGATCGAAGGTGCAAAGCTAGCCACCGTTGACCCTCCTACCGTCGAATTGCCTTCCGGCATTCTGGCGTTCCACATCCACTCGATCACGGGCCTTGAAGTGCCTGGGACGCAAAAGTCGCTGGGTGGCTCGTCGAAGCGACTCTCGCAAAAGTCGAGGAACGGCCCGGCGCCGACCGACGAGAGCCAAGCCGAGGGCGGATCGGCAGGGAAGCTTCCGTCTTCTTATGTGCAAGTCTTCCTCAACGACGAGGCCATCTTCCGCACCAGGACCAAATCGCTCAACCCAAGGCCATACATCAATGCAGGCAGCGAGCGCTTCGTCGGTGACTGGACGACGGCACGGATCGACTTTACAGTGCGCGACGCCCGCATGCGCGAGAGCGATCCGATCCTTGGCTGTGTCGGGCTGCGTCTCGCCGATGTTCTCACAGAAAGCAGCCGCACCACCGGCTGGTACACGCTCACCGGCGGACTCGGCTACGGCAAGATCCGGATCACGCTTCTCTTCCGCAGTGTCGAGCTGTCGGTGCCGCGACCGCTGCGCGGATGGAATGTGGGCATCGTGGAGGTGGCGAGCATCAAAGCGACGGGCGTTCCTCAATCCCTGCTCGACAAGAAGCCTGCTCACATCTCGCTCGAGACGGTCGGCGGCAAAGTGAGCACCGACGATGTTGATGCGGCCGAGGACTACGAGTCAGGCATGGGCGAAGACGCTACTGTCAGCTACGCGTTCCCGCTCAAGGAGCCTATCCGGCTGCCCGTGCGCCAAAGATATCCGAACTCGCTCTACATCAGCCTGCGAACCGACTCTCGCATGCCTGGGCGCACGCACCACCATGCCTGGGCGTTTGTGCCGCTGAACCGCATCTCGGACGAGACGCGGATCCAGCGTCGTCTGCGGCTGTTCGAGACGTCGGATTGGGATCGCGTGGAGCAAGACGTGCTACGCGCCACGAGCGATCCTGAGCTGCTGCAGACAGAAAAGGAGACGCCGAAAGCCAAGCTGCTGCCGGCGCTGGAAGAGATTTGTCGTACAGGCTCGGCAGTAATCTCGGACGAAGCGCTCCGGGCTGCGCAACTGCGAGCGGTAGGCTGGATCGAGATTGACATGATCTTCCACCGCGGCATTGCGCCTGAGCATCGCTCGTGCACCGCGGGCGATAACGAGATGCGATTTGCGTACGATACGTACATGACGCTTCAGGATGCAGGTGAGCGCGCCCGCCCGCGCACGCTCGCCAACGAGCGACTGCGCCAGTCGAGTAAAGCTTCCAAGCTCACAGTCAACACGGCGGGATCCGTCGCGCCTGGCGCCGAGGGAGGGGAGCCCGTGCGACCTCAGACGCACCGAAGGATTCTATCCAACGCATCTGCTCGCGGCCTTGTGACCGAGGAGCCCGGATCGCTAGGAGAGGACGGCGACGGCGGCGACGGGGACGAAGACTCGCTGTACGCGCTGTCTCTGACCGAAACCGAGCTGGATCAACTGGCTGACGAGGATGCGGACTCGGACAGCCCCGAAGGACGCCGTGCCAGGGCGAGGGCTCTGCATCGACACGAACGAGGCGCGGCGCAAGTCAAGGGCTTCCGAACGCTCACGTGGATGAAGACCAACGCCGAAGACGGCATGGCCAAGATGAAGCGACAGTTTGGCAAGCAGTCGAAACGCATGGGCAAGATGGAGGCTGAAGGCATCTCGCACTTTTAAATTTGTGGATCCGAAGCCATCATGTTCACGAGCAGCGGTGATGTTGTCTGCCCGTCTGTCCACCAAGAGAAAGAGAGCGTGGCCCTGGTGGTGGGTTGTGAGATCCGAGAAGATTCTGGAGCGTAGCGAGTGGAGTGTGTGGAGTTGGAGGCCGGAAGAGCGGTCCGGCGTCTTGCCGATCGGTGATTCAGAGTGCAGTCAGTGAGTTTTTGGGTTGGGCGGTAGAAAGCCGAGGTTAGGCACGCGAATGAAAATGCAGCGCGGCCTCCTCTTTACCCCAACACGCGCCAGCCAAGAAAGATGGCGATGACATCGCTGCGCCTGCCAGGCCTAGCTATTTTGGATCGATTACTTTGCAGGGAAGCTGCTGTTCTGTGTGTGTGGGCTGCTGGGAATTTTTCGAATTCCTCTCTTTGATTGCCCGTAGTCGAGAGGCCGGAGATACTGCACAGCGGTGGAGACGCGTTACAGGAGACAGCAGCGCTACGCTCTGACCACTACTCGCTTTTTTGGCGCAGAAGGTCCGGCTCGGGTGCCCACCCAAAGAGTCTCTCCCTTCGCGGAGAGGGCGCGCGGCAATGTGACTGATGCTGTGACTGCCAACTGCAGCTCTATCTCGTTGCCACGCCTCGCCTACACGCACTCGTCCGTCATCGGCACTGCAATCCTTCCGACCCGCTTGCAACTTGCAGTCCGCAACCACCACGATCAGCTCCGCTACACCTCTTTCCTCGCACCTTCACCCTCCAGGTCGTCGCTGGACAGCTGCAAGACATTATCGCTCAAGTCATCTAGCTTGCAGCATCCGAGACCGGCCTCATCTTGCCACACGACATACCCCCTCGTCGCCCTGAACCGTACTCCCTGACGAGTCTTCTCTTTGCAAGCTCGGTCGACCGCTGCCACGCTACCTCGTCGCATCGTTGTCTCGATACCCATCTCAGACGTCCGCTGGATCTACATCCGCAACCCGGGCGCTTTTGCAATTCGTCAACGGCCCATCTTCTAAGGCCAAGGATCTGCAAATCAAGCGATCGCTCAAGTATCGGTCTTGACGAGGAGCAGCCTGCAGTCTCGGATCTCTTGTCCAGGCTAGTCACGCACGCTCTCTGCAGCAGAGACCCTTCAGTTTCCAAGCTACTATTCCCGAACAAAGCGACAGAAGTCTTGTCTCTCCGCAGCTAGCCTTGCTGTCTGCTCCATATACACCATGCCGGCTACCAAGATCGCACCGTCGGTGCTTGCATCCGACCTCGGCAACCTCAATTGCGAGTGCAAGCGCATGATGGACTCGGGCGCCGACTGGCTCCACATGGACATCATGGACGGCCACTTTGTGCCTAACATCGTCATGGGCGCACCCGTCGTCGCCTCGGTCTCAAAAGCGGTCCCCAACATCTTTATGGACTGCCATATGATGGTTGCCGACCCGGGTAGGTGGGTCAAGGACATCGCCGAGGCAGGAGGCGCATCATATACGTTCCACCTCGAAGCAACCGATGACCCTATGGACGTAGTGCGTCAGATCAAGGCGACCAAGATGCGCGCCGCCGTAGCCATCAACCCGGGCACACCGGCATCCGAGATCTCGGACGAGCTGGGCAACGCAGTGGACATGATCCTCGTCATGACCGTATGGCCCGGAGCGGGTGGACAGAAGTTCATGAAGGAGTGCATGCCCAAGGTCGCCGAGCTCCGGGCGCGGTTTCCGGACCTCGACGTTGAGGTGGATGGCGGAGTGGGGCCCAAGACGATCGACAGGTGTGCAGATGCGGGGGCGAATATCATTGTGGCTGGAACGGCGATATTCAACCATCCGTCGCCCAAGGACGTCATCGCCTTCTTGCGCAGCAGATGCGACGAGGCGCAGGAACGCATCAAGAAGGAACGCGAACGCATCGCGCGCGGCGAATCGGTCGACCACGAGATCAAGCACTACGAAGACGGACGCAAGTCGGGCTGGGCTTCGGGAGCCATTACGCCTCTTTCGTATCCGCGCGTCTACATGTCTGCCACCAAGCGCGAAAAGCTCCGCAGAGAGAGCCAGGGCGCCTTGGAACGCGGAGAACGCCCCACGCTCAGCTCCCTCCAGGGCATGTCCGGCCTCTCCATCACACCCGCAGTCCAGGGCAAGTGACTAGCACGCCCCAGATCGCGTCTCTAGTTGCCCTCCCTCGTTTGTTCTCTTTTGCATCCAACTTACAGTCCTCGCCCCCTCATAGGCAATCTCATCTTGCATCCAACCACAGAGCTCGACGATGTCATTGCACTTTTACACACTGCCAGAATGCGTGCCACACGTCGCGAGCGAGCTTCGCCTTTCCTTGGGTGCGCTTACGCCTCGTCGGTGTCCAGGTTGTCGAGGAACCATTGGACGCGCTGCTTCTTGGTAAAGGGCACGTAGTAGCCGCCCAGTCGGAGTCGCTCGGCGGGAGGAACGATGCGGACCGCAAGCGCTTCGTTGGGATCGTCGATGGCGCCCGGAGGTAAGTGGGCGGCAACGATGCGCTTCAACACGTCGACTCGCTCGTGGCTGCCGAAATGGTTCGAGAGGTCAGCATCGCGAGAGAACAGGGGCGTGTTGCTCAGAAGCTCTTGTTCCTGCCGCGTCCAGCCGAGCGTCGTACGGATAGAGTCGACCATGTCCGCTTTGAATGAGGCTGAGTCCTTCGACGCAGCTCCAGGCGGGATAACCCATTTCTGCCCCGGCCTCGACGTAAGCTCGTCCTTGCGTGTCTCTGGCTGGCACCCAGTCCGGGAAATTTGCACGCGCGACTGCTGTGTCCGTGCCTCCTTGGCGTGCATGACCGTGTTGGTCCAAATGTCCTGACGTTCCACCGGCCAATCCGTCTCGCCGGCACGATGGCTTTCGTCCGACGGGGTCCCTTCGCCATCGGGCAACGGGTCCCAGCAGAGGTGAAGTTTTTGGAACTTTCCGCAGCCCAGACGCGCCAGCGCTTCTCTCTTTGGCGTCGAAACAGTCGTCTGGTTTCTGCCATTCAGCTGGGCTATCACTTGATTGCCTGCGCCACGATGGGGCGCTGCATGGCGGGGTCCCGTGTGCGAGAAGGCCTCAGTGACAGGGCGGAGTGGCTGATCGCCCCCGCTAGCCTCGCCGATGTCCGTCGTGAGCTCATCGAAGAAAGGCTTGAGCCGACTGGCCGTGATCTCGCATGGCCTGAAGGCGAACTTGCGCGTGTCGAAGCGAATCTTGACGTTCGTATTCCACTTCTCAGAATCTGTTGGTGGAATCCAATAATCGGGCGAGTTGTCAATGTTGTCGACAAAGTGCGACACATAGCCGCCACGTGAGATGCTGCCTGAGCGCATCCTTGCGAACAATTGTATGGGCATCGGCAATCCGCTGAGTTTGTTGCGACGGTCGATAGCTACGACATGTATTGATTGAAGTGCGGAATTTCCGTCGTCGTAGCTATGCGGCGGCTGATAGGTCCCATCCAGTTCGTCAAAGAACTCTCGCAGATAGACCTCGTCGGAATATGTCACCAGCAACTTGCGAACGAGCGGGAAGCCCGAACATTGCAGCAGGCGGCCGATCTCGTAATCTCCAAGGGCGAGATAGCTGACGTTCCGGAAATACATCAGCGGATCGTATTTAGCCAGCCGATCAATGCGATCTCTGTAGGCGACGATTCCCCAATCTGACGATTCCTCCTCGTCTTCTGTCTCGATGAAGAGATTGTAGACGAACTCGCCTGGCTGTTCGCTTGGCAAAGATATGAAAGGCTTACGACCCAGTGTCGAGTATTCCAAATCAAGGTCAGATATGACCAGCTTCAGCAGGCTGTCCAGCTGCGTCAAGCTCGTACACACTATGGTCCTCCATCGATCCGGTGCTGTCCAGCGGCACACCTTTTTTGAGACAAATGCGCAGGCGTGAGCGGTCGGAATGTGCGTTGAAGCGGCAAGCCGGAAGATGTGGCACAAAAGCTCGGCGGGCAGCTTGTGGACTCCCTCCAGGGGACTAGGCTCAAGGTCTCCAAGCTCCATCGTCCGTTTTATGTTCCCAGCTTTTGTGAGTCGCGAGGCAAGATAGGTTGGGTGATGAACACTCGAAGTGCAGATGTGGCGGGACTGCTTGGCCAGTCGCCTTTATAGGTGAGACTTGTTCATGGCCTGTGTGCGTGATGGTTGAGTATGAAGCTACAGCCGAGTGCGGTGGGCATGCGTAGATGAGAGAAGAGGGTTGCGCAGGCCGTGATGAAGCCGAGTGGCCGAAGGTCTTCGCCCATGAGAGGGTTCCGGTCCAGGCCGAGCGGGAGAGAGTCGGCTAGATCAAAGAGATCCGCATGACGAGTGGAGGCAAAATGCAGTTCGCGTCTCCGCGTGCGGACCAGCGCGACATTTTGGTGGTGTATCGGACATTTCCAACCCTCAGCGGAGAAGTGGCCGCTGCGCAGTCACTGCGCAGTCATGCGCAGTCTGCATAATGCTTTTGGAGCATCAGAGTGCCATCTGGTGGCACAGACCGCCACCGATATTCTCACGCATCCACAGAGCCACACAGGGAAAGTGCATCAAGGTTTCGGCAGTGCCGAAGTTGAGCTTTCATTTCTGTGAAGGTTTATCGGACTTTCCGATGCGCAGACTGTCTAGCTCCTGGGCAAGCTCATCAGCGGAAGAGAGGGCCTCTGAAACCACAGAACTCTCTGCTTTGGCTGTGGCCGGATCGACAGTCTCAATCCGCACGTCTTGACTGCTGCCTGCGGACGTGACTGCCTTCTTCGATGGATCCGCGGACTTGCGCAGACGAGAGTTGCGCCATGATCCTTCTCCGTGTGATGAGGCTTTCGGTGTGTCCGCCTCACTTGCAGTGCTTCTGGCTTCCCCCCTTGAATTCACCGCCAAGGCTGTTTGCCGTTGTTGTGTGTTCGAGCGCCAAGTGGTGCGTTGAGCCTCGAATCTCGGGGGTTCCAACGGTAATGCGGATGGCCGAGGTGATGCGGAAGAGTCCGCTGATGCTACTGCCGCTGCTGTGGACTGAGTCGGCACGCTGCCTGGAATGCCCTTCTTGCGAGCTTCTTCGGCTTCCCTGACTCGTGCCGGGCGGTAGCGCATCACATCCTCGACCGGTGTGAATCCAGGCCTCACTTTGCGCTCTTTCCGAACGCTGTGACATTTGCGAGGACAGAGACATCTTTCGATCAGCTACTTGTCCACGGCCTTCGACCGAAGCTGCTCTCGCGACGACTTACGATCCATCGGCACGCCTGGATTCGGGGATGACTCGCTGCTGCGTGTCTGCACGTTCCACAATCCCTGCTGCCGTCGGCTTGGAGCCTGAGGATGTTGAAGCGGCAGCGCTCATCGTTGGCTGCCGATGCCGAGTGGGGACGGAAACGAGCAAGACTGACAAAGAGCAAGGGGAAAGACAGTCGGTCGAAGCAAGCAAGCTGGACTACGTCCATTCCAAGACTCTCGTTCCGGTCGACGAGAATTCATTTGTGGACCCTGCAGCGCTCACGGCTTGTACATCGGGAAGCAGATTTGGCTCGTGACCGATTTTCGACTTCTGAGGAGCAGCAGCAGACGCGCATGGACCGCGACCTTTCACAAATCGACGTCGACGTGCAGCTCGCGCTGCCGGACGTGATGCAGAGCCGCGCGCGACGTCCGGAACGTGGCCGCGCTGCCGCTGTTGGGATCAGCCGCATCCTGCTCATGACTGAGCACGCTGGCTCCGTGCTCGAGCTCGGACCAAGTCCGCAGCCCTCCTGACTGGATCTTCCAGCGTTAAGGTTGCTCGAATCCGCGCCTCTTTTCCTTGCAGACCAACACCATCTCTTCCAACACACATTTGTATAGTCCATCATGAGCTCCATCACTGACCGCGCTGCCAACTTCATCTCGCGGGTGAACCCGCTCAAGGATCCCGGCTTCGCACAGGATGCGTCGCGCGCGCTCCACTACAACTACGGCCCCATCTCGATCCTGGCCGCGTTCGCTGGCTCGCACCTTCTGCTGCAGCACCGTCTTCCCATGGTCTTCTACGGGCTCGACAACATGGCCTACCCGCGTGACGATTTGCGTGTGCACGGCGACAAGGCGGTCGCCTCCGGCAAGATCACGCCCAAGACGCTCCGTCGCCTCAAGCGCTGGGAGGCGGCGCACTACAACGCCGTCGAAAACCTGCCGATCTTCATCGGCACCATCGTGTCGCTCCAGCTCGCGCGTGCCCCGAACAGCCTCATCAACCGCGTCGCTGGCGTCTATCTCACCGCGCGTGCCGCCTTCGCCGCGCTATACATCACGGTCGAGTCCGAGTCGCTCGCGTGGTTCCGCACCTTGGCCTGGTGGAGCGGCAACGTGACCTGCATCTATGGCCTCGTTCAGGCCGCCAAGATGCTCAACCACGGCGTCGGCACCGGTACCCCTGCTCTCTGAGCGATCGAAACCAGCATGAGTCGTACGCAGGGATGCCCTGCTTTCTTTTAGATCGAATGTGAAGCTTGCAAAGACATCCTTGTGGTCCTGCTGTCCTGATGATGTTGCGGCCGAGGTAGGCTTTGAAGTGCCCGTCGTGGGACATGGTGATGGGAGACCTACCGGACAGAAGGAAAGGGCTAGCGTAGGTGACCCGGCCGGGACCGACAGCCTCTTCATTCACAGTGCCTTCCATGGCTCCCATCAGCGTCCAGACCGGCGACATGCTCTGTGTGTCACGAGCCACGTTTCCCAGCGGTCGGTGAGTGGGATTACGCACGGTTCGGCAAGTTCGGTTACGAGAAGATTCGGCGATTGGAATCCCCGCCGCCAAAAAAAGTGGTTGCGGGCCGCTCACCTCCACACGCTCTTCAGCGTTGTCCCCCCGCACGAGGATCGAGTGGCACGGCCGTGCGCACGGCTCGGAGGAGACACCGATTGACAGACGCTTAACTCCGCCGGTACGAGACCTGCCGCGAAGCCTCGCCCTAGGCTCCGAACACGGCTGTGTGGAAGCCTGACGGTGCAGAAGTAGACCGCGCAGAGTTACTTTCCCCGTTATTGTCGATCCCCGCTGGGTACTTGCATGGCGGCAATACAAATATATATCCAAGCATTTGCTGACCTTCTTCCACTTTCTCACCATCAACCCATCATACCGAACCATCATGTCAACTCAGTACACTCTCTACTCGCACCGTGGTCCCGGACCGAACCCGCTCAAGGCAGCGGTGCTGATGGAGCACCTCGGCCTTTCGTACGACGTCGTGCCCCTCGACTTTGGTGACGATCCGGAGAAGGGTGTCAAGGGTGCCAAGTTCCTCAAGATCAACCCCAACGGTCGTGTCCCCTGCCTTGTCTCGAACGACAGCGACAAGTTTAGCGTCTGGGAGAGTGGTGCGATCCTCTACTACCTCTGCGACAAGCACGACAAGGAGGGCAAGTTCCTGGGCAAGTCCACCGAAGAGCGCGCTATTGTCATGCAATGGCTCACTCACCAACTTTCCGGTCTCGGCCCCGTGCAGGTAAGTCACTCCGAACCGCGCTTATACACGATCACAACACCACCTCTTGCGCTGTGATGACGCTGACCTTTCTCCATACTTGCTTCACCCAGGGCAATGTCAATTACCTGGTCCACTATTGGCAAGGAACCTACGGTGAAGAGCCTCAGAAGTCGGCGTTTACTCGCTTCGAGGGCGAGGCAGCTCGTTTGTACCAGGTGTTGGAGGACCAGCTGAAGAAGCAGCAGCAGCGCGGCTCGAGCTTTATTGCGCTCGACCGCCCTACCATCGCCGACTTTGCCTTCTGGACCTGGGTGCGCATTGCCAGCTTCGGCAACATCGATCTGTCGCCCTACCCGGCTGTGCAGAAGTGGTGCGCCACCATCGAGAACGACGCCAAGTCCCAGGCCGCCGTCGCGAAGCTTCCCATCAAGTGAACAAGCACACAATTCCATGCCAAAGTCATTCTGCCGTTCCATCGAATCTATCCATCAAGCTTTTGTGTGCGCGAGTGACAAGAAGAAAAGGTGTTTGAGCGGGAGGGAAAGGGCGAGGAGCGGGAGCGGGAGGAGGAGGAGGAGGATCGTGGTCGAAAGTGACAGGCGGAAAAAGAATGTCGAGTGTTAGGTCGAGTAGTCTGCATTTTTGTTGTTGGAGAACCGCGATTTGACACATTTAACCAAAAAATTCGCGCCCATCGTTATCCGCATCTGGCTCGTGTGCGGGTACGATGAAGGTCCTTGTTCCGCACCTCAACCGAGCTGTTCACGCTAGTATTGTCAAGCCATGCTCCCAGGCATTCGGGTCGGCAATCGCACGAGGACTTTTCACGGCGGCCTCTGTGTTGACATTGGCTGATCTCGAGTGTAGCGGGCTCGCCCACCTCGTGCGACCTCCACTCGCATTGGGGCGGCCGGCGCTGAGTCACTTTTGACACAGCAATCCAGCGCGTTCGCGAACGAGTGTGAGCGTCGATTCCTGACAGGTGACATCTGATGTGGTCAGCCGGCGTCCGGAGTGCTTTTGCGGCGTGCAACGCAAAG
Source organism: Moesziomyces aphidis (assembly GCA_000517465.1). Taxonomy (NCBI): domain Eukaryota; kingdom Fungi; phylum Basidiomycota; class Ustilaginomycetes; order Ustilaginales; family Ustilaginaceae; genus Moesziomyces; species Moesziomyces aphidis. Next base: position 257,303 of record AWNI01000033.1, on the reverse strand, counting down.
CAGACCCCGGTGGTCGGGGTCCAGTGGATGATGCGCCTCCGGATCAAGCCTCTTGCTCTGCTACAGGAAGAAGCAGTGACCGTAGCCGAGGTGCGATCGGGTTTGCTAAGCTCCAGGGTCCTACGCCCGCGTGCCGCCGAGATGGTCAGCCCGCTTGGGAGAAGCGAGGAATCGCACGACGTAGATGCTCGTCGAGCAAGGGTCACCTAGCTCTCCCTGACGTCTACGAGCTTGATCCCCGCACGAACAGTGTTGCGAGGCCCGGTCAGGATGTCAAAGTGAGGCATGATTCATCCTCAGTCGCCATGCCGATTCGGCTTAGGGCAGCATGCTCCACGTCCTTTCTGCACGAGAAAAGCTTCGATGACGCTGTCGAGACTGGCTTCTGACACTGCAGGAGAAAGATCTGCAATGTGCGTGTGACGCTTCATGCCTTCGAGAAGATATAAGAAGCGTGAAATCCTAGCATCCCTCATTTGCCTACCACCGAGTCTCCACATCAAAGCCCGCTTCACACTCTTTACACTCTACGCTCACTCAACCAATACAACCATGTCGGCCCAGGAAGAACAGATCCCGATCCAGGACGAGGGTGTCGAGGACACCAACGTCGACGCTCAGGCCGAGGACGAGGTAGCCGCCAGCGGCTCGGAGCAGAAGCAGTTGAATGCCGAGGCTTCGGAGCTGGACGAGTCGAACATCATCGACAACTCGCCCGGCGTTTCGACGCGCGGCGCCAAGGTCGACGCCACCAAGCAGGTAAGTGCCCTCCGACGAGAACCCTTCGCCAAGGATGCGTACTGATCAAAGCGTCCTTCTCTTCTGCCCGTCTTTGTGCAACACAGGAGCGAGAGGTCGACGAGGCCGTCGCTGCCGCCGAGAAGGCCGACGAGTCGACCTAGATAGCCATGCATCGGAATGCTAGCTTGCCGTTATCCGTCGCTAGCCACTCGCGATCGCTATAAATCTAGATACCACCCGCTCGGTGATACCTGCTATACCCTCTCGCAGCGTGCTTTCCTGAGAGCCTGCGATCTGGTGCTGAGCGAAGTTGGCGTCGTGCCCGACGAGTCTGCCGGATGCTGCGAGGATGTTGTCGCGCGTGCAGGAAAGGCGAATGAGACGAGATGAGAACGGGAGCCTCGAGCATCAGGCTGGAGTCGTGCTTGCATGTGCGGCGTCGAATGCACCAAATGAGGCTGGAAAACGGATTGCATTGTTTTGCTGATGATACTGCAACGCGCTGAATAGGTCAGATAGCGAGTTGGACGACAATCTAGTGGTGGCCGGCGTGCTCGTCACCCTCGAAGTCCATTTGGTAGACTGTGCAAGCAGGCAGAGCGGGATGTCAGCAGACGGAAGGTGAGGACCCGATCGGGCGGTTGTTATCAAGGACTTACCACTGCCGCACTCGGGGCATCGGTGGTGCTTGAGGTCGCGGTTGAGGTGGAGGTAGATGGTGTCGTGCGAGTCGGCGGGGTAACCGGTGCAGCCGACGATACGGGTGGGCCACTGCGGGTGAGGACACGGAGCGAAAGGAAGAAAGGTCAGTTGTTGGACATCTAAGCGGCGCTGGATCGGAACAGCTCTGGAGTTGAGAGCATCTGCGGGTGTTGCAAAAGACTCACGTAGGACTTGATCTGGATGGGGTTCTCGGTGGTTCCGAGGTGGGTCATCTGAAGGGGCTCCATGTCGAAGACCTCCTGGCCCTGGAGCTTTCCGAGGAGCTCGAAACGCTCGAGACCGGTGGCCTGCTGCTCGTCGGTGGGCATCTCACCGTCCTTGCCGCCCTCGCCTTGGATGACGGGAGGGCCGGCGGCGAAGCGGAGCGCGGACGAGGTGAAGAGACGCGGGGCGGCGGTGACCGGGGTGGGGGCGACGCGGAGCGCGGCGGGAGCGCGGGCGACGAGACGGCGGGCGGCGAAGAGCATGGTGACGATGATCGACCGGTGGGGATGTGATGAGAAGATGGAGGTGTTGATGGTGACGAGCGGTTGGAAAAATGTCGATGGCAATTGGATCCCACGCTCGAGGCGTGCCCGATTCGTGATTGCGACCTCCAACCGGCTCCGTCGACTCTTCTGCGTGCGCGACATCTGGGCGCGGACGGGAGCAGGCAGGCCCTTGATCTTCCGACAGCAGCGCCTGGCCAACGCGGATGGGAATTTGCGTTTCAAACTGCTTCTTCCTCTCGCCCGGGTTGTCTGTGCTGTTCGGGTCCGACAAGATTTCTCTGGATGTCAAGATGGTAGCTCTCTAACACGCTTTGAAAAATGCCTGACGAGTAGCCGGACCCTTCTTTACCCCGCAAGCTTCGCGTTGGGGAGGTGGACCCGGCGCCGGCTAATCCGAACGAAAGCCCAAAAGGACCACGAGCCGAGCCTTCTCCACAGTGTCGGATGACGGCCGAGCGTGCTGTTGGGGCTGCTCGTTGGCAGTAAGGGCCATGCAGGCCCGCAGCCGGTCGGGTCAATCCAAGCAGACGCTCAACATGAGGTCGCTTTGGCCCGAACGAGCCCAGCTTTGCTGCGCCGGCAAAGTGCACGGTGTGTACCACAGCAGCGTACGGTCCGGTCCGCTGCAGCAAGCATTGGTGATTGTGCAGCTCTTCCTGCCCACGAGCGGAATTGCCCCGACGAGCCGGCAAGCTTCATTTTGCTCTCTCATGAACCGATTCATATGTGTATAGGCGATTCGAGCGTTCTCCTTCCTGTTCCACATCACACCCTCGTCACCCCATCACAATCCTCAGCGGGACACGGCCCTACATCGAGCACCTGTATAGTCGCTTCGTCACCCTTCGACCATGCCGCCTCGCTCCTTGCACCTCCACGGTGCGTTTGCACCAGCGTCAGCGTCGGCAACATCCGCAATTGCGAGGGCCGCCGCTGTCAGGCGGATTGCGCGACACGCTTCATCCCTCCGATCAGCGTACCAGCAGCATCCCACCAAGCTCGACTCGTCCGGCGCGCTGCTTTCCAGAGTCTCGGGACCGATCGACAAGCCGCTCTGCGAGCTCTCCCTCGGACAGTTCTGGCACCAAGCCGTCGCAAAGTATGCCGAACGGCCTGCGCTCATCTCAAAGCACGAACCGGCATCCCAGCACGGCAAAGGTGCTTCCTCCAACGACTGCATTCGCTGGTCGTACGGCGAAATGAACGAGCACGTACAGAGTCTCGTTGCCGGCCTCCAAAAGCTCGGGGTCCGCAAAGGCGACCGTGTAGCTGTCCTCATGATGTACGCTGCAACCCCGCGCCCGCTGTCCTGATGGAAGAACTCTCGCTGACTCTGCCTCTGACTCCTTTGCTTTCCCGTGCACCAGGAATTGCTCTGCGTACGGTGCCTTGCAGTGGGCATGTGCCGAGATTGGCGCGGTGCTCGTCACGCTCAACCCTGCGTACAGCACGTCCGAGCTGCGGCGCGCCATCACGCTCGTCGAGGCTACCACTCTTTTTATCGTTCCGTCGTTGCGCGGATCCAACTATCTCGACTCGCTCCTCGAGCTGCTCCCCTCGCTCGCAGGCTCGACATCCTCGGGCGGCGACGCCACAGTCTTGGACGATCCAGAGCTTCCATCTCTCAAACGCATCGTGCTCGTCGACAATCTCGACAGCCGCCCGCGTCACTGGGAAAGCAGCAGCGTGCTTGCTCAGCAAGGAAAGTCGTTCTCCGATGCAATGGCAGCTCTGAACAATCGTGCGCTCGACTATCGCGATCTTCTCGTCTCTTCGTCACCCAGCAGCGCCAAGGAGGAGGTGCACAACACCGACGTCATCAACCTCCAGCTCACCTCGGGCACCACAGGAAAGCCCAAGGCAGTCGCTCTGAATTCTCGAAACCTCCTCAACAACGGCATCGCTATCGGCGATAATCTCAGGTTCACCGAAGCCGACAAGCTCTGCAACGTGCCGCCTCTGTTCCGTGAGTATGCTCATTGCGTCTCAGCTGCTTGCTCGACTTGCAACTAACTTTTGACCTCCGTACCACGTCGGCGCGCGTTTGTAGACTGTTTCGGCCTGGTCTTGGGCAACTTGGCGGCTTGGACTCACGGCGCCTCCGTTGTCTACGCCGCCGAAGGATTCGACCCACTCCGATCGCTTCGCGCCGTCTCGGAGGAACAGTGTACAGCTATGCACGGCGTACCCACCCACTTTATCGCCGAGCTCGAACTGCTTGAATCCGCTAGAGACCATGCCGAAGACCCATCGCGCTTTCCCGTCCCGAAGGGCATGCTCGAGGGCGAGACGTTCGACTTTTCCTCCTTGCGCACCGGCCTCACCAGGTACGAATCTGTACGCTTCAGGCAAAGACTTCCGATTGAGACTCAACTGACCAAGCCCGTTCTGCATTCCATACCGGTCCGTGCAGTGGTTCGACGGTTCCCATCGCATTGATGGAGGCCCTAGTCAGCCCGGGCAAGCTCGGTCTCCGCGAGCAGACGGTGGTGTACGGCATGACCGAGACTTCTCCCGTCACGTTTGGCTGCGGTGAGTGACCCCTCACCCTTTGTTTCTCTGCAGAGTGCATCGACTGACGGTTCGCATCGGCTTTGGGTCTCGGTACAGATGTGGACGCGCCTATTGTCCGCCGATGCGAGACGGTGGGACGCGTCTACCCCCACGTCCATGCCAAGATTGTCTCGCCCGACGACCCTACTGGCAAGCCGCTGCCCGTGGGCGAGCCGGGAGAACTATGCGTAAGCTGGTCGGAGGATGCTGCCTTGACCGAACGGCGTGTACTGACGAGCGTGTTCTGCCTGACCTGCACGCGTGCCGACACGGACATGAACGACTCCGAAATTAGACGGCAGGCTACGTCGTCATGCAAGGCTACTGGAAGGATGCCAAACGCACCGACGAAGCCATGGAGCGGCACCCAGACGAGCCCGACATCCTCTGGATGCGCACGGGCGACATTGCCATCATGGACGAAGAGGGCTACGTCCGCATCGTCGGCCGCTCCAAGGACGTCATCATCCGCGGAGGTGAGTGAAAGCGTGTGATCACAGCGGCGACGCGTAAGCATATTGACGCCACGCCCTTTCCGACTTCATCTGTTCGCGCCCTATCCAACGTGCCGCAATGCAGGCGAGAATCTCTTCCCGCCCAACATCGAAAAGTGAGTATTGTATCATAGGAGCGGCTGGTGCATGGCTTGCTTCGGCCGGCCAATCATTTCTTGGCGCCTGCATCCAGCGCACAATCACACTTTGGACAATCACCCGCTGACGCTTTGGACGCGAGCGACTTCATTTCGGCTCAACCTTGGTTTGACCTGCAGCTGCATCGATCGCATGGAAGGCGTTGCCACCAACGCAGTCATCGCCGTCCCCGACGACAAGTACGGAGAGGTAAGCGATCTACGCTGGCCCCTCTTTATAACTGGATGGCTCGGCTCACACCTCGCTTTGCTTTTGTTACCAACGCTGCGGCCATGTGTAGGCGGTGGGAGTGTTTGTTGCGAGATCGCACGCGGAGGCGCACGTCTCGCCAGCGGAGGTGCGTGCCTATGTCAAGAAGCACGTTGGCGGACAGAGTGCGCCCGCCTGGGTTTGGTTCCTCGGCGAGGATGGCGTCCCCACCGAGTTTCCCAAGACTGCCTCGGGCAAGATTCAAAAGGTGCGTACACGCGTCCCTTGCTTTAGACTGAAAGCGTGCCGCTCCGACGCGGAGAGAACCACTGAGCCTGACGATCTGATTTGCTGCCTTGTCCTCGCTGCTCTTTCGGTCAACCTTGTCGCCATGATGCTCGGTCGGACCCGTGAACTCTATTCCATGCCCGTGCGACGCCAACCTTGACCTTCTTGGTGGCTCTAAAACGAATCGCGCACAGGTCATCCTCCGCGACTGGGCCAAGGACCTCGCGAGCAAGAACCAGGGCAAGGTGGACAAGGTTTAGTTCACCAGGCCTGCCGTGTGCTGTACGTCGTGGCATGGAGAGGAATACAAGCGTGCAACTATGCGCACAGCGCCAGCGTGCGAGTCAAAGCTGGCTCCTCCTCCGATCCGAATGTGTCTGCTGGTGTCGGACTGAGCACAGGATCGTGGCCAACGAACTGGGAACCAGGATCCGCCTTTGGACGCAGTGCACTCACAAGAGGGCTGTCGGTAGCGCGGTCAGGGCACAGAGAGCACGCCGGAAGCTTTCCTTGTGTTGTCGTTGTGCCACTGTACGCAATGGTTGGTTCATTGTCCTCCTCGATCAGACGGAAAGCGGCATGGCACCCCAGTCTGCTGAGAGCGCCCGTGCAGCGCCGCGTCCGAGAAGCTCGTTCATGCGCCTGGATGCAGCCAGTCCTCGTACGGATGCTTTGTTCTTCTCCGTACCGTCCCGGCGCCCTTATATTAGAGGGGCGCTTTGCGAATTGCCATGCCCCCATCGGATGCTCCGAAGCTACCCGCTATCAGCTCATCGAAACTCCACCGATTCCCGATCATCATTGATACTCAAGATCACCAAGATGCGGTCATCCGGCGGTGATGTTCACCGCTCGTGCTCTTTTTGGTAAGTCGTCTCCTCTTGCGCCTCGCTTTGAGATTCGGGCTGAGCCACTGACAGGGCCACGATCGCCGTTCTCTTGCGGATAGCCGCCACCGGAAGATGCGGTAAGCCTCACATTGCCTCGGTGACGACAACTTTGACGAGGTCCTCAGTCCTGATCATCTGCGCTCACCCCCTGTTTGTTGCGGATCGCCACGCGTACAGATGCTCCGGAGTAAGTTTTCCCCTTTCACATGGTGAGACGATCCAATCCCACTGACGCTTTCCTCCTGGATGTTCAACAGGATAAGCCTTGGTGCCGAAACTGCAAAGAGCGCGGCATGCCGTGTAAGTCCATCCACCCCGATACTGTGTGGCCAGGCAGACCAGCTGACCAAGTGTTTCTCTCTGTTCCTAGGCGTGTACGACACGGGCCTGATCAGGATCAAGAAGCACGATGATGATGGGCCGCACCAATCATCCACGCTTCTTTTCCCCGCGACCAACCAGAGCATCCCTCTCATCCGTGAACTCGAATCGCTCTTCAGCGTAAGTCCCTCCGACGCCGCTCACCCCTCTGAAACTACGTAGTGTGCTCAACGTGCATTGTTGCTTGTCACGATCAGAAATTGTGGTCAAGAACTCGGGGATGCTGGTTGCGTGCAACCGCCGCGCGCCCCGCCCAGCAGGAGACCACGCCAGACATCGACGTAAGTGCTTTTGGTGTATGAACTTGGACCGCGGTAGTCACCGCTAACGCAATGCTAGGGCAAAGCAGTACCAGAACGGACTTTCGCATATCCTTGCCGAGATCATCTCTATGCTTGTAAGTAGTCGAACCAGAACCTACCAGCATGCTCATTCGTTCTGGTCTGACCAGGATCAACGTTTCGGCTCGTGCATAGGCTGTCAAGACACTTCCGTTCGGCGACAGACTGGAGCGTATCAGCGCTGTCGTCCTCGCCACGGGCAGCAGAGCAGCTGCCACCGACTCGTTCGCGTCGTAAGTATAGCATTTCCGCCTTGATCTGTGATCGCCCTCGGCTGACAGAATCTCCCATTGCCGCCTTGGGACTGCAGCATCCCACATCACCACATCGACAGCCAGACTCTGGACAAGCAACGTCAACTCCAGCTCGTCGACCTCGCCTATTGCAGCCATCCCTTCCTGGCGGTCATCTTATCTAAGACTGTAAGTATACTGCATCGCCTCGTTCCACATTGTAGGGAAGCCGACTTACACTTCTTTGATCTCTGTAGCTGTTCATGAGGGCCTTTAACCAGGGCGCGCACGACAAAGTTCTACTAAACGCCATCCTTTTGGCGGGTCTGGGTCTCAAGTGCACCCTGACGGGCACCGCCGAGGCGGCTCGCGAGGAGCTGGTCGAGCTCCACGTCATGGCCAACAGGACGGCCGCATCGCTGTTCAGCGTGTTGCTCGGCAGCCTCAACGCCAACAGGCTTCAGACCTGCGTGCAGAGCATCATGCTGCTCGCCTGGCACGACCTCACGCAAGGCCACACCAGGTACGTCGACCCCATCACCCATACTTTTCAGAAAAAGACGGAGTCAAACTGACTGATCGTGGATGTCAACAGGCGCTCGTCGACTTGGTGGACGATGGCATGCGATCTGATCCTGCGCGTGCGCTCGCTGCGTGCGCATGAAGACGTGATCGAAAGCCAGATCAACGGCTTCGACATCACGTCGCTGCGCGAGGAGGAGCTGGAACACATGCAGGCCATCAGTCAGCTCATGCTGCTCTACTTCGAAACCTCGCTGGGCGCGATTCCGGTGCCGCACAATCTGCTGTGGCGCAGCGCCAGCCGCAACAATCTGGCAGCGGCCTCAAACATATGGGAGCTCGACGACATCAGCGGCAACGTGGCCTCAGCCGAGGGACTCATGCGTGCACGCCGAATCGTCCACCGCATCCAAGCGGTGCTCAGCAGTCTGTCGGATCGACACGCCGACCTCAAGAACGCAGGCGACCCCATGGCGGCCAGCGAGGAGCACGAAGGCAAGGTGAGCTCATTGCTCATGTACGCCGGCTTCACGGGCATACGCATGGCGGGTCCGATCCTGACGCTCAGCGCACTGCTATTGTGTCTCCACCGCTATGGTGCGAGAGAGATGGACAAGGTGGCGGTGACCAGCATCATCCGTGTCTGCGCAGCCGCGTGTCTGCATCTGCGAGAAATCTTCGGCGATGCGGTCTGCACCTCCACCCGCACCAGCTCGGCCGTTTCCTTGTCGGAAGCTGCTGCCGACTCGTCGATCGCTCTCTGCATCATGGAATGCGTAGCCCAAGCGTTCGGTGCCCTAATGGTCGAGTGTGGCGCAGCTCATCCGGGCGAAGCGCCTTTCTCGAGAGCCACGGACGATTCCGGCTCGATGAAGCTCTCTCGAGGAGCGCAGCAGATGGTGGTGGAGAAGCTGGGCGTGGTGATGGGCATCGTGTGCACCATGGTGGACTGCCTCGACAATGTGCCAGTAGGCGGTGCTCGCGCCGGGCGCATTGGCAACCTGCTCTACCGGCTGCGTGGCCGGCTGGAAGCGCTGCAGATCCAGGCGGACGTGTCGTTCGCGTTCGAGACGGCATGCACCAGCAGCAGCGCCAGCAACTCTCAAGGCAAAAGACCCAGTCTTACGGAGGATGCTCAAAGCGAGTCCGAGCCGGATGTGATGGCAAGGAGCATCGATGGTTCTTACGACGAAACCAGGGCACCAGCACCAGCGTTGGAGCACGGAGGTCAAGTATCGACGGAGCGCCACGCAGTGACGTCGGTATCAGCATACGGCGCCGCTCCGCACGCCTCGGCTGCCAGCGCTTTCAGCGAGGCGTACGCACCCTCGCTGCCTCTGCAGCAATACTCGTTCAACAACCAGGTGATGTACGCGCCGGGGCCGATGTCGACGTGGAGACCAGGTGTTGTACCGAATATGGGATCGGAGGGCAGCGCGTGGATCACCGAGACCAAGGTGACCGAGACGCGATCGGTGCATGCAGCCAAGGGCGACGAGGACTGGACGGGCGGTGCATTCTCAACTGCCGAGATGTCAGCGTCGAGCTACAGCGAGATGTCGGTGCCGATGTCTATGCCTCAGATCGAATCGGGCTTTCGCCGGGCTGGACCAAACACGGGGCTGTCGGAATCGCTGCCTTCGAGCATGGCGGGCAAGGCATTTGGACGTGGGATGCCGCAGTACGCCCACGCGCATACGCATGGCCGGACCATGTCGATGATGCCCATGAGCATGCTTTGTAAGTGGAATGCCGGCGAGTGGGAGAAGCGCGCGGGACGACGCTGATAGACGGGGCATTGACGTTCATTGACACGAAGACAGACCGACACAATGAAGGCGGACGCGAAGCTCACGGCACGGCAACGAGCGAGATGGACTCCTTCTTTGCGCAGTCCGAGGGCGGGATGGCCCAGAACGCTGGCGCTGTGGATGGAGGCCGAAAGCGGGCGCGGGGTGAGGCTCATGCGATGCGACAGATCTATTCGGGAACAAAACCGGTGGCGAGCAGCAACAGCAACAGCGGCAGCAGCAGCAGCGGCGGCGGCGGCAGCGGCGGGACTTGTCGACGCACCGAGGTGATCTGGGGTGCAACAACGGCGGAGGGAGAAGGACGGGCGATTCCCGCTGCAGCAGCGCTGGCATCGATCCAGCGCGTTGAGCCGCTGACCGACGCGGCGTACGCGATGGCTGCGAGCGCAGACTGGCCGCTCGAGATCAGGGAGCGGTCGATGAGCTGCAGCGACGGGTCGAGCTGTGCATCGTCGCGATCCGAAGCGGACCATGGCTACGATACGGCCAACGACGCCTGAGGCATAGCCGAGTGTGCCAAGCTTGCAAGTGGCATTGGACGAGAGGACTAGACTAGGCACCGCACGGCTACGCATCGCCTCGCGTGGCAAGACCATGGAAACCCTGTGAAATGAGATTCCGAGACCGACGTGGATGTGACTGTGACTGCGCAGCCTGATGTGTGTGGGTCTGCCGTAGGTACAGCTGGCTAGTCGCCGGCTATTGACCGAGTGCGCCCGCGAACGTGGACCTAGAGAGAGACATGGAGCAAGCAAGCCAGTGTGACACCGAGGAAGTGACCCTGGTGAGGCAAAGGCGCGCGGCACAGTCTGACCGCCGCTGGTTGGTTGGGTGACATCGGGAATCTCTCGTGCTGGAACCCCTCTTGGGCGGCAGGTACGCGTGGGCAGCAAGCGAAAGCAAAAGCAAAAGCAAGAGCAAGCAGAGCGCGTCGGATGCGACCGAGCGGAATTGCGGGCAAAAGGGAAGCCAGTGTGGAAACACTGCGCAGCTGCAGGCGCATGCAGACTCGGAGTCGTCTTTCGGCAATCTCTGTGCGGTCTGATTGGCGCTCTTTTGTCTCGGTGCTTTCCCCCTCCTTCCCCCCGCAGCCGGGCCATACGCTGCTGCTGTTGCCCCACGCTCGGTCGGTCTCGCCTGATTCTCCGTGAATCACGGCGCTCGAAGCTGCAATGCAACGCAGCCTGGCTCCGGGTGCGGCCAAGCCGAAGCATCGCCATCCGCTCCCCCCGCGCGCTCGTGCTCACGCCAACTCACACCACGCCTCTCTCAAATTCCGCTTCATCAGACGGAACAAAGCCGAACCGGCCGTGGGAATTCGGTTTTTTCGTGTGGTGTTCTGGCTGGCCGTGAACCTCGTTTAGGGCCCATCACAGGTCCGAGCGGAGGGGCCGACAGAGCGCGTGTGGAGTCAGAGAGTGAGAGTGAAAGAGAGAGAGAGAGAGAGA
>AWNI01000033.1:233243-245939 GCA_000517465.1 Moesziomyces aphidis | reverse complement strand
AGAGAGAGAGAGAGAGAGAGAGAGAGCGAGCTGCAACCGAGATGAGTCCATCCGCACTCAGCTGGGCTGCCATGCTCAACGCGCGACACTTCGCCGGCCTTTGCGGGGGCCCATCAATTGTCGTCGTCGCCAACAATGAGCTTGATCGTCCCTTCCCCTTCCCCTTCATCACATCCCTCCTCCCCTCTCTGTCGGTACGCCGAGCGTCCATCGATTCGGCGTCGCATCCGCTCCTACGTCCATCGCACCACCAACCCGGATCTTCCTTCACAGCCCGCCGCCTTAGCCGCCGGTCCGCCTCGCCACGCAACAGCGATGAAGCTGTAGGCCCCGACACCGCTCCACCTCGCTTCCCTTCCACAGACGCTGCTTCCATCATGCCATCCTCCGACATGATGGCGGCCGCCGAGACCCTGGCATCCGTCGCCTCCGCAGGTCCATCCACACCGGCCCACGAGGCTCCTTCGTCATCTCGATCGCAACCCAGGAACTCCACCGCCTCGTCTTCAGCCAACACCTCGGAGCCAAAGAAGCGAACGCGTCCCGTCAGCGCATGCGAGGCCTGTCGCGCAAAGAAGGTGCGATGCCTCCTCTCGCCAGACGCTCCTGTCTGCCAGAACTGCCTCGCCTCGGGCAAGCAGTGTCTCTTCCGCGTCGACGACCTCGCACCAGCTCTGCGTGCAGCCCGCTTCGCTCACTGCGGTCCGCCCAGCGCAAACGCCAGAACCATAGCCTCCAAAAAGGGCAACAAGTCCGCAGCACGCAAGTCCATCGACGACTCTGACGATGCCGCCGCCCGCCCCAAACCAGCCAAGCGCAAAAAGTCCACCGAGGACTCCGAATCGCCCATCCCAAAGGAAAAGGATGCTGCACACCAATCCTCTCCGGCTGCCGCCGCCCAGGCCGCCGCCTCATCGTCTTCTGCCACCGCCAAACACAAGGCAAAGGCCGTCTTCCGCTCCTTCGCCAACCCCACCAACCTCGCTGCGCCTCTTCCCGTACCCATCACAAACACGCCCTTGCAGCCTACCACCTCGGCATCGTCTTCCTCCAACATAATGGCCTCGCCCTCAAGGACTTCGCATCCCAACATCGCGCGCATGCACTCCTCCTCCTCCTCCCGGCGCCGCTCAGAGACGATCTCCACACAAAACGACTTCTTCGATCGAGACTTTGCCTCTTCCGCCGGCCCCTCCACTTCCTCCGCTATGGCCTATCAGAAACAGCGATTCGATCATCCCAGCATGGTCAGGGCGCCCATCGACCCGTTTGCACAATCCCACGATGCTTCCTACTATGGCCATCCCGTCGAGGTCGCCGCTGCGCCCGGTGTCAGCCCAGCCTCGGGCGCACCTTCCGTCTTCCTCCAGCACCAGTCTCCGAGCGACGGCAGCGTCTTTTCCAATCGATCCGGCCGCTCCGCCACCATGTTTGCAGCGCCCAAGCCTCTTCATCCGCCATCCGTCGACCAGCACACATCGCGCCGCAAGCTCTCGGCACCCGCCTCACAGTCTCGCAGACCTCCAAGTCGACCCATCGACCCCATGTCGCTCGAGTACTACGGCCACCCTTCCGATTCCGCTTCAGTGCACAAGTTCGAGGATCCAGACCGACCGCTCGTGGATCGCAACATGCCCTACAACGAGTCTGGCTCTCCCGCTCGCGGTGTCTCCGCCGAGCTTCGCGACGGCATCGAGAGGTGGCAGCGCAGCGGTGCCAGCCGCCCTGGCGACGAGCACGACGAGTCTGCGGTCCAAGAGATCCCCGTCGCCCAGCCGCGGCCAAAGATCGTTCTGCCCTTCTTCCGATGGTTTGGCACCACTGCCAATACGCCCGGCTACCGAAAGATCAAGGTCGGCGTCCTCCAGGACTCGGAGGTGCCCGGCACCGACGAGCTCGCTCCGGCGCTCGAGGCCAACCAAGCCTCGGACAATCCGCCCAACTTTGGCTTCACCATTCGCGACGACGACGACAACACCGCCGCTACGCCCGCCAAACCCTTGGACGACAGCGTGCTCTCCCCGCATCCAGCGCGCACTGCGAGCCCTGGCGCGCACCGCTTCGAGAACAAGGCCTCGTCCTCGGTCACCCGCGAGCTCTTTGAGATCAACCGCCCAAGATACCCGCGCAAAGACATCCTCGAACACCTCGTCTCGCTCTTCCTCACTCACTTCAAGTCGTCCTGGTGTCCGTGGATGGAGGACGACGAACTCAAAAACGGCGTCGACAACGGATCCATGCCCGCCATCCTCGCCAACGCCGTATGCGCTGTGGCTGCGCGCTTCTCCAATCGTCCGGAACTGCGCAAGGTGCCGCGCAAATCGTCGGGCGATCCATTTAGCGAGATGGCCAAGATCCTCATCATTCCGCTCCTCTCTTTCCCCTCGATCGAGGTCATCGAGGCGCTCATCCTGCTCAGCTACGCCGAATTTGCCGCCGGCAGCGACTCTGGCCTGTGGATGTACGTCGGCATGGCGCTCCGCATGGCGCAGGACCTCGGCCTGCAGCACGAGGTGAGCATCCAGAGCATCCCCAACGAAAAGCACCAGGAAAAGGCTCGCCTGCTCTTCTGGGCTGTCATTGCGCTCGACCGCATCACCACCTTCGGTACGGGCCGGCCCGTTTCGATCCGAGAAAACGAGATCGACATCGAACTGCCCAAGCTGACCGAGAGCAGCGACATGAAGGACGAGACGGTCGTGTTTGGTCACGTGGTGCGCATCCTCATGCTCCGAGGACGCATGGGCGAGCTGCTCAACCGACGCGAGCGCGACGACTCGTCCATCTCGGCAGAGACCACCAAGCGCGACCTCACGCGCATGTGGTTCGAGCTCGCGCAGAGCTACTCGGATCTTCCGGCCAACTTGCACTTCAACGTGCAGACGTTCCAGAAGAGCGCCACGCACAACCAGAGCCCCGGCTTCGTGTATTTGCACGTGCTCTTCCAGTCGACCATCGGACTGCTCGATCGACCGGCGCTCATGAAGAAGTTCACGGGCGATTCGGTGCCGCTGCTGCCGTCGTTTGCGCCCGCGGCCAGTGCGGCAGCTAGCAGAACGATCGCGGATATCCTCACGCTTGGCGACGCGTTCGACGACCGGTGCATCACTGCTTCGCCGTACCTCGATCAGCTCGTGCTACCGGCGGGCCGTTCGTTTGTGGCTGAGCGCGAGGCGGCAAGGGAGGCGCTGCGCAACATGGGCCACGGCACGACGCCTGCACCGAGTCGACCTCCCTCGCGCGGTGGGCCTGCGCAGCAGCAGCAGCAGCAGAGCCGCACGAGTGCGCTCGTTTCGACCAAGTCGTATGCCGAGATCAACCTGGGTGCGTGCCAGAGGATCCTGCAGAAGCTGCAGCAGTACTGGGCGGGTGCGTCGTGGCCGCTGCGTGCGCTTGAGCAGGAGGCGGCGGGCAACGGCAGCGAGGTGGATCCGCAGGCGTCGGACGAGGATGCGCAGAGCGCGCCCATCCGCGACATTGAGATGGTGCTCAAGTGGGCCAAGTCGCGCATTCGCTCCAAGAAGCGGCTGGCGCGCTCGCTGCATGCGACGCCCAAGGCGGACGCTATGGCGCTCGACTCGATTGACGGCGTCAACGGCATCCTGGCCGCCAATACTACAGGCTCGGACGAGTTTGCTTCGACGCACAGTGGCGATTCGCCGTTCGGACTGGGTATCTCGGCCGGGTTGACGTTTGATATCGATGCGCTCATGGGGAGCTGGCAGATGGACCAGTTTGATCCTGTGGCTTCGTTCCATGCGCCTATTTCCATGGCGCAGTTCGAAGCCACGCCTGCACATGCGCAGCAGGAGCAGCACGAGCATCAGCAGCAACAGCCGCAGCCGTATGGAGAGGGTGGCGGATATGTGTATGGTGGAGAAGCAGGTGGACGACGCACATCCATGTCGGGTCAGACAGGACAGCATTTGCATCCATCAGCAGCGGGCGGTGTAATGGTATCGCCCAGTCGCGCTTCGCATGCACGCACCGGATCCATGGGCACAGCACTCACACCCTACGCCCATCCACCAACCCCAGGCCAACTCGACACATCGTCGTTCGCAGTCGCCGAGTTCTTCTCTCATGACCAGAGCGTCTGGCCACTCGCGATTCAGAACGACGACTTTGACCAGGAGGCAGTCAACCTCATCGCCTCCGCCATGCAGTTACCCTCCTATCCGCAGCAGTAGCTTCCCAACACACGACAGCGCTTAGGGTTATAATTCAATGGCCACGCGTGTTACAAAAATAGTGTCCCTGGGGGTGAGGAGTCGTGTGATGCAAAATCCAGTGCGTGAGTATCACAAAGAGGATAGAAGAGGGGGAATTTAGGGGTGCGAGTCGTCGGGGTTGGCGACGAATAGGGTGGGTCTGGGAACCATGGTGGTGTAGACGCTCTTGGATGTGCGCGATGCGGTGGTGGGCGATGGCGAGGTGGTCCGCTGCGGGCTGGTGGAGGGTGCTTGGGCCTTGGACAGGCTTGCGCTCCATGCCGAGGGTGTGGGGTCGGCGGGCGAGTGCGACTCGAACGCCTTGACGCGCTCCTTTACGCTCGCCCTGTTGGCCGCCGGCAGAGCAGGCGCCGAGGCGTGCGGCGTAGGCGACGGGAAGAGCGGCGACACCATCACCGGATTGAGTCTTGCGCGCTTCGTCGTGAGCGGCGTGATCGACGGCGTCTCCGACACGTTGGACGCACGCAACCTTGCCCCCACGGGCGACAGTGCCTCGGCCTCGTTGGGCGTGTCGTGCTCCTCATCCACGTCCTGCAGCGGTGCAGCTGCGGACCACAAGTCGGGCTTCCACACCACCTCGCCCGGCGTCTCCTCCTCGTCCAGCGTGTCGACTGCTTCGCTCGATGCAATGTTGCGCGGTCGCAGCAGCGTGGGTGCGCGGCTGATGGCATGGTCGCTCTCGCCGTCGCTGGCGCTGCTGCGCGTGCGCGTCGAGTGCGTGCGTCGGCTGCTGCCCGTGCGCACGCGCTGCATCACATCCATCCCGCGCAGCCGCGACTCAAAGTGCGACGAAGCCCCCGTGCGTGCCGACCCCACGCTTGAAATCGAACGCCCCTGCTCGTGCCCCACCTCGCCCATGCGGCGGCCGTGCTCGTCCAACCCGACGGCGTCTGCGAACGGGTTCTGCTCCGAAACCTCGCGCGAGCGCGGCGACTCGCGGATCGCCTGCAGCCCGCTCACCGGCGGCGGCGCTGGGTCGCGAATGGGCATCGCTGCGTTCGGCCCGGATAGGAAGCGACCCGATGCACTGCGTTCGGGACGAGAGGTTCCCATGAAGCGATCCCACCACGTCGGGCTGCGCTTCATCATGTTGTTCTCGCTGTACCGGCCGTGGCTGGCGTCGGAGAACGAGACAAGCCCGCCAGACGAGAGCGCGTCCGACGACTTGGACGAGCTCGGCACATCGCTGCGGCTCGCGGTGCTGTGCGACTGGAGTGACGGTCCCGACGATGCGCCGCCCTCTTGCGTGTCGATGTCCGACCGCCCATCGTCTGATCGGGGCGACTGGTCGTATTCCTCGACCTCGCGATCGGCAAGTCGACCGTACCCACGTGCGCCTGCAGCAGCGGCGGCGAGGCCAAGAGCGCGCGACTCCTCGGGCCGGTCTTCGAACGGCGAGTATTCGTGCTCTGCCTCGTCGTCGTCGTGCTGCAGCTGGCCAATGTCGCCACTGGACAGGTCGTGATCGCCAACGTGCACATACGAGTGCTCGCGCATGCGGCGGCCGTGCCACAGTTCTGCCGCTTCCTCGGCGTCGTCGTCATCGTCAAAGATGGGCAGACGTTCTGCGGATGCAAGAGGACGGAAGAGGCTGTTGCCGTCGCCTTCGTCGGCGAGCATGTCGACGCGCGGCATGACGTGTGCATCGCGCTTACCTCGGCCAGCGAGGATGGCAATGCGCTCGCGGAAGTGGGGTCCGGATCCCTCCATCGCATGCCCCACGTTGCCCACCGTCCAGGGTGATCCCTCGGTGCGGGCGCGCTTGCGTCCATAAGCCATGCCGCCCGTGAGTGGCGCGCCGCCGTCGGTGCGATGGTAGGGTCGATCGTAGTCGCTCTGGATGAAGCCTTTCTCCATCAGATAGTCGTCGTCCGAGGGCCCACCGGCACGACGAGCGCCAAAGCCTAGCACGCCAGTCGAGCCTCGGCCATAACGGCGGTAGTTGTTGAGCGAACGACGGCGGTAGGCTGCGTAGCCGGCCCCTACTACCAGGCCGGCTCCAAGGAGTGCTCCGACAGCTGCACCAGCCTTGGCACCATCGCTGGCGCCGCTGCTGCCACTGTCACCGTCGCCGTGCGCCGTGTTTCCGGAGGGGAAGCTGCCTGACGTCGAGGTGGCACCGGCATCGCCCGAGTCGGAGCCAGTATCGGTGGAAGCGTTGCCGCCCGAGCTGGAACTGGAGCCGTTGCCCGCAGACGAGGATCCACTCGAGGATGCTTGGCCCCCCGAGGATGAGGCTGGACGCGACATCTGCGGGTCGGGTGTGTAGGTGGAGGAGGACCAGCTTCCGCCGGACCAGCTTCCCTTGAGCGAGGAGGAAGCGGTTAGCGAGGTTGCGTCAAAGACGTGGACGCCGGTGGGCGCGGCATTGCCGCCTGCCCAGCCAAACGAGATGAGGACTTCCCTGCCATACGCCACCGCGGAATGGCCGTAGCGGGCGCCGGGTCCGGCTGTGGAGTCGAGCTGCGTCCATACGGGCGGGTTGACGCTCCAGTCGAGGATCCAAGCGTCACTATAGGCAGTGGAGAGATCCTGGCTGGCGCCACCTTGGATAAAGATGCGCTGGTTGGGAAGAGAGACGGCGACGTGGTCGCGACGCGGTGCGGGAAAGGCAGGTCCGCGCCTCTGCGAGGCGGCGTCGGTTGCGTTGGAAGCGGCCTGGGTAGCGGTCTGTGTCCAGGCACTGGTTGCGCTCGAGTAGGAATAGATGTTCTGCATGGACTGGAGCTGACCGGATGCATCGAGACCGCCGAGGAGAAGGAGCGTTCCATCGCTGAGCAAAGTGGACGTGGAACCGACGAGGCTGCCTGGTGGGGCGGCAGGAGCAAGCTGGAAGACGGGTGACGAGGTGGAGGAGTCGATTGACCATCGCTCGTCGAGGGTGAGGCCGGAGCCGTCTGCCTTTTGTCCGCCAATGATCCAGACGGAGCCGCGGCCGTTGGCTTCGCTGGTGTGGTAGATCCTGCGCATGGGTTGGTCCCATGATGTGGGGACGGGCTGGTAGCTGACGGTATGATTGGATGCGGGTCCGGCGATGTCGACGATGAAGGCGGAATCGTTGTTTGTCTGGACGGGGACAGATGGGCTTCCGTCGCCGCCAAAGAGAAGGAGAGATGTGGAGTTGAGAGGCGAGATGGTGTGGAAAGAGACAGCTGGCGCAGATGCTGCTGGATCCTGGAGCGATATTGACTGCCATGGCGGGGACGCTAGCGAAAAGGATGTTGAAAGGTCGAGAGCGTACATCTGTGCATCGTTGGGTGCTGAGGAGTATGTGAAGCCGCCGCCGGTGGTGCCCTGGGTCTTACCACCTTGAACGACAAAGAGGGAGCCGACAAGCGCTGAAGCCTGACCCCATCGTGCCGGAATGGAGTCTGCAGCCGACTGTGCCGAGGTGAGATGTGCGAAGGGGAGACAGAGAGCTAGCAGCCAGAGGCCTCGAAAGGCGGAGCATCTTTTGGTTGGTGGGTGCGCGGATGGGCGTCGCATGGCGGAAGATGATGATGCAAGAGGGGTGGCCATCTCGTTTATGTTGAGCGTACGGCGGGGCTGCAGCTAGATGAAGACGGACGCGCTCGTCGCGGCGAGCACCGAGGCGAGACGCACCCGTATGAAGTCGCACACGGAGGCAAGGCGCCGGTGAGATCGGAGGAAACGGAAGAGATGAAGGAAGGATGTCGGATGGCGGATGGAGACGAAGCGATGGTTAGCGTTAGCTGGCGTTAGCTGACGTTAGCTGACGTTAGCTGGCAAGGGATCGTGAGCGAAGACGTTGGTGAAGATGATGTTGTTGGAAAAGAGGGTCTTGTCGGAGTGAAAGGGGTGAAAGAGCGGCAAGACAATAAAGTGAGCGAGACAGGGAGAGTTGGAGGGAGGGAGGAGGGCGGGCCGTGGAGCTGCAGGTGGCTGCAGTGTGCGGACCTCGAGTCGAGAATCGCGACTTTTTGCGGCGCACTTTGTGCGAATGCAGCTGCAGGTTGAGTGGAACGGGGCTGGAAGATGCTGCCGAGTCTGGCGAGAGAACGGGAAAGGGGCCACTTCTCCTCGTCCTCCTCCTCCGCCGCCGCCACTGAGAGTCAGGTCTACTGGATCGGGGCAGAGATTTGGCTCGAGTGGCCACTTTTGGCTCAATGGGAAGAAGAGGTGGGAGGAGGAACGATGGTACGCCGAGATGATTGAGGGCGGAGCACAGTCAAGGTGGGTTGCACTTGCAGTCGCATCGGGCGTTGTTTGAGGTTTGCTTGCTGTGACACCAAATAGGGGTGGCATGCAGGCCAAGTGCTATTTCTCTTCTGTTTTTGCTTTTGCTTCTCTTCGGCACATCCGGCGAAGTTGGTCGTCTCGCACTTTACAAGTATTCGCAAGCTTTATCCGCTCCAGAATACGTTTCGATCCCGTCGCATGTATGCGGTCCGCAGACTGCATGATCCCAAGTGGAAGCCCCGAGGCATCAGGACGCTGAGCAGCGTGCCTGGACGGAGGAGCCAAATAGAACTTGAAGTGACTTTTGACAAGCAGCCCGCGCGAATGCGTCGAAAGTAACTTCTAAGCCACGCGTGCAGCGGAGTGCAGTTGACGCGTCTCTCTCGTCGACTGCCCACGCCGAATTTGGAAGCAAGGCGACGGGCCGTTGATTGCTCCCGGCCGGGACCTGTCGAGCTCCTTGCGCTGTTCGCCGGCCTAGCCCCTCTGGTACCGTTGTGGGGCTGTGCGACTGTACAAGCTCCTCTCCCAGCGATCGTTATTTGGACTCTTTGGCGTGTGCCTTCTCAGACGGCTGCACAAGACAGGCTGAGTGCGGCTTTGGTGTTGGTGTGGAGGTTCGCTGCAGTAGCCAAGCAGGAAGATCGCCCTTGCTTGACGCGTGTCAGGGCGCGCACGGAGAGGCTCTGGCCAAGTGTGCCTTCCCGGCGAGCACCTCCCGACGAGCCCCTGTCAGGGCGAAATATGATTTTTAGAAAAAATCAATTTTTATTTTGCCGAGACTGTTGGTCTCTGTGTACCGGGTGAGTCGTTCGCTACCCCTGAGTGACGCAACAGGCAACGCATGGCCTTCATCCCGACGGCGCTCCTGCCGCCTGCTCATCGTTGGTATGAGGCTGGAGGACGTGTGTGTGGCGTCAATGACGACGACGCCGATGATGCAGGATGAGCCTGTTTTTGCAGCACGCATTGATACCAACTGGCAGTCGACAGCAACAAGGCTCGTCGCCGGCCGAAATAAGGCTCGTCGTGACGCTTGATCGCATCTTGCTGTATTGCAGCAAAGCATGCTGCGGTGCTGTCTCTCGACAACAGTGACGTTCCCACGCATGGCCGAGCTCTTTGCGAGCTCGCAAGCCCTGGCTTCCTGCCCTCGGGCGTAGGTAGACATCGGAACTTCCGAAGCTCAGCGTCCCGTGCTTCCGCGGCTTGAGGCATCCAAGCGCGCAAGGTGGGCTTACCTTGTGGCTGCAGCGGAAAGATGGAGCCGGGGCCGATCGACGCTGCTCGATTCTTCTGTCGCTCTATCCAGCGTCCAGCGGACTCACCTTCGCTGCTCGATGCTCGGGATGAAGCAGAGAACTTCGCCGTCCGCTTTAGGCCAACTTGGTTACTCGAATTTGATCAGTTTTGGCGGTGGGGATTCAGTCTCCGCGACTGCCAACTTGGGGAGCGCGTTGGGGGCTGCTGCAGCTCTGCAGCCTTGCATGAGGAGCGGCCGCCGAAATGCAAAAGATGCACCAGGGTCCCATGGAAATTTGCCCTGACGTTGCTTCGCCCACCTGCCTTTTTCGACGCAGCTCACGAGCACCTCGCCCCTGACCAACACAGCCTAGCCACAGGCCTCCAACCCGCTTGGCTGCCCTGCTCGTCCTCCTGACTCTGCTGGCCATCCATCCCTCTTCGTCTCCTGCCTCTTGCCCTTCTCGTTGCACCTCTCCAGCTCGACTCTGCTGCGCTTTCTCAGCTCCATATTTCCATCTCCGCCAACATCTCAAAAAGTTGCTACGAACCGCATCGGCCCAAGTTTGAGCGCTCTCTCCTCCCAAGTGCGCCTTGCCTTGCTACACCATCCCCCCCTCCGCCTTCCCAACCAGCTCCGCATCCGGTTCAACCACGCTGTCAGCTCCGTCTTTGCACTCAAGCTTGCCTGCCGCCTCGAGCCCTGATCGTCTTCCTCGTCGGCCGCTTCTTTCGCTTCCTCCACCAACTCCGCCGTCCGTCCGCATCCGCTTCGGACAAAAGCGCACTCTCCATCAACACCACTCTGCACCACCGCCGTCGGCCTTCTCATCCCGCCACCATCCCGCTCATCCAATCCTGTTCCCCACGTTGTCCATCTCGCCGCCCTCGTAGATCCACAACCTTGTCCCAATCTCCGACACACGTCGATCCCATCCTTCCTCGCTTCCTCCTTCCACCTTCCTTCGCTCCCCCTCTCCGCATTCAGTCTCACCCAGTGCAATCGTAAGTACTCGCTCCATCATCACCGGTCCATCCGGCATCTTGACGTCCCGCCCTTCCATTCGCCGCATCTCCACCACATATACATACCTGCCACGCGCAACCCACATCATCGGACCCTGATTCTTTCCCGTTTCTCCCGTTCCATCTCTCCCGCTATCCAGCTCACCATCACTGACACCATACTTCCCATCACCACCATCCTCGATACCAGCATCAAGCACACGTAGGCTCAACATCATCGAGCTTGCGCTGCCGTTCACACCGGTCGCCTCGCCCAGCCCTCCACCACCAACACGCGCGACTCGCCAGCCATGGACAGGTTCGATGTCATCAACTTTGCCGACCTCTCCGGCCCCAACGGCGGCGACTGGATCCGCATCGGCGGTGGCAGCTTCGGCGTCGTCTTCAAGGGCGAATACCTCGGCACAGAAGTCGCCATCAAAGAAGTCCTCCCAAACAACACCTACGACGTGGAAAAGTACTTTGAGCGCGAATGCGTCCTCATGAAGGAGGCCCGCCACCCCAACATCGTCCAGTACATCGGCCTCACAAAGAGTCCAGGCCCCGACGGCAGGATCTACATCATCTCGGAATTCGTCGGTGGCAACGTCCGCTCCTACATCGCAGATCACTCCAAGCCCTTCCCTTGGCGCCTCCGCATGAGCTTCGCCATGGACATGGCCAGAGCGCTCGCCTACCTCCACGCACGCAACTGCATGCATCGCGACCTCAAGGGCGAGAACCTCCTCATCACCGCAAACGAGCGAATCAAGGTCTGCGACTTTGGCTTTGCCCGCATCGCCGCACGCAACGAAGACGAGATGCGCAGAATCAGCTACTGCGGCACCGACGGCTACATGTCGCCCGAGATCCTCCTCGGCGTAGACTTTAGCCTCCCCTCCGACGTATTCTCCCTCGGCGTCATCTTTGCCGAGATCGCCTCGCGACACCTCGTCGACTCGCACACTTTCAAGCGCACCATGCCCAGCTTCGGCCTCGACGCAGACGAGGTGCGCGAAATGGCTTCCGAAGGCTGCCCTCCCGCCTTCATCCAGCTCGCCCTCGACTGTGTCGAAGAGGACCCTCGCGACCGTCCCGAGATGCGCCAGGTCGTCTCGAGGCTCCGCGACATTGAGCGCGAGGTGCTCCTGCGCGAAGAAGCCGAAAACCGCTACGCCATCGGAAGCGTCCGAGGCGCCACCATCCAGTCCATCATGGGCACCAAGCTCAAGCGCGCCGCTCCTCCACGCCTCCCAAGCTTCAACGGCGCCCTCAAGCTCGGCAGCCGCTCCCATCCCGGCTCGGACGACAGCGGCGACGAGATCGAGGAGGCGCTCGCCGCGCTCGAAAAGATCGGCGTCGACCCCGACGATGCCAGGTCGCCCGGCACCATCAAGGGCTCCAACCCGAGCACGCTCAAGGTCTCGGGCCACGGCAACCCATGGTGGAGCGACGATGCCACCGAGGGGCTTCCCAGCATCAACCGCAGCTGGCTCGCCTCGCCCGGCGCCGCCGCCGAGCGCATTCGCCAGGAATCCGAGGCGGCTCTGCTCGACAACGCCGACTACGCCGAGAGCGACTACAGCACCTCGGTCGTGCGCTCCTCCAAGATGTCCCAGCGACATGCGCCGCTGGCCATGCTCGACGAACGCGCATCCACGCTCTCGGTTCGCACGCTGCGTCAGAGCGACTCGCCGCTCCTCATCCCGGCGCGCAGAGGCTCTGCCGACGCATCGGCCATGCAGTCGTTCATGACCGCACGCACCCACCGTCCCGACCCGTCCATGGCGCTCGCCACCATAGCTTCGGTCAGCTCCGGCGTGATCGAGCCCGTTCCGATTTGCCATCGATTCACGCTCGTCAAGAACGGCACGCGCCGACCAGCCTCGGTCGCAGCAGCGGCTCAGCAGGCGGTGTCGGGCTCGAGCCACCAGCACGCTAGCGCCTACCCGAGCCTGCTCCCACCCGCTGTCATGCTTGCCAACGCACTCGCCAAGTGCTGGGTGTGCGGCAAGCG
>AWNI01000033.1:196509-211326 GCA_000517465.1 Moesziomyces aphidis | reverse complement strand
GCTGGGCTGGGCTGGGCTGGGCTGGGCTGCGCGTGCCGCGTGTCGCCGTGCAAGCCGAACAAACGTCGAGATGCCGTGCAGCGGCGAGGTGATGGCATGGCTTGCCGTCCACGACAACGGCCACGGCAAAGCGGTCAACGCACCTTCCATCCTTACCCCCACCACACTGTCCATCGCTCCTTCTCTTCGATACCCCGTGCATCCATCCCGCCTTTACGACAGGCAGCAGTGCGTGCTACGGTCGCAACAAACGATACCCACGCTCCCTTTCCCTCCATCAATATCCGTGCTGTGCGTCGCGGTTCCAGCTCCCACCACCACCTAGGCTCGGCCTCCTCCTGCGCCGCTAGCGCGCTCAAACTCACCTTGGCTCCAGTGCCACCCTACTGCTGCCAACCCCCACCATGGCGTCGTTGCTCAAGCACAAGGACTTTGCAGCCGCGTCCAACAACGCAGCGCCCTCAGACGGTCCCACCGAGGCGCAGATCAATGCGGCTCGTGCCCAGGACGACTCGGAGCGAGCCGCCGTCAACGCACGCTTGAAGCAAAACGAAGCCGCAGGCGCTCGCGTCCTCGAGTTCGACGAAAATGCCACCCCCGAGGAGAAAGCTGCACAGGCTGCCAAGGCCATGGACCGCCTCAAGCCCAAGTCTGCCGCCGCCGCCGCCAAGAACGACGCCGGTCACGGCATGGTCTCGGACATCGGCGGCAAAAAAGTCGACCCCACCCTCAACCTCAGCGACGTCGACAAGCTCAACCAGCAGGAAAAGGCCGCTCCAGGCTCGCTCCCCGTCGGTCAGCCCACCAGCAACCTCCCCAGCTGGTACACGGTCGGATGGACCGGCCTCGCCCGCGCCAACAAGGGACTCAGCCCAGACCAGTCCGTCACGCCCGCCGAAGAGGCTCAGATGGATCTCATCAGCACCTTCCTCAGCGACGCCTACTACGGCCAATTCTACTGGAACGCCGCCGTCATCATGATCGCCGTCCTCTTCACCTACTTCGCCACCCGTCTCGGCGGCGGCATCGCCTCCCTCCTCATCATCGGCGCCTTCTGCTCTACCTACTACAACACCTCCATGCGACGCACCCGCCAGCGCGCCAGGGACGACATCACCCGCGAAATGGCAAAGAAGAAGATGATCTCCGAACACGAGTCCGCAGAGTGGATCAACCACTTCCTCTCCCGCTTCTGGCTCATTTACGAACCCGTCCTCTCCGCCACCATCATCGGCATCGTCGACCAGATCCTCCTCCAAAACTGCCCGCCCTTCCTCGACTCCATCCGCATGACCACCTTCACTCTCGGCACAAAGGCCCCGCGTATCGACTCGGTCCGCACCTTCCCCGACACCGAAGAGGACATCGTCATGATGGACTGGAAGTTCAACTTCACCCCCTCCGACGTACAGGACCTCACCGTCAAGCAGGCCGCACAAAAGATCAACCCCAAAATCGTCCTCACCGTCCGCCTCGGCAAGGGCTTCGTCGGCGCAGGCCTCCCCATCCTCCTCGAAGACATCAACTTTGTCGGCTACGTCCGCCTTCGCATGAAGCTCATGAGCAACTTCCCGCACGTACAGCTCGTCGACATGTCCTTCATGGAGCCGCCCAAGATCGACTACGTCCTCAAGCCCATCGGCGGCAACACCTTTGGCTTCGACATTGGCAACATCCCCGGCCTCTCCGACTTCATCCAGGGCCAGATCCACGCCAACCTCGGTCCCATGATGTACCACCCCAACCAGTTCACCATCAACCTCGAACAGATGATGTCCGGCACTCCGCTCGACACCGCCGTCGGCGTCCTCCAGGTCAACATCTGGTCCGCTCGCAACCTCAAGGGCGTCAAGCTCGGCGGCGGCACCCCCGACCCCTACGTCACCCTCTCCGTCGACAACCGCGACACGCTCGCAAAGACTGCCACCAAAAAGGGCACCTCCAATCCGCAGTTCAAGGAGACCAAGTTCGTCCTCCTCAACAGCCTCAACGGCATGCTCACCATGTCCCTCATGGACTACAACGAGCATCGCCCCGACTCCAACCTCGGCCAGGCCGCCTTCGACCTCAAGGAGCTCATGGAAGACCCCGATCAGGAGAACCTCAGCACGCCCGTCATCCTCGACGCAAAGGAGCGCGGCGAGGTGCAGTACTCGCTCTCCTACTACCCGGTCGTCAAGCAAGAGCTCGGCGACGACGGTCAGCCCAAGCCGCTCCCCGAGACGCGCTCCGGTGTCGTCCGCTTCACCCTTCACCAGGCCAAGGAGCTCGACAAGCGTTCCGGCTTCTCCGGCGAACTCTGCCCCAAGGGTCGCATCCGACTCAATGGCCAGCAGGTCAAGGACACCCTGGTCATCAAGCGCAACACCAACCCCATCTTTGAAATGCCCACCGAATTCCTCGTCACCGACCGCAACAAGGCCGTCATCACCGTCGAGATCCTCGACGATCGCGACCTGCGCTCCGACCCCGTCGTCGCCTACGTCAGCATCCGCCTCGAAGATCTGCTCGCCGCCAAGGAGAAGCAGCAGGACTGGTTCCCGCTCAAGAACTCCAAGAACGGCCGCGTGCGCATGTCGGCAGAGTGGAAGCCCGTTCAGATGTCCGGCAGCATGAACGGCAGCAGCGGCTACACCCCGGCCATCGGCGTCGTCAAGTTCTGGATGAAGCGCGCCACCGACGTAAAGAACGTCGAAGCCCTCACCGGCGGCAAGTCCGACCCGTACGTCCAGCTCCGCGCCCGAGGCCAGCCCGTCGACGGCAGCACCATCATCAACAACAACCTCAACCCCGAGTGGAACGAGATCCTCTATGCGCCCGTCCACTCGTTGCGCGAAAAGATCACCGTCGAGGTCATGGACTACCAAAACACCAGCAAGGACCGCTCGCTCGGCAATGTCGAGGTGGACGTCGCGCAGCTCGCCACCGAGTCGGCCGGCGCAGACGCGCGCACCCGCTTCGCCAGCACGGGCAAGCACGCGCACAAGGACAAGATCCACCTCGGCCGAGGCATCTACAAGGGAGAGATCGAGTTCGACTGCCAGTTCCTCCCGGCGATCAACCTCAAGGGTGCCGAGTTTGGCGAGCGCGAGAACGAAGCCGCTGCCAAGAGCGGAGCCATCATCGAGGAGACCGAGGAAGAGGAGGCTGCCTCGAAGCACTCGATCGAATCCAATCGCGCCAACGGAGTCAAGAATGCGGCCAACGGCGTCAAGGAGGCGGCTGCTCCGACCAATGGAGCCGCTGCGGCCAAGGGCCATACCAAGAATGCAGATTCGATCGCCTCGCTCGCCAGCCTCAAGACCGCCGGCACGGGCGCAGGCCGTCCGTCGACTGCAGCCGAGCGCGCCGAGGAGGGCGTGAGCATGTCCAAGGAGCAGCTGCTGCGCGAGCAGTCGGGCATCCTCGTATTCAACATTCTGCAGGGCCAGCTTCCGCAGCACAAGAAGAACGCGCGGCTCGAGGTGCTCTTTGACGACGGCTATTGGCCCTCGTACACGACCGAGAAGGCGCGCACGGCACACTGTACGTGGGACGAGGTGGGCGAGTCGGTGGTCAAGGAGCTGGACTGGTCCAAGTTCCTGCTCAAACTGCGCACGGGCGAAGGCGACGAGGATGTGTTTGCCGAATTCACCGGCAACACCAAGGACGTGCTCGAAAAGACGCTCGACTCGCAGTACGAGTTCCGGCTGCACAACGCCGCGGGCGCGCAGGTGGCGAGCGTGGTGATCGAGTGCCGCTACATCCCCATCGACCTGCACCTCGAGCCGGTGGAGAGCGTCAACAACCAGGGCTACCTGCGCGTGGATCTGGTGCATGCGCGCAACCTGCGTGCGGCGGACCGCGGCAACCGCTCGGACCCGTACTTTGCGTTTGTGCTCAACGGCGAGCGGCTGGCCAAGTCCAAGGTGGTCAAGAAGACGCTCAATCCGGACTTCAACGAGAATCTGGGCGAGTTCAAGGTGCCGTCGCGCGTGGCGGCCGAGGCGGTGTTTGAGGCGTACGACTGGGACCAGGTGGGCACGCCGGACCGGCTTGGCAATGCGCAGGTGGACCTGAGCGTGTTGGAGCCTTTCGAGCCGTTGGAGAAGACGTATGCGCTGACGGGCAAGGGCTCGACGGACAACTCGGAGGTGACGCTGCGCTTTGTGTTCAAGCCGGACTTTGTGACCAACCGCGAGCGCAAGGGCACGAGCATCAGCCGAACGTTTACGTCGGGCGTCGCAGGTGTAGGCCGCGCGGGCGCCGGCGGTGTGCTGGCCGTGGGTACCGGAGTTGGCAAGGCGGGCTTTGGCGTAGGCAAGGGCGTGGTTGGCATTGCAGGCAAGGGTGTGGGTGGTGTGACCAAGGGCGTGGGCAGTATTATCAGGCCCGGGGGTAGGAAGGCTTCGGCGGGCGAGGCGTTGCTGACGGACGAGGCGGTGATCGATCCTGCAACGGGCGAGCTGGTGGTACCGTACGCGACGGAGGGGCTGCCGGCATCGTCGGCCGGAGCAGGTCTGGCGGGCGGGCACGGTATTCCTGTACCGGCGATTCCAGAGGATGCGAGGGGCAGCATGGACCACGATGCACGATCCATGGCCGAGTCGCAGGGCACACCGTCCAAGCGCAAATCGCGACTGCACAATCCTTTCAAGCGCCATACCTAGGCGTTTTACCAACTGTATATAGCAATGTGAAGCCGTGTGGACTTGGGCACGGCGTGTGCAGAGCGCAGTGCGAATTCGAAGGAACAGTCCAGTGCGTAGGGCGACGAGTCTGGGCTACGTTCGGAGAAGTTACATTGTGGCCGACGTGGGGAGACCGGGCTTGGCGCGTGGATGCGCGCGCGAAACGGCCATCGGCGACATTGCCTGTATCACTTTGATCTCTGAAAAGAGGAAGTGACCTTGTGTCGAGACGCGGATTCGACTCTAGATACGGTGTACTGTTTACGGTAGACAGCGTATCGGCTGAGGGTACACTTTTGCAGGGATAGAAAGCGCATCGGCTGTAGATACGGTGCCTACGGAAGACAGCGTGTGGGTAGAAGAGGGCAATCAAGGCAGCGGTAGAGACGGCAAAGTGACACTCTCGGGCTAGCATCTTTCGAAATGGCGGCTTCGACGGTGCACACGGTAGAAGCCCGCCCAAGGTCGCGGATTCCCATCACCCCTCAAGAGAGTGAGACAGACGGGATAGGCGATGAAGAGGAGGACGGAATGCAATTCATGTCGGGAGCGTGGATTGGACGAGGCAAGGCAGGGCAGAAAGGACCGAGCTAGCGAGCATGCGCGAGACAAAGAGAGAAGCACACTACCAAGCGGCGTGTGTACTTTCGAGTGGTATCGACGTGATGACACCCTTGGGTGCACATGGATAGATTGTGAAACTGCGATGTGCAGCAGCTGCCGTAAGAAGGTCAACGTAGACCTACTGACAGCTTGACGACCAATCATGTCCTCAAGAGACGCAGCCAGGCATCAGCCCGACGTGGCTGATGAGACAGCTACCGTTTGGTTGGGAAAATGGATATCTGATCATCAGCAAGCAACACACGAGCCCTGGTCACAGGCCTTGGCGCAGCTGTCAAGCGCACTTGTTGATGGCGAGGCGCGATTTGTCTGTGCCGAAATCTTGACGGCTGCTGCTACCAGTAACACGTCTGAACGACAGAGGTCAAGGTCGGCTTCAAGACTTGACGGTGCACAGCTGCGACATGGAGCGCATCTGCTCGCACCAGCGACACGACACAGGCGAGGATGAGGACACGACAGGCGAGGATGAGCAGATGCGTTCATTGGGCATGGTGCGTGCTAGATGCGACGGAAAGCGGCAATGCTGGTGGAAGCGCCGGCAGGTCCATCGCCACGACTGCCCTGATTCTTTGGCTGGACCATGCCGAGCATGATTTCGCGGTCCGAGAGGTTGGCCAACCTGCTGCTTTCGGCACGAATAAATGTGACGATGCGGTGGAGGTGGTGTGGGAAGGCGAGTTCGGGGTGGGCAGCCGCCAGCGGGTCTAGTGCCGGCAGGATGTTGCCAGGTGCAGGCATTGTAGCTGGATTCTCTGCATCGGGAGGCAGAGTTGAGGGCTGAGCATTTGCGCGGTCTGCAGCCAACGATGCCGAGGCCGCGCGCGCATACGCACTTGCATTGGGCCTGGATGCAATCCTCGGATCCAACGAAGCTGCATCACGAGCCAGCTCGGGTTGACCTTCCGGATCGTCCTTCTCACCATCCACCAGCTTGTCCACACCGGCGAGTTTGCGCTTGACACCGGCGACGGTGCCCCAACCCGCGCCCCAGATGTTCCGCCACACTGCCTGGGCCAATCGTACGTCGCCGGACGCCAGACCTTCGTCGTAGCCCAGGATGCTGCCGCGGTGCTGCATGTGCATGTCGCGCATGTAGCCCTTGACGAGGCGCGAGGTCTGTACGCCAAAGCGATCGCGCATGCGCGACTCTGCATCGATGAAAAAGTGGTTGATCAACTCCTGGCTATACGTGCGGTTGGCCGCACTGTCAAACGCGCGGAAGCGAGCGAGCATGAGGTAGACGTGCAGATTGGTGATCTGGAACCAGGACTGGTACGTCTCGGGCAGCGCACAGTCACCGTACCAGAAGTTGCGCTCGGCGTGGGCGCGCTCGGCACATCGATCGTACACGTCGGATGTCACGCGGATGGCAGTGGACGTGAGCGAGTTGTACCCCATCAGACGCGCGAGGCCCTTGACAATCGCCACGGTGGCGCGCGAGTAGGGCTCCTTGGACGGAGGCGGCGCACTGGGCGATAGCTGCGACTTGTGCAGCAAAGGCGCTGGCGACGACGCTTTAGCCTGCTTGCTAGCGGGTGCCGAAGGGGCGGGGGAGGAGGTCGGCCGCGTTGATGTGTAGGTGCGCACAGCGGCGGCGGAGGGGGCGGCGAGAAGCACGCCGCGCGAGACGGCGAGACTCGACGAAGAGGCCTTGACGAGCATTGTGAAGCCGACACGGAGGGTAGGATGAGGATGGTGGAGAAGCAAGGCGAAGGCGAAGTGGTTGGCCGTTGACAGCGGAATGTGGCCGACGCTTTTTCTTTGCTAAGAAGCTCCTTCTTCGCGCGCTGCAGCCTGAGCGCGGATGACTGGGTCTGCAACCGGGCAAAAAAACGGATTCTGTCAGAAACGTGGGTGGAGGTGGACAGCGGATTGGCATCGGTCGAGAGCTCATCCCGATGGAGCACCGATCCGCTTTGATTGATGGAGACAGCCCGCGGAAGTCGCGGTTCGGTTCAAAGCAGGCGAGGCTGAGAAACTTTTGCCGAAATCTCACTCGGCCTCACTCGGCGCTGCACTGTGAGGGAATCCGGATTGGCATGTCCGAACGCACGAACCCACCCGCCAACACAGCTGTGTGTGCGTGTGTGTGTGCGTGTGCCGGAGAGCGCCAGAGCAGCTGCACTGCGTCGTGGACCCTAGCGTGCTGCCGACGTATGCTGCTGACTGCCCACCACCAACATCATCGCTCTACGCCTGGCCGTACCTCTGCGAGTACAAGATGATCAAGGGCGCAGGCGGAGCGGTGGCCGGTCCATCGCGGCTGTGCAGATCCACGTCGCAAGCTATCGCACCGCGGCTGGCGTACGTGTCGTTCTCGACCTCGTGCGCACCCCCACAGCGCTCGCTGCTGTCCTCACCGAGTGCACGACTGTTGGACGCGAAAGGCAAGCAGCGATGGATTGAGCCCTCTGTACATCCTGCAGCCTCGTGTCTGTGCAGGCACGGCCAGCGACGGCACCAGCAAACGTTCGTGCGCACCACCTCGCCAGCGGGAGGCCAGGCACGCATCCAGCTCAAGTCGACGCGCAATGGCGTGTTTGGGCTCTCGACATCGCGCGGCACGCGCGCGTACCAGGAAGACACGGCGTCGGTATCGTGTCTGCACGTACCCACGCAAGAGCTGCGTCGCAACTACCTCAAGCTGCACGCGCACTCTGCGTCGCGTGCGGGTGCCGCCGCCGCCAACGCCGCGCTCGAGTGGGATCCGGACAAGGCGGGCGGCGACGAGATCGCGGGACAGGTGGTGTGGTTCGGCTGCTTTGACGGACACGGTGGCCAGCAGGTATCGACGTTCCTGCGCGACGAACTGCACAACACCTTTGAAAACGTTCAGAGCGATATGGTCACCGATACGGTGCAGTACACGCGCGAGCTCGGCGGATACTTTCGCCGATTCACCGGCGGTCTGTTGGAACGCTGGGTGCGCAAGGAGGAGCTCAAGCCCGTGCGTGCCGGACCTGCAGCGGGGCGTCGTGCGCCCGCGGCTGCTGCCGGTGCGGGTGCGGGCGTGGGTGCGGGTGGCGATGGCAAGAGCGACGCGCCGAACCAGGTGTCGCACGTGTCGAAGCCCGAGACGCTCAAGAACATGCTGAGCCACGAGCAGCAGCGCAACATCGCGGCCAAGGCGGCGGCGTCGAGCAAGACCATGCTGCAGCCCACGCGCAAGTCGGGCGCCATCATGATCGGCGGCAGCATGGGCGGCGTTGCCGACGCCGGTTGGGACGTGCTCACCAAGCGCATCCCACCGCCAGAGGGCATGGAGAAGGAGACGATGACCATGGCCGAACGCCTGACGCTCGCGTGGCTCGTGGCGGACCGCCAGATCCAGTCCAACCCGAACCTCGACGTGGGCGGCAGCACAGCATCGGTGGCGTTGCTGCATTCGCTCGACATGCCTTCCGCTGCATGGTACTCGTCCGAATTCGTCGGTCTGCATGTGGCGCACGTGGGCGATACACGCATGCTGCTATG
The DNA here is from genome assembly GCA_000517465.1 of Moesziomyces aphidis. Classification (NCBI taxonomy): domain Eukaryota; kingdom Fungi; phylum Basidiomycota; class Ustilaginomycetes; order Ustilaginales; family Ustilaginaceae; genus Moesziomyces; species Moesziomyces aphidis. The sequence continues at coordinate 202,555 of AWNI01000033.1, read as the reverse complement.
CGCCGCCAAGGACGGCAAGGCGGTGCCATTGACCACGTACCACCATCCGGACGAGCCGTCCGAGTCGGAGCGTCTGCGCAAGATGGGCGGCGGCATGGTGACCGACTCGTTTGGCGAGGCACGCTGGATGGGAGCGCTGGCCAACACGCGTGCGTTTGGCGACTCGCGCTTCAAAAAGGTGGGCATCACCGTCGAGCCCGAGATCTTTTCGCAGGTGATCCGGGGCAGCGACTATGCCTTTGTGATCGCGTTCAGCGACGGTGTGGGCGGCGTCATGTCCGACCAGGAGGTGGTGGATCTGTGCCGCGACGCCAAGCATCCGAGCCAGGCTGCCCAGAGCGTGCTCACGTTTGCCGAGGAGCTCGGCGCGCAGGACAACTGCACCGTCATGGTGGTGCCGCTCAAGGCGTGGGGCAAGGTGGGCGGCAACGATGGCACGCGCGAGCGCCGCGAGATGCGCCGCTCCAAGATCGACCTGTTCAGAGACAATCGTCGGTAGTGCAGCAATGCCAGTCAATACATTGCGCTGAGGATGGAGAGACAGTGGGGATCGGGGACTGCATCGGGTGCGCACCGCGCGTTGAGCAAGAAGAGCGAGAGTGCGGGACGCGTCCAAGGATGGAAGCGGGCGAGCTGCTCGAGTGAGAGCGACGGCGCGCGTAAATGGATTGACAGCGCTTTGAGACTCGCTCCAATCGCCAAAAATTGGAAAAAGTGGAGCAACAAAGCAAAGCGCGCACCTAACAGAGGTGCCAAGGCGCGTCTTCTGGCAGCAGCGTCTTTCTTCGTGCAACGACGGCCGGAAGAGCTCCCTTGGCCTTGGCTCTGCGTCTTGCCTCGCCACCATGCGCACGGCCAGTACTGAAGGAGGATCACGCTTGAGCAACATGGTTGGCTGTGCTGAGCTCAAGTTGAATCTAAGAAGTGTGTGCGTCGGTGTCCACGTCGGCCTGCAACAAGAGGAGGTGCGGGTGTGCGAAATTTGAATGGTGCCCAAACGCCCCGATGGCTGCTCCTCGTCCACAGCTGCTGCCCTGACGCCAGACGGGTCCCCCTTGGTCCCCTCGGCCCCCCTCGCCTTGCCGGCCGCTCGCTCATCCTCGTCTCCACTCGGTCCGCTCCTCATCGTCACGTCCCGCACACGCAAAGCTCCTTTCCGCTCCTCATCGTCGGTTCGACATCGTCCCCCACTTTCCGTCCACAATCATTCCTCACTACCCTCACTCCCGACCGGCGCCCTCTCATCAATCCTCGTGCACCTCAATCTGCGCCCTACGCCCACGCCCCCTACGCGTCGACACTGCGCAACCGCGCCGCCTTCCCCATAGTCCGCGTCGCATGATACAACGAGCGTCCTAGCTTCCACATCAACCTCCCCCACCCTCGCACGAGCGCCTTCCCCGCCCTCGCATGAATCCCGCTCCGGCCGCAGTCCCGCTCTAACTCGCCCTCGTCACCCGCCATGCCGCTCGTCAAGCGCAAGGTCGTCGAGCTCGTCCCGCCCCCCATCGCTTCGGGCTCCGACGACCCGGACGTCTTCTACCTCGCACAAACCGGCGAGCTCTTCCCTGACTTCGAGTCCTACTCCAATCGCCTCACCTTCTACAACCAAAAGATCTTCCAGTGCGAACTCACCGGTCGCATCAACCTCACCTACTTCGAGGCACTCAAGAGCGAACGCAAGGAGGCCATCGCGCTCCACAAGATCTTCCCCGAACAGCTCAAGGCGCCCGTCCTCCGCGCCGTCCAGTTCCAGATCACCGGCCGCATCGACGAACTCGTCGACCTCGTCTACGACCGCTTCAAGCACCGCTTCTTCCCCGGAGAGACCGTCTACTTTGACCTCGACGGCGACAAGTACTATGCGCTCGTCTCCCACGTCAAGCCACCGCCGGCGACAGCCCCCGCTCCAGCCAACGGCCACGACGCCGAAGCGCAGATAAAGCAGGAGCCCAACGGCCACGACGCCCACTCGTCGCACTCCAGCCCGCGCTCGTCCCCATCCCCGTCGCCCGCACCCATCCACACTGTCGGCACCGACTTGGCGCTCGAGCTCGACGCCGCCAACCAGGCCGACGACCCGGCCAACTACGTCTACCACGTCGACCTCATCGACGACGAGGACCAGCCCACGGGCGGCACGCACGTCACCTCGTCCGAGAAGCTCAGCCGCGACCGCCTCGCCTTCTCCAAGACCATCCTGCGCAAGTACCTGCGCGACTGCATCGTGCGCGCCGCCAACATCGGCGCAGAATGGCGCGTCAAGGACTGGCTCGCGCGCAAGTACGCCATCCCGCTCGAGCCCACCGACGAGATCACGCAGAAGAACGAGGCGCTCAAGGACGCCAAGCTGTCCAAGCGCAAAAAGTACCTGCTCGTCGACGGCGACGACTCGGGCACCGATTCGAGCAAAAAGCTCAAGAAGCTCAGCGCCGCCGCCCAGCGCAAGGCGGATGCCGCCGAGCAGGCGGCGCTCGAAAAGGCAAAGGAGGAGGAGCGCCTGCGCAGGAAGAACCTCAAGTATCCCATCGACGACCTCGAGCTCGACCCCATCACCAAACGCGAGCTCATGGTCAAGGTCCCCGGCGAGCTCGAGCGGCGCAAGCAACGCCCGGTGCCCGGTCGCGGCAGTTTGGCGCTGCCCGTGCCCGGCGAGCTGTTTGAGCTGTTCATCGTGAGCTACTACTTTCTCGTCTCGCACGGGAAACCGCTGCTGCTCTCGACGTTTACGCTCGACGACTACGAGCAGGCGCTGCAGCACCGCCTCTCCGACCCGCCCTGCACCCTCCTCAACGAGATCCACCGCACGCTCATCAACCTCGTTGTGCGCGATGGCGGCTCCAGCCTCGTCTCGGCCACCTCGGCGCTCGAAGCCACGCTGGACCTTCCCGCCTCGGCCCCCGCGAGTGTGGACGGCGACGAGGATGACGATCACGCACGCAGCGATGCCGCTTCGGACGTGGACGAGCTGGACGCATCGCCCAACGGTGCCAGCACCAATGGTGTGGCGGGCACGAGTGGCGAGGCGGCTGCGATCGCGTCGCTGCTCGAGGCGGCGCGCGAGCTGAGTGCCGGGTGGGAGACGCTGGTGGTGCGTGCGGACCACCGGCGCGAGCGCTGGGAGAACTCGCTGGTGGGGCTCATCGCCGCGCGCGCCACGCCCGACACGCTGCCCAACATGATCGGCATCCTCTCGCACCTCACGGCCGTCGAGCATGCCGACGGCTACATCGACGGCGAGTGGGTCGCCGAGCTGTACGACTCGCCCGCACAGCGATACCCGCTACTCAGCCTCAAGGACAAGCTGCACATCCTCGATTTTCTGTGCTCCCAGGCAGTTATGACGCGCGCCGTCAAGACGTTCTACGACGAGTGCGAGGCGCAGGTCACCGAGCTGCGCAAGGACAAGATCGAGCTCAGCCGCGAGCGCAAGCGTCTCGCCGAGGCGCGCGACGAGTTTGAGGGCAAGCACAGCAAGGACGATGCGGATGGCGAGGGCGAGGGCGATGCAGAAGCCGGAGAAGGCGAGGAGGCGGAGGCGGAGGAGGAAGAGGAGGATGAAGAGGAGGAGGAGGATGAGCTGGTTTCGGATTCGGAGCGATCCGCACGCGAAGGCTCGTCATTCTCGGACGGGCGCGGGGGCCGGGGCGGTGGATCGCGGCAAGAGATCCTGCGTCAAAAGGCGCTGGAGAAGCGCGCGCACGAGGCGGCACAGCGGATGGAGCAGGCCAAAGCTCGCGAGCTGCACCGCGCCAAACTTGCGGAAAACAAGATGCTCAGTGCGCAGCGACGACGGCTGGACGAGGATGAGGCGCGGCTCGCGCGGCGCGACGAGATGCTCGAGCGCGAGTTCCGACGGCTGCTGCACGTCGCGCGCATGGTGCCGCTCGGCCGCGACCGGTTCGGCGACAAGTACTGGTGGTTCGACGGGCTCGGCTCGTGCTCCCTCGTCACCGCCTCGGACAAGCCGACGTACCAGACTGGCCGCCTCTTTATCCAAGCCGCTTCCTCGGATGAGACTGCATTGCTGCTACCAGAGTCGGACGTCAAGCGCGATGCATATGCGGAGCTCCTCCATCCCACACTCACGGCTGAGCGACTGGAGGAGCGCAAAGAGGCAGAGTTGGGACAAGGCGGAGTGCTTGCGCCAGGCGAGTGGGCGGTGTATACAGAGCCCGAGAGGGTCCAAGAGTTGCTGGCATGGTTGCGTCCCAAGGGCCACCGTGAACATGCGCTCAAGCAGCATCTGCTCAAGTTCCGCACCCATCTCGAGGGCGGTATGAAGAAACGCAATGCCGATCTCGGCGCCAATCTCAAGGACGCTTTCGATGCCGTGCGTCGTTCGGCGCGTGCGGCCAAGAGCGATGCCAACTCTGCAAGGCTCGCCTACATGACCTGGAAAAACACTCTCGACAAGACAAAGTAGACGTGCGCCGCCCACCTGCAATGTCACCCTCATCATTTGCCATTGCGATTGCGCTTTAGTCTTCCTGAATGCATTCGAGTTTGGGCTGCTCGACGAGATTCTGCTCTGCTTGTCCTTGCTGCTGTTGCTGCTGTTGCTGTTGCTGTTGCTGTTGCTGCTGAGCTTCCTGTTGTCTCCTTTGTCTCTTCTTGATCTTGCGAAGTGCTTCCTCTTCAAGGGCGATGGTCAAGAGCCTCTGCACCTCGTCGCTCTTTTTGGTCCGGTTGCCGCCCAACCAGATCAGCAGGCCCGCAACCGCATTGCACGATAGCGAAAACGTAATGATCGTCGCCGTGACGCTCGTGGGTCGGTTCTTGTAGTAGATGCCCCATGTCGTACCGCCCAGCGAGGCCTGCAGGCACGAGTGGCAATCTAGCAGTACGACGATGGCGATCATCAGGTTCAGCTCGAAGGGGCGGTGGGTTACCGTCTCGCGGTAGCGGTAGAAGGTGTGCGAGGCATGGAATTTGCGCTGCTGATACTCGAGATTCGCCTGCTGTTTGGGGGTGAGTACCACCACATCTTCGAAGTCGCGCGGCAGTTCCGAGGCGATCGATGGGTTGCGTTTGAGTTGGCCCAGTGGCAAGATGCCGTCTTTGTTCGCGTAGCCCCCACCCGCAGCTTGCGCTCGCTCGGCTTGCTTGGCTCGTGCGGCTTTGCCTGTGGGGTCCGCATCGTTGTCCTGGCCCTCGTCGGGCTGGTCTTGAGCTTGGTGCTTGCGGTGGTGACGGTGCAGAAAGCGGTGCTTGTTGCGACGTTTGCTCTTGAGTTTTTCCACCTCGCCCGCCTCGCTGTGGTGCGAAGGGACATTTTCGAGCCGCTCCCACGACTCGTCGCTCTCGTCGTGCGCACCTCTTGCGCTGCCCGCACTACTCTCCCTCTCCGCCTGCTGCACCTGCACCGGCTCCGTCTTGCGCAATCCGGACTTGACCAGCATGGTATTGGTCATCTGTGCCACGCCCAGCCTAGGCGCCGCCCTCGGCAGCTCGTTCTTATCCTTCAGCTCGGGCAGCTGCAACAGCCTTCTCCGCTTCCACGTCAAGTGATGGTAGTGTGCGATCTGCACCATCCTGTACGTATCCACCGCCCTGAACGGCGCGAAGCCCAATCCGACCGCCGCAAACAACGCACAGAGGATCTGGTCGCAAATTTCGACCCAGTACCGCTGGCGCGCGGCATTGCCCACGTCGATCCACTTGAGCAGAAACAGACAGATGGCTGTGCCCCAGAACGTGATGCTGAACGCATACACGGTGATGATGAGCCCGTGCGGCGTGCGAACGTACCGCCCAAAGCCACGCATGGCGCGCTTGAACCGCGCCTTCTTGGTGAGCAGCAGATGCACATGCTCGTCTAACTCGTTGCGCTCGTCCTCGTCCATCTCAGCCCACTCGCGGATATGCTTGCGTCGCTCCTGCTCCGTGCTGGGCGCGGCGCGCTTCTTGCGTCGAGGCACGAGCGACGCAAACGACGTTACGCGCCGCAAGCCGCTAAACCCGCCCTCGTCGCGTGCGCTGCCGGCTACACCCATCTCGATATCCCCCTCGCGAGTCTCGCGCTCGGCTTCGGGGGAGGGTGAGG
>AWNI01000033.1:161491-177636 GCA_000517465.1 Moesziomyces aphidis | reverse complement strand
GCGGCGCTTGCACTCGTCGTAGAAGCCGTAGACGCGCGTCACGTTCGCACACTCGTGGTTGCCGCGCAGCAGGAAAAAGTTTTCGGGATACTTGATCTTGTAGCACAGCAGCAGCAGGATCGTCTCGAGCGACTGCTTGCCGCGGTCCACGTAGTCGCCCAGGAAGAGGTAGTTGGCCGATGGCGGGAATCCGCACATCTCAAACAGACGCAGCAGGTCGTGGTACTGGCCGTGCGTGTCGCCCACAATCTTGACGGGCGGGCTGAGCTCGATCAGCGTGGGTTGCGACAGGAAGATCTCGCGCGCCGCCTGGCAGACCGCGGTGATCTCGGCGTTCTTGAGCGCCGGCTTGGGGATCTTGCCCGAGTAGCCCGCCTCGAGCAGACGCGAGATCATGTCGTCAATGTCGAAAGTGCGCACCTGGTCGCCGGCGCCTGCGGATTGCGAGCCTTTGCCGACGGAGCCGGGGAAGCCGCCGGCGGCAAGTGGATTGGAGAGAATGGTGGCCGAGGTGGCCGAGGCGGGCGCAGCGCCGTCGATGCCGGCAGCCGAGCCGACGTCGGCGTCGCTGCGACCTGCGGCTGATCTGGGCACGGCGGGGCTGCCGACCTCGCTGGCTTCTTCGGTGCCATCGAGCACGTTGCGCGCCGAAGGCGAGGGCGAGGGCAATGGCGACTCGTGCCGGCTCACGCCGCCGCGCTTTTCGATCTTGGCGGGTGCCGAAGGACCGTTGCCCGCGCCGTTTTCGGGCGCGAGCGAATCTTTGCTCTTGGCGCGTAGGAGGTTGGAAGAGTCGGAGCCAGAAAGACCGTTGGAGCCTTCGGCGGCGTCGTCGCCCTCTTGAAGTTTGGACTTGCCCTTGCGGGACGAGCCGCCCATGATCTTGCCAAAGGACTTGAACATGGTGAATGCGGTGACAGCGGTGCAGCTGACGAAGGGTTAGATGGCTAGGACGAGCGGGAAAGCGGTCCGTCTAGATAGAGGCGTTGGCCAGGCGGGAAGCAGCAAGCTGAACGCTGCTTGTTGTGGGCAGAGGCGGGAGACGAGGCTCGAGGCGGCGTGTGTTGCGCTGAGCAGAGAAGCAGCACAGCGTCGGAGTGAAGGCTGAATGCGACTCGGAGGGCGATCGCGTCTATACACCGTCGGTCGGTCTAGACAAAGACAGACGAGAAAAGTGGATGCTGGCGACGGGTTTGTCGTATTGGGGTTGAAGACAAGGCTGCGGCGCGAGCGAGCGGGCGGGCGGGGGCGAAACGGCGGCGGCACTTGCAGACGGATGTGCGGGCGCGCTGCAGGCACTGACTGGCGTGGTGAGCCGAAGACGCGCGGAAGGCAGGCGAGCGTCGAAGCGGCGAAATGCAGGTCGAAAGACGCCAAGCGTGTGGGAGTGCGCGGGCCAACGGCGAACGGAGAACGGAGGAAGGACGCGGATGGGAGGTGGTGGTGGCGACAAGGTTTGGCTCCGCTGCTGGGAGGAGGAGGAGGGAGAGAGAGCGAGACGCCGAGATGGGAGAAGGTTTTCGCAAACAAGGTTGGAGATGGGGATGCAGGTGGGATGAGAGCGCTGGATGAGGCGACGGATGGTGTCGGCCATTGACGTGGATTGAGCGCGGCAGCAACCGTCGCCTCTGTGCGGGCAACGCACACACACACTCTCTCGCTCTCTCTGGGGCTGGCTGGCGGGCCGGCTGGCGGGCTGGCTGGCTCAAGCACTTGGACTGCCGACTCAGCAATGCGGGCGGGCGCTCATGCAAGTCGAGTCGAGTCGAGTCGCGAAAGGGGAAGGTCGTGCGCGGCGCGGCAGGGCAGAACAGGGCAGGGCAAGGCCGGGCGCAAGGAAGAAAAGGCAGCAGGATCCAGGCAGAGAGAGCTCCACCAGCCACGCCCTGCTGCAGAGCCACACAGCGGCACCTCCGAGGAGGTCAGGCGGCGAGGTGAGGCAGCAGAGCGCGTTGTGACGCATGGGCACTTGTTTCTCGCGAAAAGGCGAGCCAAGCCAAGACTCCCCGTCCTGGAGGCTGCTGGCACGCCAAATTCCTCCACCTCAGGCCCAGTTCCCTTCCGCTTTGGCTTGGCCCTCTGCCAGCTGCGCCTCGTCCCTGCTTGTTCCAAATCGTGCTGTCCAAGCGCTGCGCCGCCCCCTCTCCCCCCTTTTCTTCATTCTGCCCTGGAAGGAGGGACCTTTTTTAGGCTCGCGCATCCGGCTGCCTTCTGCACTTCGCCAGTCGCAGTCCCAAAATGTCATCAGAGCTCGGCTGCTGAACCCCAATCCGCAACCCCAGACTGCGCAGACGACCCGGTTCGGATCCCCAGCGCCGACATTTAGCAGTGTCAAGCTTTCGGGCACGGTCCGCTCTTCAATCTCATGCAGGCTAGCCATGTTGGTGGTGGTGGTGGTGGTGGTGGTGCGTTGGATGTGCGTATGCGTGTGACGCACTGTATCACGGGTCGCGGCGTCGGACGCAGTTTGACAGGCACAGCCCGGGATCCACATGCCCAGTCGTCTGCGTCATGTCGCTGCAAGGCTCGCCGGGGTCAACAGTGTGAGTGTGAGTGAGTGTGTGCATTCTTTTGCTGACCGCTGGCTGGCGCACTTCGAGCGTCAAGCGCCGATCGAACGAACCCCCTAGCTAAAATACGTCCGAAAGGCTGCCTTTCGCACCGCACCGGCTTCTTGTCGGCACGCCGTCGGCTCACATGCTCGCTTGACCATAGCATTCAGGCCAGAGAAGGCTGCCCGGCCGACCTGCGACTCTGCTCGTGAGCAAAAGCATCTGCGTCTTGCTTCCAGAGCAATGCCGAGTGGCCTCCGCGCTAGGAACTGCGCATTCGGCTCGATTGAACTCCATTTTCGCTCCATGAAGGATGTCAGCTGTCGTCCGCCGTAACAAGAGCCAAAAAAGTCGCTGCCTCCACTGCGATGGGCTGATCAGAACGCCTCGCCCCGATGCGCCCTTCACACCCGGAGCTTTGGTCAGCTCCGTCGTCGCAACAGCCACATCGTATCCATCACAGCCTGGCAGACGGCACGATGGGCACCAACACTTCGTCGCCTGCATCCTACGTCGACCAGGGCACAAGCATGTCGGGCCTCGCAAGGATGGGCGGTGCGCAGCCGCGAAACAAGACTCCCAAAGCTGCACCGTCTCCGCCCGCGCAGTCCAAGGCAAAGCCGGATCGTGCCCAAGCAGACCGACCCAGCATCGACACGTTGCCGCCATACCAAGCTCCGCACACTCAACACCGTCCTTGACCCTGTCCTCACTTTGCTGTTCACACCCGTCTTCTCTGCCCTGCTCCTGCTGATCGCCATTGCTCCTGCAACACATTGTGCCGTCACTCTGCCGGATAGGTGGGAAGTGGTATGCTAGAAAGTTGCATTTTTGGATGGGTGAAGATGGGTGCGAGGAGGGAATGCCCAAAAGGGCCCCGTGATCGTAAAGTACACTTGGCTGTGGTGAGCACCGACGCACTGACAGCGTGCCGAGCAGCTCGGTCACAAGACTGTCGATGCGTGCAGCGTGCGCTCGTTCACATGTGGAAGGCGGGCGTTGCTACGCAAGCAAAAGATCGTCCGCACTTGCACGTGCAAACTCGCTTAGGCCGAGACGGTCGAGAGGAGGTCCGAGTCACCAGCGTCGAGGATGGTCATGACACTAGAATATGGATAGGAGCGATTGCGGTCTCGAGTCAGTATACGATCGTCTGGAACATGAAGGCATGCCGACATGCGGCTGAGGAATCAAAAACTTACCCGACGCGGAAGAGCTTACCGGCAGCGGTACCGAGGGCAACGTTGGTGCCCTGGTAGTGGTGCACGGCAGTCTTGGAAAGCATGGCGTAGTACTCGATCTCGGACTTGCGCAGGGGAGGCGTGTTGGCCGAGATGAGCACGAGCTTAGCCTTGCCCGAGCGCATGTTCTTCAGAGCGCTCTTAAGGCCGAGGGCGACCTTACCAGACTTGATGACAAGCTGGAGCTTGGTGTTGATGTTGTCCTGGGACGACTTCTTAGCCTTGGGAGCCATTTTTCTGTCGAGTGCAAAGGGGTGGTGTGAAAAGGTCGAAAGGGGGAGTTGGGTGGTGGAAAGGTTGAAAGAGGCCTCCAGTAAGTATCACGTGTGATGCTTAACTTTCGCAGGCAAGGTCCCTGTGACGATCAACAGGTCCAAAGTTGGGATGCAAAGTGAAGGTCGGCATGCTGCTCTCCTTGAAATGCAAGATCCCCATCGCAGCTACGTGTTGGACTTTCTGTGCTGGTGCGCATTGCACCCAGCCATGACGGATAGCCTCCTGTTGTCCAGTGGGCACTGCGATGGAAGTGTGGTGTGCTGACTGCCTCGATGCGTCGAGATTTGTTCCTAGCGCCGATGATCACCTCCAACCCTGTCTCTACTCGTAAACCTTCCACAATCGCTGCAACGAATGCTGATCTGTCTGCTTTACGATAGACACCAGAATGTCGAGTGACCCTGCTCCGACCACCGAATGCATAATGGTTCTGCCACCATGTTCCCGCTCCCTGTTCTTTCTGCTGACCCCGCCACAACCGGATCGAATTGGCGACCTGCACAGATGTGTCCGTGTAGCTGCGTGTTGGTGTCGACGTCGTCTATGATCACTTACGCTATGTTATGTATATGCGGTGAGGTCTGTGGTGACTTGGAGGAGACGAAAGGAAGGTGCAGCGTTCACTCGTTCGGTACAGCCCGAACCTCTTGCACGCTTGCACATCAACGAACGGCTCTCCTCGCTCGCCCAGACTGAGAAAGACAGGCTCAGAGCGAAGCATCCGCACCGCTCCAGCCTTCTGAATGGGAAAACTAACATTGGCCGCTTTGTCGAAATTCCCAGGGAGCCCGAAATTCTGGATGAGGGCGCCAGGCAGGTGGAGCTTCAGCGCGCCTGTCTCACGGGACCACAGCATCAGATCGCGATACTCAAAATTTCGATATGACGAGCGTGGGAATTTTTCTTCACGTGATCGTTTTTCGACCCAAACCCAGCTTGGACACTCTGGCCAGGCAGCCGCTCGAGCTCGGTCCCGCAGGCCGAACGGGCGAGCTGAGCCTGGCTGAGGATCGAAATTGTGCCTCGAGAAGGCGATGCGCAAGCCTGACAGGCTCAGACCGGACGAGAGCCAGCTGCAACGCCAGTCAGAGGTCTGGCTGCCAGTCTCTCGAGGCTGAGAAGGCGCGCGCGGCAACCGCGCATTGCAAGGCGTCAAGCTGGTCGTCGCTATCACCCCTTCCCTCTGCTCCCACCAGTAATTCTCAAGACATACTCTAGCCAAGGTAAGCTCGACACCGACATCTCGACCTCGTATCTTGCACGAACGGAAGCTGCGATCGCATTGCACCCGCCCGCCAGGAGCTCAGCCATCAACCGTTGGCAGAATCGCACGTCTAGCTCCACAGCCAGAGACAGCACCACAAAAACTAGACCGACACAGTACGAAAGACCATCTCTGCGGCATCATCGACCACGCACGCATCGTGCTCTTTTGCATTCTCGCCTTCTGTCCCCTTCTTAGCACGGAGGATCGCCAATTGTGTCACACGACGCCAATATTCGCACTACCAGCCTCCAGCCCAGATCGCAGCTCTCGGATCGTTTGCATAGATACCGGGATATACTTTCAAACCGATTCCGACTCAGCTCCTGACCACTCGCCACCACTCCAACACTCTCCTCTTCACTCTCAAAGATGACGAAGGGTACTACCTCTTTCGGTAAGCGACAGTAAGTATCCACCGATGCACAACGCACATCACGTCAGGCCCAACTCTTTTAGCAGTCGACATACGGTACGGAAGGCGATGGAGGAGATCAGGGAACTGGCATCGTAAGGTCATGCAGGGCGCCATCGATGATGGGAAGGACACGGAGGACACTTTGACGCTGTTGGATCATCCGATCATCGGATCTATGGAGTATCGCATTGATGGAGAGCAGCTATCGAGCACAGAGGACACAGATAGGACAGAATCAGACTCGGTCGGACTCTTGGGATACATGATCGCGATATGACGCATCAGAACGGGAAGGGGGGTTGGAGTAACACTCAGCGTCCGCCCACGTCAGGACAAGGAATGGCGTGCACGATGACGACTGCAAAGAAAAGAGTTGGCGCCGTTCCAATCATCTACAGGCTTTGGGCAGCTAGCTCACCATTCGTTCTCCTGACCTTGCAACTCACAGCACCAAGACGCACACCGTCTGCCGCCGCTGCAACGCGCGCTCCTTCCACCGTCAGAAGAAGGTCTGCGCTTCGTGCGGTTACCCCGCCGCCAAGATCCGCTCGTACGAGTGGGGCCAGAAGGCCAAGCGCAGAAAGACCACCGGTACCGGCCGCATGCGCTACCTCAAGAACGTCGGCCGCCGCTCCAAGAACGGCTTCCAGACCGGCTCGGCTGGCAAGAAGGTCGCTGCCTAAACGCGGCATGCTATCCTTTTGATCCTCCGCTTCTCTCGCTGCACGCTTTCTTCTTGCATATCGACAATGGACCGCGCGGCGTGACCATTTCAGCAGCGTGGGACTAGCGCATCGTTCCCCGCCTTTTCCGACACCATTTCCCCCCAAAAATACAAGACCTAGGGCCTTTCTTCCGGGCCGCGCATTTGCATATACTTCTCGACGAAAGAACGCCGAGAGATGGCATGGCGTGGCCGAGGGCGGGAGGGAAGTGCTTCGAGGTCTTGCGTTGGAGCGCGTTGCAATGCAGAGGGTGTCCCCTGTAGCGCTGCTACGCTCGGCGCGTTGTACATCACATTCACTCTATCCTCCGCACACCAACCTGTTCCCACATCGTGTCGCCCTTGCACAAAATCAACATGCCTTTTCAGATCAGCATCTCTCTCGCAGTGTCTGTGCGTGGCTGCTGGCCAGGAACGAGTCGAGATTAAGAGACACAAGCGAGTCCGGTTTGAAAGATTTGGGATTGCAGGAGGTCAAGTGTCAAAGGGCGAAGGGGGGGGATTCACTCTTCGTCGCTTTCGACGATCCGCTTCTTCTTGACGATGGCTTGGTTGGCAGCGTCGTCGTTGTCCTGGTCGTCTTCGTCCGAGGAGAAGGAGGGTTCTGGTCTGCGAGGCTTGTCCTTTGACTCGCCGGCAGCTGCGCGCTTACGCGCCCGCTCTGCCTCCTCGATCTTCTGTTCTGCAAGCTCCATCTCGTCGGGCTCGTCGTCGACCTCCATGCCATCCTCATCATCCGAGCTCCTCTTCTTCTTGCGGCGACCCGCACGCTGGCCATCGTCATCGTCATCATCGCCTTCGTCATCGACAATGAAGCCGTCATCGTCGTCTTCGGCATATCGCTGAGAGGCTGCTGCGCGCTTACTGCCGCCACGACCACCCACATCATCCGCACCGCCGCCGAGATCGCTGTCGTCGCTGTAGTAGTCGGCATTGCGCGGACCTGCGCCGAGCTTACGGCCGCCAACGTAGCGACTCCTTCTGCGCGACTCGATGTCAAACATGTCGTCGTCGAATTTGCCGCTCTTGCGGTCAGCCTTCTGGCGCTCGCGCACGCGCTTCTTCTCGGCGTCTTTGAGCTCCTTTTCGATGCGCGCCTTTTCGATCTCCGGGTCGAGCGCTCCTTCGCCCGCGGCGGTGGCCACCACACGTGCAGTCTTCTGGAATCGCAGCGCCTTGGCGATCCTACGGTGCGTCTCGGACTGCGTGTCTGCCGGTGTGAAGGCAAGCGAGCCCGCGATGGGACCCTGAGCCTCCATGACCTGCTCGGCCTCGTGGGGTACCACGAGGTACGACAGACTCTGCGCCGGACGGTTGGTCGAACCACTCGAACCCATAGGCACGCTCTGCGTGGCCTGGCTCAGCAGCTGCTGCGACGACGACGGACCTGCAGACTGCGAGCTGGCGCCCAGCTGCGGCGTGTTGGCACCCGTGTTGGCCACCGAGACGCGACCCTTTTCGGTCTGCTGCGTAATGTCGAACAGCTCGCTGCCGACCTGGAGCGACATGGTGCCGTCGCTCCAGCGGACGATGCGTGCGTTGGACTCGGGCACGCGCGCGCCGTCTTGGTCGAGCTCGTCGGTGTACCTCCATCGGATGGTGTTGGAGGTGCGCAGCAGACTGGTGGCGCCCTCGTCGTGCGCAAAGCCCGAGTTGAAGCCCTCGTCGCGCAGCATGTCCTCCTCTTGCTCCTCGTCCCACGAGTCGGGCTCAAAGGGCGTGGTGACGTAGCGCAGGAAGTGGGGTATCCTGGCGAGCCAGTGCTCCTTGGTGTGACGCACGGGTAACTGCGGCAGGGCGAGCTGCGCCACCTCGATGTTGTCGTCGGGCTGCAGCTCTTCGTCCTCGTCCTCCTTGTACTCGAGCTGACGCAGCGCGGCATCGTCCATGTCCTGCGAGCCATCGCGGCCGTACGGGCTGCCGCTGCGAGATGAGCGGTCGGACCGACGAGCAGGCGAAGAGGGGTCGAGCGGGGGCGGTGCGGCGAGACCATTGGCGCCGGCGGGGGGTGGAGAGGCCGAAGCCGAGGCCACGCGTTGCTGCCTGGATCGGCGCACGTTGCGGCGGATTCCTTCGTCTTCGTCATCCTCGTCGTCATCATCGTCAGCACCATTTGCAGTAATCTGCGTTGCATCGTCGTCCTTTGGCGCGCTGCTCCTCGAGGCAGGCTTCACCTGCTCCTCTTCATCCTCGTCGTCGTCGCCAAACAGGGCGTCCTCCAGATTGTCTGCCGGCGCTTTGGGCGCTTGAGGTGCAGCAACTTCTGATCCGGGGGATGCCACTTGCTCCTCTGAGGCAGCAGGCGCAGCTGCGATCGGTGCGGCCTCTGCAGCCTCGTGATCCGACATTGTGCGATGGCGCTGCTGTTGAGGTGGATGTGTGGAAGGGTGTGAGAGGGTGCGCATTGCGGTTCGACGGCGCTGAAGCTTCCTGTGCGCCGGGTCTGCGCGTTGACTTTCGCGTGTTGGAACTGGGAGGCCTTCCTACCGCGCGAGAAGAAGCTCGCGTCTGCCACCCGATGACTGAGCAGCAAAACGACCTCCACAAAAGGGCGCGTTGAGCTCAACACCTGAAAGCACGGTGCAACACCTCTCGATTGGCTCAGCCTTGCCTTCACACCATCAATCCCACCGGCGGCACGCACAAATCCAACATGAGGAACTCCATCGTAAGGCTAGGCCAAGGCCTGCTCCGCCAGACGCCAATCGCAGCACCTGCAAGAAGCTTCGGCTCGGTCTCGGCACCCGCTCTCAGCTCGCGAGGGCGTACGTACGTCAAGCAACAGCAGCAGCCCGCTCGTACGGGACTCAAGGACCTGCATCCTCTGCCCGAGTCGATGCGCGAGCAGCTCGAAAGCGATGGTGCGCCGCAAGAGCCATACACGGCGAGTGGCAACTCGAACGACCCTGCCGTGCATTCCAGCCGCCCGGCAGCACAGCCAGCCGGAGTGGACGTCGATCCGAGCGTTGCAGCACCTGGCCTGGTCAACGGCTCGTCTGGCAACGGAAGCAATGGATCCAGCTCATCGTCGGCGACGACTTCGGCACCCTCTAGCAACGTGTCCGAGGAGTGGGGCACCAGCTTTGCAGGCCTCGGCGAGCGCTCGTTCAGCAAGGAAGCGGTCGACGTGCTCATGGGCCCAATCAACGAGTCGGATATCGAGATCAAGCCTGGTAAGTGCACGTCTCATCGCAGCGGCTGAGACTGCTTCGAGGTTCGCTGACGCGATCTTCCTTGCCCCTCTTGCCCCACCGATCCATCAACGGGTGGCTTCGAACGACAGACGGCCTCATCTACCTGCCCGAAATCAAGTATCGTCGTATCTTGAACAGGGCGTTCGGACCAGGCGGCTGGGGCATGGCTCCGCGCAGCGAGACCAACGTGGGACAAGGCATCGTGAGCCGCGAGTGGGTGCTCATCTGCCAGGGACGGTAAGTTGATCTAATTCGACCAGCAGCCACACAAAGAAAGACCCGATACTGACCGCTGCTATCGACGCTTTGATCCGGCAGCTTTGTGGCAACAGCGCGTGGTGAGCAGGAGTTCTTCAAGCCATCCGGAGTGCCAACAGCGTCGGAGGGAGCCAAGTCGAATGCGCTCATGCGATGCTGCAAGGACCTCGGTGTGTCGTCCGAGCTGTGGGACCCTCGATTCATCCGACAGTTCCGCAAGAAGCACTGCCTCGAGGTGTGGGCACAAGACACGGCTGGCAAAAAGTAGGTGTGCCCAAACCTCCTTTGCTCTTGCAGACCATCTCACTGACTTCTGCCCGCTTCGTTCGACTGACTCTCACAGGAAGAAGCTCTGGCGTCGGAAGGACGACCCGCCCTTCGAGTATCCGTGGAAGGAGACTGGCACTGCCTAGACGGTCTGCAGCATTCGCAACTGCCAAACCCAGCGTCACCGCTCGATCCCCTCCTGCTGCGCAGCAGCTCTAACAATTGAGACCAGAAAAAAATCCGAGCCGAAAATGGCCTTTTGCGTTGAGCTTGAAAAATGCGCGGTCCACCCGTACTTTGGCGCATGCGGAAGGAGAGATGCTGGTGAGCTGCTGGTGAGCTGCTGGGCGCCCGTACGAAACAAGCTTTCGTTCAGTGGGCAGCTTTGGCCACCCGCGTCAACCTGGGCGTCGCCTCGCTCAGTCGCTTTGATCCAAAAGCCTGGTGGCCGGAGCGTCGTCGTCCAATCACGCATCACTCGCCTCATCGCTTCGACCCGTGCCATCATCGTCCACTCCATCGGCACACCGACATCAGCACACTCCACGCGACCACTTTGCAAGCACCTGCTGCACACACACACGCACACAATCCTCAACCCCAGCACCACTGCGTATCCCCGTCGCGATCGTCGCCGCATCATTCGAACGACACCAATTCTACGCATCCACGTCCTAGCGCTGCACGCTTCCCCCTTCGCCGAGTCCATTCGCGTCCAAACTCTGCTTCAACGCTACACAAGGCTTCCACTGCCCTTGCACGTTCCTCAGCTCCCATCCAACCGCACTGACTGGCCAGCGAAGCAAAGCGCGAGGCTCCGACTCGGCGCAAACTAAGCTCCCATCATGGCAGCCGGTAAGTTCCACATAGAGCCGCCAGATTCTGGCTACAGTGCGCCCCAGAACCTCCGAAGCCTGACCCTTTCGTCATCACATCAATTCCAACCAGGACCACCGCCCGGCCTCGGCATAGCAGCACCACCAGCCGCAGCGTTACCACCCAACCCATTCGGCGCCAACGGCTCCTCCCAACAGTCTCACAGATCGCCCTTGCACCACCACTCCGACCTCGAAACACCCGTCAAATATGAGCGTCCATCCAACTGCCCTCGCACCTACAGCCGCGGCGCACTTCTCGCCTTCAGCACCTCCACCCTGGTCGTAAAACCATCCTCCATGGGCTCCCTTCGCGAATGGTTTGGCGAGTGGGAAGCCTACCATCCCAAGAGCTCCTACAACTACCGCGAAACCTCTCGCAGAGCCCACGCAGAAGACGCTGCCGCCGCACACGCAGCAGCAGCCGCACACGCAGTCGAGTCGGAAGAAGGCGCCAACAACGGCGGTATCATCGGAGGCGCGCTCGGAGGCTTCGCGCCTAGAAGGGAAGGCGCAGGCGCGCGCTTCGGAGGCAGGAGGAACGAAGACCGCGAACGCAGCGAAGGCCTCCGTCTTGGCGAAGTCGGCGGCCGCAGAGTCGCACCCGCCGGAAAGAACCCGTTCGGTCAGATCTCTGCCAGCGGCACTTTCAAGCCAGCAGGCACTCCCGGTGGTGGACGCGGTCTTCCTCGCGACGCCAACCCCGACGCCATGGGCGACGCTCGCCGCGGAATGGGGGAACGCTCCACCTCGTACGGCAAGGAGAGGATGCGCGAGCTGCTTCCCGACGACCGTAGACGCGACCCGGCTCGCGACCGACGACGTGGCGATCGAGGTCTCGACGCCGACGACGGTCGCGAGGAAGGCGAGATCGTCGATTCGCCCAGGACACGACGCACCGGTGGCGCAGACACCGCTTCCGACTGGAGGAGACCCGGCGACCGCGACCGTGCCGGCCCCTTCTCCAGCCTCCCATCCGACCGCTTGCGCCCGGGCGAGCGACGGGGAGCCCAGCGTGCAGGCGGAGCTCCCTGGACAGGCGATGCGGACGACAACCCGGCTTGGCTCGAAGACGACTCGGAACCCCTGCCCGTCGACAACCGAGCTCCATTTGGACAGTTTGGCAGCCGTCGAAAGGACGCTGACGACCCGCTTTCCCCGGCCGATGGCATGGGCGGCGCCGTCGATAGCATTCAGGCCTTCAAGGCCCAGATGAAGGAACGCGAGCGTCGCGAGAGGCTCGCGCGCGGCGAGCCCGAGCCCGTCGAAAGGGCGCCGCTCGAATCTCACAACGAATCTCTGGGCGCGGAGCGACACTCGTCGCACGAGTACCCCTTCGGCTCCGATGCTGCCTCGCAACAATCTGAGCTCGACGCCATCCGCGCCGAAATGATGGCTGCTGCCAACCAACGCTCCGCATCGGGCAACTCGATGTTCGACAGCATCTCCAACAGCCACGGCGGCCCCGCAGCCGAGGGACAAGCGCCACCCGGTCTTCCCGGACGCTCCAGCCGATTCGCTCGATTCTTCGACGGACGCGGCGCACCGCCGCGCGACCCCCAAGCTGCCGCCCTTGCCGCACAGCAGAAGATGCTCGAGTCCATGGGTGCCCAGCCTGCGCCGCCCGCCTCCGAAGACAAGGAGTCCTCCAACGTCCATAGCCCCAAAACGCCGCAAAACGCCTCCTCATCGTCGATCAACATCTCGGAGCTCTTCAGCAAGTCGTCTATCCGCGACACGGCAGACGCGACGGGCAAGGACGCCTCGGGCAAGAATGTGTCGGATGCGGACCAGCAGAGCATGCAGAAGCTCATGGCCATGCTGCAAGGCGGCGGCGGCGCAGCAAGCGGCACGGGGACGCCTACGTCCAACAAGGAGCATGCCAACGAGCATGCGCACCACCATCAGCGAGCCGACGCGGACGACCGACTCAAGGAGCTTCTCGGTGGTGGCGGCCAAGCTCGTCATGCCGACCACCTCGGCGACCGACCTCGCAGCATCGTCTCCCCCGG
Organism: Moesziomyces aphidis; assembly: GCA_000517465.1. Classification (NCBI taxonomy): domain Eukaryota; kingdom Fungi; phylum Basidiomycota; class Ustilaginomycetes; order Ustilaginales; family Ustilaginaceae; genus Moesziomyces; species Moesziomyces aphidis. The sequence goes on along the minus strand of AWNI01000033.1, from coordinate 164,555 downwards.
CCTCTCGTCCGCTGAGCCTCACGGTCACGCCATGGAAGCTCGCTCGCCACTGCCCTACCCGCAGCAACAGCAGCAGCAGCATCAGCGCGAATCGAGCACGTCGTCCGGCGGCGTGGGGCACGGTCAGCATCTGGGTCCGCAGCATCAGCACCAGCACCAGCAGCCGCACGAGTCGCAGCAGCAATTCCCGCAGTACCAGCAGCAGCTACAGCAGCAGCAGCGGTCCGACTCGCCCGCCATGGGCGGCGGCAATGCGTACAACGATCCTCGTCAGCAGCTCAGCAGCGTGGGATCGCCTACGAGCCCGGGCGCGCCGGGCGTGGGCTCTCCGGGCGCAGCGCCGGGTATGGGAGGCTTTGGCGGCTTCCCGGGCGCGATGGCGGGCCGACCGCCGCCGCCGGGCATGGATCCTCGCATGATGGCGCGGCCGCCGATGGGCGCGCCCGGCTTCCAGCAGCTGCCGCCGCACCTGGCCGCGAGCCTGGGGCTGGCGCGCGGACCGATGCCACCAGGCATGGGCAGCATGCCGCCTCCGCCGCCCATGGGCGTGCCCGGACCGCGCGGACCCAATGGTGGCTTCCCCGGGTTCGCACCGTTCCCGGGCGGACGTCCGCCGCCGCCCGGAATGCCGCCGCAGCTGTACCAGCAGCTGATGAGCATGCCGCCGCACATCCAGCAGCAGGTGCTGGCGGGACAGGGATTCCCGCCCGGCATGCCGCCACCGCCGGGATCGCCATACGACCCCAGTGCGCCCGAGCGCAGGTCCCAGTCGCCCGCGCAGTTCCCGTACTACGCCCAGGGCCCGGGTGGTATGCAGCCGCCAGCGTCGCCCCAGCAGCATCAGCCGGTGGCCGTGGGAGCGCATGCGATCAACGGCGCTAATCTCATGGCGCTGCTTAGCGGCGGTAGGAACACGCCCACCAACTGAGCGCGCGCTGCGTCTCAATCTTTTCTTTCAGTCTCACACACACAAGTGTTGCGGTTCTTGGTCCTTGGTTTCGTGGTTTGAATTCTAGCTTTTGCGCTTTTCTCGATGCGGGATGAAGGAAGAGTGGGGTTCTTACTTGAGTTGTTCGTTGAACATGCGGGCGATGAGCATGCGACGAATCTCCTGGGTACCTGCGCCCACGGTGTAGAGACGGGCGTCACGCCAGAACCTGGCAACGGGGTAGTCGTTTGTGTAGCCGTTTCCGCCGAGCATTTGCATGGCTTCGGTGGTGACTTCGACGCAGCGGTCGGACGAGTAGAGGATTGCACCTGCGCAGTCGCGGCGGGAAATGGCGCCCTGGTCGCATGCACGGCCGACGGCGTAGACGTAGGAGCGGGCAGCGCCGAGTTTGGTGTACATGTCGGCGATCTTGCCCTGGATCAGTTGGAACTCGGCGATGCGCGTGCCAAACTGCTTGCGCTCGTGCGCGTACGTCACGGCGTAATCGAAAGCCGCCTGCATCAGTCCCAACGGTCCTCCGCTAAGAACGAGTCGTTCCAGATCGAGACCCGACATAAGTACCGCCGCTCCTCGGTTCACGGTGCCGAGCACGTTGGTTTCCGGAACTTCAACGTTGTCAAAGTGGATCTCGCACGTGTCCGACCCGCGCATGCCCACTTTGTCCAGCTTCGGAAGCTGGGTGAAGCCCTTCATACCACGCTCGAGGATGAAGGCGGTGATACCCTTGGAGCCTGCCTTGGGTTCGGTCTTGGCGTACACGATGAAGGTGCTTGCAATGGGCGCATTGGTGATCCACATCTTGCCACCGTTCAGCACGTAGTGATCGCCCTTCTTCACTGCAGTCGTCGTCATACTGACCACGTCCGAGCCCGATCCGGGTTCCGACATGGCAAGACTGCCCACCTTCTTACCCGAGATGAGGTCTGGCAGATACTTGGCCTTCTGCTCCTTGGTGCCGTGCCTGTTGAGCTGGTTCACGCAGAGGTTGCTGTGGGCACCGTACGACAAAGCGACAGAGCCCGATGCGCGCGAAAGCTCCTCCATAACAATCGTGTGGTCCAGGTATCCTTTGCCGAGACCGCCGAATTCTTCGGGCACCGTGATGCCGAGCAGACCCATGTCGCCGAGCTTGGTCCAGATGTCCTTGGGCGACTCGTTGTTGCGGTCGATCGCAGCCGCCTTCTCGGGCGGCAGCTCGGCAGACACGAACGAGGCGACTGCGTCGCGCAGCTCCGCCTGTTCCTCGCTAAGTCCAGCGACATCGGTGTTGTAGAAGGTTGTCGCCATGCCCCTGCGTGCCACGCCGGAGCGGAGGCTGGACGAAGCCAGCGCAGTGCGACGCAGTGGCGCAGCTACAGCGCGAAGAGCAGAGAACGACATTTTGAAGAAGAAGAAGAGGAGACACGGAGAGGGGTGGATGGTCGTGGTGAGAAGAATAGCCGGTCAAGTCTGGGATCCGCTTCAAGGAGGGGCGAAGTGTGTTTCTGCGGAGGCGGGGGGTGCAGGGGCCGAAGCGTGGCGGCGCGCCAAAGGGTCCGGCAAAAGCTGCGCGCTGGACAGTAGCAGCGGGCCAAATTGGGTCAATTCTCGCCCTTTCCCGACGACCGGCTCCAATTTGGACGGCCCGACATTTCGCATTTAGCGGGGACCCCGCGTTCCCCCCTGCGCCCCAGCCCCTCATTCGTACGGCAGAACCGAGCTTCCCAGATCCACACCGCCGCCCATCCTTTGTTGAATCGGTGCTCGCTCATCTCTGACAGTATCCTTGAAGTCACAGGATTCGATCGCTGGATGGGATAAGGCGCCAGACGGTGTATTTCCGCGTGGAGTGGACGGAAAGTGTCGGTGAGCCGAAAGAAGCGACCCCACCAAAGTGGGAAGCCAAAAAGAAAAAAAGGACCAAAAAATGGGACCAAAAAATGGACAAGCCTCCCCATGGCATGCGCAACTTCAAACACCACCACACGCAGCTGTACGAGCGACTGTATCGAGCTGAGCTGCCTAATCATCGGGCTGCGAGTCCCGAAGCTAGTCATCGCGGCGAGAATGCAGCACAAAGACAGCCCACAACAGAGCCACAATGGTGCTGTTTCGCCCCCCCCCCCCCCCCCCCCC
>AWNI01000033.1:142832-161391 GCA_000517465.1 Moesziomyces aphidis | reverse complement strand
CCCCCCCCCCCCCCCACCCCGGGGGGCCCAATCCTCTCGGCCGAAATCCATCACCACATCCCCAGCTCCCTATCCTCTCCCCCCTCCCACGATCATCCACACGATCTCAAGTAATGTCCACACGCTGCGCCCGGGATCGAGACGGGAAAAAGAAACTGCACTGCTATTGACCGTGACACTGAGATACATATGTGGCAAAGCCGTTCCCTGCGATACAAACTAAGATATGGAAAGAGACAGAGAGAGAGAGAGAGAGGGCCGAGTCTGAAACTGAAGAAAAGCGTATGCGGGGACAAAGGGTGGTTCCGAAAGAGCCGAGAGCGGCAGGCCATGCCGAGCTAGCAAGATACGATCGTGAAGAGACAGAATACAGAGCGGAGAGGGTCGAGGGAGGCCACGCGGCCAAGGGTATGCAGCACGAGAAAACGCACTGAAAAGGTTCCAGGGATCGAGTCGAGGAGGCCACGACGGCGCCGTCAGACGGGCCAAGACGGCGCGACAAGGGTATATGGGGACGAAGAAGACGGAGCACCCTCAGTACTTGAGCTGCGTTGGGTCTACCAACTTGCCAGCAACCAGCACCGACTTGCTCTCCGCTCGCGCGACGCTGTCGGATTCGTCGTCCTGGCGACTACGGCCGATCTGCGCCAGTGACGGCGCTCGCTGTGGCGCTATTCCCAGCACCGAGCACGTCAGCCGGTACTTGGCTCGGATCTTCTCCAGCAATGCGAGCATGTCGAGCTTGGCGAGCTCGTCGTCATTCGTCGTCTCGGCCTCGGCATCCTCGCTTTCCTCCCCAACCTCATCCGTAGGTTCGGTCGGACGCAGATCCGTCGAGGGCTCCGACGTATTGGTGGTGGGAAAAAACGAGATGAGCTTCTCGAGCCCGGCCAGGTGCTGGAGCTGCTTGGATTGCTTCCGCGAGGCGTGCCCGGCCGCTTCGGCTTGCTCCAGGCACTCTTTCCATACCTTGGCCAAGCCTTGGTAGAAAGCCACTTCCTCCCAAAGCTCGAAGCCCTTCTCGCGCCCGAGTCCACGCCCCTCGAACGTCCCGTGCAGCGCGCCGTGGTCGAAGCCTTGCTGGTAGCCGTCCTGGTACGCCGCTTCCTCAACATTGTTGACCGTCTCCAAGTCAAAGTCGACCGCGTCCGAAGCCGTCGCCATGGTGAAGCGCGCAAATCGTCGGTGCAGGATGGATGATGCTGGTCAGGAAGAAAGCCGGGTGGAGGCGCGGGAGCCGGAATCGAAATGAGCGCCGCAAAAAAAATTTCCTCGGATTTCGGCATCATCGACGCGTGGCCGCAAGGGTCTCGCTCGCCGAGCCCAGGCTGAGCGGAGCGTTGGCACCGCCCTCCTGGGACGCTGTCGATCCTGCATTGCCGCCGCCCACGCCGTTGGCAGCCGAGTACATGGCCGAGTTGGAGTTCATGCGGAAAAGCGGATTCTTGCTGAAGCTGAGCCGGATGCCTCCGTTCTTGATGGCGCCGCCCAAAGAGTGGCCGTTGAGCTCCGACATGGCCTTGGACGCCGTGTGCACGTCTTCAAACTCGACAAAGCACATCGGACCGTTGGACTTGAGCCGGAACGAGAACTGGCGGAAGCCACGGCAGCTGCTGAAGACCGCTCTGAGCTGGTCCTCGATCTGCGAAAGCACCGCGCTCGAGGCGTTGCTCGGAAGGTTGCCGACGAACAACGTGTTGACGGGAGGATGGTTGTCCCCAATCACATTGCGGCCGGTCGGACTGGGCAGATCCGGACTCGGCGCCTGCTGCGGCGGTCGCACTCCAGCCGCTGCGGGCCCATCATCGCCTGAAGGCGGAGAGTTGAGCTTGAGCGAGCCAAAGCGCGTGACGACCGAAGCTGGTTGCTGCTGCGGGTCCTCTGGGCTCGCCGAGGAAGGAGGCGAGTTCGAATGAATATTCTCGACCTTGCCGCCTTCGTCAGACCTGCTCGTTGTGGCGCCAGTACCCGGACCTTGGTCCTGAGTGGCGCCGCCGATAGGACCGACACCGCGCGAGCCCTGTCTGGCGAAGGGAGGTCGCTGAGCGGATGCACCGGCGCCGTAAAGACCTGGCGGCGGAGAGCCTACCGCGGGCCATTCGGGTCTCTGCGCCCCGCTCTGGGCCTGTAGACTCGAAGCCGGACCGCCTTGCAGACCTCGCCCCGGCGCTCCGATGGGGCCTGGCCCACTCTCGGGCCCGTAGTAGTCGATGGGGCCCATGGGGCCACCCCACTTTTCTGGGCCCGCCGAGCCTTGCGATTGCTGCTGTTGTGTCTGCGACGCCGGCGTCGGGCCGGTGGATCGACCCGGGTGGTCCATGACGCTGGTGCCTCCGATAGACGAACGTAGCGCTGGATTGTTCCCAGGGCTGAAGAAGTCGGGGCCGCCAAACATCTCGTGCGGCGACAGCAGGTCACCAGGGGTAGTACTGGGTCCGTTGGCGGTGAACGGCTCAAAGCCGCCGGGGCCTTTTGCAAACGCGCCAAACGGACCCGCCTGCGACGGCGGACCGTTAAGCTGCTGGCCTGCGCGAGGATCAAAAGGTCCGCCAATGGCAAAGGGTGGAGGCGGTCCGCCGACACTCGACGAAGGAGGCAAGGGTCCGCTGGCTCCCTCTGGGAAGCCGGGCGCTACCAGAACGGGCCGTTGCTTGGTGTGGAGGTTCTTCTTGGCCATCTCGGTCTTGAGCACACATCCCTTCTCTGCATCTACCTTGCGGCCGTTGAGCGCATCGCGTGCCTCGAGCGCGTCGGCGCGTGTGCGGAACTTGGCAAAGCCGATGATCTGCTTGATCTTACCGGCTGCCATCGCCGACTGATTGTTGGCAGAGCCCAGGGCATTTGGCATACCCGGCACACCAGCCAAGGGGGAGAAGGCATCGTTCACGCCGGCACGGTTGAGGCCGAGTGACAGGTTCTGATCCTCCCAGCCGAGCGCCATGCCGCCGGTTGGGTCGAAGCCGGGCACATTGACGGACTGATACGGGCCTCCTGGACCGCTTGGAAGGGGACCGTTGACATCGGGCACGCGGCCATTCGGTGCTGCGCTGCCGAGGCCTGCGGGAATCTTGAGTGTAGACGCCTCGAAGCCTTTGGCGAAGAGGAACATATTTGCGAATTCACGTTCGGACATGTCATCGGGGAAGCCGACGATGAAGACGGTGGTGATTTCCTCTGCCGGGCCGCCCGGCGCTGCGAGACTGGCGGCGTTGCCGATGCCGGCTTGGAGGCCAAACTGCTGCTGTGTTGGTGGCTGCTGCTGCTGTTGTTGCGATTGCTGCTGATGTTGCAGTCCTGTCAGAAGCTGCTGCTGTGACTGGTGCTGGTGCTGCTGGGACTGCATCTGCATGTGGTGATGCTGAAGCTGCATCATACTGCGCGGGCTGAGGTTGCCGGCGTTGGGTGGCATGCCGAGCATTCCTGGCGGGCCGCCTGCACCGCCGCCGAGGCCTCCGACTGCGTACGACGGACGTGGGCCAAAGTCGTCATGGCCGATGCTGCGAGGATGACCGCCCATCTGCGAGCCTTCGTCTCGTGCCGATGCAGGGTAGTGGCCGGGAGACAATCCGAATCGGTGAGGGTGGACGTCCTGGTCATGGCTGGACGACAGCGAGAAGCCTCTCGAATCGGCACTGGAGCCCGAGTGGAAGGCGACGTTCATGGGATCCGAGGTGGAGAGCGCGGCTGCATTGGCGCTCTTGGACGCCTCGGATGCGGGGAGGTTGGAGCCATTGGGCGAAAAGAGCTCATTGTAGCCAAGGAAAGGTTCGGCCGAAGCATTCGCCGCGGTAAGGCCGGAATGGATCGACTGTTTTCGTTGCGCTGTGCTGTTGGGGGCGCGGGTGGCATTGTTCGACGCCTGCCCGATCGAGTGCCATCGCTCGCTGGGATCGCCCATGGGGAAGTTGAAGGATCGCTTGGTGGGCGAAGGCGAACGGCCGCCGGATCGCGAGCCTGGCTCGGCACCGGGCTGCGGCGAGGTAAGACGTGGGAATGGCTGCATGGGCTGGGGTGCCGCGAGCGGCATGTGGTCGGCGTGTGCCAAAGGAGGCGACGCAGGAAACTTGAACGAAGCAGACGGACCTGCTGAATCGGGCGAAAGACCTGGCGGGCCGGACGTGCTGGCTGAGCTCGAAGTTGGCGTAGGTGCGAAGATTCCTGGTGGAGGAGGGTGCCTCGATTCTGCACTGTAAGCCATGCCGTTAGTGGTGGATGTGGTGGTGAAAGGACGGGGCTGTCTCTCAGGTATGCGATGGAACGGATGGGCGCCGTCTGGCATAGTCCGAGGCACGGTGGAAGAATGCAGTGGTGGCTGGTCTGCCCGAGTCGAGAAGAGAGCTGATAAGGTGGAGTTGACTTGGTGTGATGGTCCAAGAGCAGATCGGCGACGATAAGCGCAGGGAGCGTCGCTGACATGGACGACCTCGCAAGGGCACCGAAGATGAGGATGGACGCGAACGACCGCACGTGGACCAACTGCCTGCGTTGGAGGGAGTCGGGGCTCGGGTATGCTGGTAGCGAATGTAGACAGAGCAAGGGTCACGGCGCAAGCTACACGTGCCTGGGTATTTTGGATGAGGGTAGAGAAGTTGCCGATGTTGACGGGGACTCTATCATGCCAGCGACCGAGTCGACTCCAACGTAGATGTACTGATGATGGCAATCAGAGATGCGTCGCTCGCCGTGACCGACTCTGAGACCGATGTGCGATGTGATGGCGAAGATTGGCACGTGCGAACTTTGCAGCCTGTCTTCCGGATGTCTGCGTGATCAACTGAGACGATGACGATCGAGCCGAGACGAACAGGTGTCAAAGATGTCGTGCGTGCAGGAACGCCAAGCAGGAACGTCGGAATGCGGCAGGGTTCTCTTTGGGCGGTTTTGTGAAAAAAAGCGGGTTTTGCAAATGTCGGTGGTGGAGGTGGGCTGTGCGGGCAAGAGCGATGGAGATATGCAAGCGGGATGCGGCGCGGAGACAGATGCGAAGAGAGACGATGGGAAAAGACGATAGCAGAGGGCGAATGATGGAGGCGAGAGTGATGATGTAGGGGGAGTATGCTGCGGAAGGAGGCGGATGGAAAGGGCGAGGGGATGGATGGTGGTAGAGCGGCAGGTCGGGCACGAGAAAGAGGGCAGACTAGATCGGGAACGGCAGCGGACAGAAGGGGGAGGGCAGAACTGGATGGATGGATGGGAACGGGGGATGGGGGATGCAACTCTGTTCAAGACCCGGGAGACCTGGTAAAAACACGGTTGCGGGCGGGCGCGATGAATGGATGGATGGATGGATGGATGGATGCATCTCGACGAGGCGAGGGGCAGGAGGAGGCAGGGCGCGGGGCAGAGCGAGCAGTGTGGATTTGGCGTAGCGGCGGCGCGTTCGTGTAGAGAGGCGGGTCCTGGCCCAGGTTGGGGGGGCATGGAGCGCGCGACCCTGAGTCAAGCCAATCTAAAACCTGGGCCCATTGTGCCGTCCTCGATGGGCGGCGCGTCAGCAGAGGACACGAGGCTGAAATGCAGACGATGGAGGGGGAAGCGGAGGCGTGGATGGGTGCAGAATGCAGGCACCGAAGCGGTGAAGGCGCTGGAGCAGTGTCGGCGCGTCGTCGAGGCGGCGGCAAGATTGATTGCTTGGACCGAGGCACCCTGGCAGTGCTGCATCCGACTGACAGCTGACACCCGACCCGACAGTCGCAGAGCGCGCGCCGTGGCTCGACGCGCGTCCACGGCCTAAGCCTCGCGAGACCGGACGGCAAGGGGCTGGCAGCGAGGCCCAAAGTGGAAATTCAGCCCGATTCATGGCATAACGGCAGTGTTCCTGTCTTGGCATTCACGCGGCCACCCAACCCACGCGTCCCTTCTCTGCGGCTTGCCCATGCTCAGACGTCGAGTCGATACAGAAGCGAGCGCTGTCCGTCGCGTCTCGGGCGGGGGCCCCATTGTGCCTTCAAGCATCGACTGGCACGACAGCCAGGACGGAGCGTGAGAGTGGATGCGATAACGAAACGCACTTCATTGTGGCTTGCAGCCTATCTCGAGCCAAAATGAAGCCAAGGGTTGGAGTTTGAAAGCTGCCAGCTTCCGAAGCATGCGTGCGTGCGTGCGCGACGCGCGTCTCCGTCGCGTTTAGTAAATTTCTGCGACGGCGGCGATTCGCCAACATCGGGATGCCTGAATCGGCGACCTCGAATCCAGCCTGCAGGGCCCCCTCACCATCCGTCTTCGCACGATCTTGCTGGACAGTTCCAATGGAGTCTGCCGGCGTGTAGGACAGATCCAGCATGCACTCTCAAAGGCTTGGATATGCGTGTTTTTTTGGGCCGAGACTGATGCTTGGATATGGTACAGAAACAAGAGAAAGCAGGTCAAGGAGGCTCGATTTTGGGACGGACGTCCTTGCCACTCTTGCGTGAGCCAAGAGAGACTTTGATGGACGCGCGGTGGGGGGGAGCGGATCTATGCACGGAGGATGGGCGACTGGGCCTGGGAGAGGAACTTGTGCATCTGGTCGAGCGAGATCTCTTCGCGGATCACGGTGGCCTTGATCTCGTTGTCTGGGTTGGCAGGCACGCTGACGGTGCCGTTGGCGAGCTTCCAGCCGGGCTGCGCGTTGACGAAGCTCTCCAGCTCGGAGCCCGAAAGGTTGAGATAGCTGCCGATGCGCTTCTCGCTGATCGAGGTGAAGGAGCCCTTGACCGAGTTGAGCGCCACCTTGCGTGCCGCGTTCTCAAACTCGCTGATCTTGGCGGCGTACTCGCGCACGTCCGAGTACTCGGCGCTGTTGAGCGTCGACCAGAACTCGCGGAATCGGGCCTGGAAGAGCAGCGTGCTGAGCTGCGAAAGGCGCACGATCAACGCGTCCGTCAGGTGGCCCGCCGAGGCAACGTCCTTGGGCTTCTCCACCACCGCCTCCTCCTCGTCGCTGGCGAGCGAGCCAGCATCGTCTCCAGCCGTCGCCTCCTTCTCTGCCTTGACGGGCACGGTGGACAATGGCGCCTCGCCGAGCAGAGACACGCACAGGTTGAAGTCTGGGAATGGCGCGGCTACGAGAGCCTTGAGCAGGATGTTGATCACAACCACGTAGTTGAAGTCGGCAGGGTTGAACTGGTACCTGTTTGGTGCAAAGTCAAGACGTCGAGAGGAACGATAGACGGTCAGTATGGTCGTCGCTCGCTTGGCTTTTGGCGTTCGCGGCGTCCGTAGCGTCGAAGTCCCTCTCGAAATGCGAAACCCTTCTGTGATGGCGCGCGGTGGGCCATCCCAAGTGCCATCGTTCGAATTGCGCCGAGTCGCTGCCGTGCAGGGCTCAGATAGAGCTAATATAGATGCACGTCATCGGATGGCCGGGGCTTCACTCCCAGCCATCCAATCGCTTTGCATTTTGGTAATAAAGGGATCATCATTCGAGTCGGAGGAGTGCGGTCGCTGAGGGTGGAGACGAGGTGTGCGGACATCTCTGGCGTAGGGTACTGCTGTTGCCCTTTGTTTCGAAGTGGTCGGGTGTGTTTGCATGCGAGAGGGTCGTCTCGACGCTGGACCATTGATGATACTCACAATTTGAGGATGGCAAGGTTGGCGAGCAAGTCGTAGGAGCCATCGTCGAGCTGCTGGGCGAGGTAGTCGTGGAGCACGTCGAGGTTCTGCGGGTTGTATCGGTCGACGCCGGAGATGAGCTGCTCGATGTGCTCGGGGCGCGTGGATGGCGAGACCCACTGGGATGCGCTTGCGGATTCCGAAGCCATGATGGGATGTCGTATGTGCTGCCGGCGCTGGTGGAGATGCGATGGTAGAGTGGAAAGGAGATCAAAGGGTCGAACAGCCCAGGCAACTGCGACTTGGAAGCTTCGCCTCACCGCACGGCGGCCCTCAGCCTTGGGGCCAAGCCAGCAGGCGAGCAAATTTGGAAGAAAAGCCAGAGCCCAGCACCGGCAGGCGCACCCACGCTTCCTCGCAATTCAGCTCGGTGTAGTTGCCCTTTGTATTCGCCATTTCGAAATCACGTGTAGATCGGAATTGGACGAGCTGCTCTGCCTCGTGGGAGCCCGATCTGCGAATAACGGCGAGACGCGATCTGCTGTGAGGCTCAGGTCCAATACCGAGCGAGTGTGGGCTGATTCGCAGGTTTGGGAGAGGCGAATGGCGGTGGCGGGGGAAGGGGCTGCAGAGATAGAGTTGCGTGCGCAGTGTTGCTCTCCAAATGTGCGCACTTCTTCGCACGCATCCGCTCGACCCTTCTTCTGTAACAACACATATTCGTTCCTACTTTCGTCTACCTTGCGAAGGCAGAGCAGCCAACATGTCGTCCACCACCACCAGCACGACCGCCACCACACAAACCGCTCAGGTCGGCTCCATCAGCCTCGACTCGTCGCTCGCCGGCTACGATGAGGAGCAGATCCGCCTCATGGAGGAGCGATGCATCGTGCTCGACAACGACGACAAGTATGTCCGCGACGGCAGCAAGAAGGAATGCCACCTCATGACCAACATCAACAAGGGCCTCTTGCATCGCGCCTTCTCCGTCTTCCTCTTTGACCCCGAGTCCGGCAAGCTGCTGCTCCAGCGCAGGGCCGCCGAGAAGATCACCTTCCCCAACATGTGGACCAACACGTGCTGCTCCCACCCGCTCGCCATCAAGGGCGAACTCGAAGAGGCAGAGCAGATCGGTACGTTTCCTTCACCCTGCACACGCTACTTACTGTGAGCTACGGCAAAGTGCTGACGATTCGCGCATCTTGGCTTTGTGAAATGGACAGGTGTTCGTCGCGCTGCTCAGCGCAAGCTCGACCACGAGCTGGGCATCCCGGCAGAGCAGGTGCCATTGGACGAGTTCCAGTACCTCACGCGCATCCACTACCTCGCCGCAAACGGGCAGGACGACATCTGGGGCGAGCACGAGATCGACTACATCCTCTTCATCACCGCCAACGTCACGCTCCAGCCCAACCTCAACGAGGTGTGCGACACAAAGTGGGTCTCGCCCGAAGAGCTCAAGGCTCTCATGACCGAACTCGACCCGGCCTCCTTTACGCCCTGGTTCAAGCTGATCGTGCAGAAGTTCCTCTTCCCCTGGTGGACCGAGCTGCTGGCAAGGAGGCAAGCCGAGCAGCCACTCGATGCAAAGTCGCTTGCAGACCTCACAGACCACTCCATCCACCGCATGCTTTAGATCTCGGACCGATGGAACATATGAACCGTCTTAATGCTCTTCCCGTCTGTGCAAGTCTGACCGCCCACTTCGGCTACACTTCCGACGAATTTCTGCGAGAGGGACACACATGCGGACAAAAGAGATTCTGGGATCGAAACTGCTCCATGCGTAGATGGGAGCGTGTTTTATTTTTGCATGGTTGGGTGGGTGTGGGATGGAAAGGGAGGGAATCAGATGCTAACCGATACAAGCATGTGAAGATGAAGGTTGTAGGTGCGGCGAAGAAAAGGGAGATGGTACAAAGGAAAGACAACGCTGTTTAGGCCTCGGCCTTGACGACGCTGGCCTTGCCGGTGCAGTAGATACCGTCGAGGAACTTTCGGATATCCTTGTTGCGCACGAGCGTGGCACCGTGGAGGAGAGCGGCCGACTGCGAAACGAGGTCAATGTCGTTGCCCTCGACGAGGACCTGGTCCTTCTGCGCCTTGTCCTCCTGGATGGTAACGCCCTCGAGCATCTGGATGTTGCGGACACGCTTCTCGCCCAGGAAGTTGCGGATCTCGGCCGACTTCTTGTCACCAGCAATGATGATGTTGATGGGGAAATGGGCGTAGACGGCGCGCATCTTGTACTGGAAGCCGACGGTGACACCCTTGATCATGTTGGCAACGCATGCCTGAGCGGTACGCAGGCAAGCGGCGTGCTTGCGGGCGGCGTGCCACACGATGAACTTGATCTTCTGGCCGGCGGGGCTCTTGATGATACGGGCATCAAGGTTCATGTGCTTGAGCGACTGTGGCGTTGGAAAAAGCAAGAGAGAATGTCAGCTTCCGAGCGTCGGGCGATGTGAGGGGACGGGTTGCCTGGGTCGGATGCTCGTTCTAAGCAGCAACAATAACAGCTGCAGCAGAAGCGACGGTTGATAGCGAAAGCCGACCGGAGAGGATCTTTGCCTTGTCAAGCGTCCAGAGCTGTAGTCGCTACAATCAGCCATCCCAACTGAAAGACGCGGCCAAGCCCAGATGCGCTTTCCCACCACACTCCTTCCTGCTTCCTTCCATCTCCTACTGTTGCTTCGCCGAGTAGGGCCTGCTGTGTCTTTTGGCTCTGGCCCTGCGATTCGCCATGTGCGCAGGTGGAGAGGTCCAACGATACAAGGTGGCCAAGTGCCGGTCTGCTCCAATGCAATCGCGGCTGCGTCGCCGTAATCTGTGCCTGTCGGAAAAGGCAGCCTCTGCGCCTCCTGTCGTGCCTGTCCGTCCTCTGTCATCCACATCTTAGAGCTGCTATCTGATGCTGTTCGTGCTGCTGCTGCTGCTTCTGCTGTGTCGAAAAGAGCTGACCGAATAGTGCGGCTGGGAAGAAATGCTAACCTTGGTGAGGGAGCCGCGGGGGCCCTTGACGGTGAAGACACGCGACGAAATGCTGACGGAAACGTCGGCGGGGACCGCGAGGTCGAGCTCCTTGAAGATCTGCAGCATCTTTGGATCTGCGGGCGGAGACGGAACAGGTTGGTATGCGGGTCAGTACTGCTGATCCGGGAATGCATGCGATTGGGCACAAAACGGAGCGCGACGACGGTGGGGCGGAGCGACAACAAGCGCGAGCGTGGGCGATGTGGTTGGAAGATAGTGTGGCGCGAGGCAGGTCGATGCTAGGGTGCGGGCGGTTTGCAAAGACAGAGTCATGTGTCGAAATGCCCTCTTTCCCGGCTCTTCGACGGGATTGGCGTGGACTAGCATGCCCAGGATGAGAGTCGACGTGCGTTCAAGGCATATCTGCGATTGCACGGACGATGGTTGGTGTCATCCGCCGTATGTGTCGGGATGGCATCCTCCAGTTGTGCATGCAGGCCATGTCGACGTATGCTCTATCTCCGACTGAGAAGCGGTCCTTCGCCGTAGGAAATGATGGACAGTACCTTTCTCGAGTGATTGGCTGGTTGCGATGATTTGGTGAAGATATGGTGGTGCGAGTATGAGATGTAGCGATTCGATTCGAGGCCAAGCTCAGTGGCCTTTTCTGATGCTGGGTGTGCGATGTCGGAGTCGATGGAATACGCTCGTGCTGCGTGTGCTGTGTCGTCGCGTGCGAAGTGTCTCCGTTCGAAGTATGCTGGTGCGTATACTAACCTTGAGGTGATGTGGGGTGTTGACGTAGGGTGAGGGTAAGGAAGACGATCGGATGGCGACCAAGCTTCTTTCGCAGTCGGCACCGCCGCCCGCCGCCCGCTGCTCGAACCGCACAAACAGGCTTGCAGGCGGCGATGTTCTCGCGCTCGCTCGCGCTTCCCACAGCACATCAGTCAATTCCGAGCTCTCACACCCAAGGCTCATCTCAGCCCGCACCTCTGGCCGCACTCTGTCCTCTACTCCGTGGGTCACGGACTCGACAGCTCGCTGCTCCTCGAGGCTTGAGGGTGCTGCTGCCTGGCGCGGTGCCGCTGTTCGCGGGTTGTCAGGCCTCGACTTGGAAATTCGCAATTCCACCACTTTTGCAAAGGCTCTTTCCGGGTCATGTGATGTAAGGAAAGCTCGGCCGAGCTTGGAATATCCGAGAGCTGAAATTTGATCGACCTAACAAGCCAGAAAATACGATCGAAGCAACGGCCCGATCCTGCCGCGATCTTGGGCGCATGAGTACCGATGCCGTGGGGCAAATCCGAAAGAGAGCACAAGACGGCCTTCCCCCGCACGGAGCATGCGGAGTCGAATCTGAAAGGTGTGCGCCGCATCGTCCATCTCACACCTCGTCCTTACCACCAGGCCTGCGCTCTCCTCGGCCATCGCATCCTCCAGCCTTTGCATTCATTCCCGGTTCTTGCAAAGCTACGGACCATTCCACGTCCGATTGCCACACGACACAAATCTCCGAATCTCTGGACTAGAATCGACACGAATCCGATCAGGGCAGGACCCTTCTGGCATCTACAATGCCGTCCAACGTGCGCCCTCTGACGGGCAAAGGCAAGCCGCAGCTGGCAGACACACGCGTGCAGACCGCGGGGCGCATCCTCACCTACTTTTCGGCGGCCTACATTGCGATCACGTTCCTCTGCTCGCTCGCGCCTGCCGACCCATCTCGGGGCGTGTCGAGCAACGGGCCGCGGCGCGGCTACCACACGACACGCTCTGGGCGGTGCGATCCGTTCAGCATCCCGGGATGGGTGGACTGGTCGATTGGGACCAACGAGCTGCCCGCCTGGCGCACGTTCGATCCGTCGTGCTCGACCACGAATCTGCTCGGCACGCTCATCTCGACGCTCAACATCCAGCACGAGGATCCGAGCAAGATCGCGCCGCACGCGGTGCACAAGCTCGACTCCAGCAGCAGTGTCGAGGAGCTCGGGGCGTTTTTGACCAACCGCACGGTGCTCATGATCGGTGACCATCAGGTGGACAAGGCGCTGGTCGAGCATCTGTGCGCGCTGACGGGACACACAATACAGGCGGTGGACAAGAACCATCCGTGGGGAGGAAGCATCAACGCGGTTCCGCCCAAGCACGGCTTTACGCCCGTGAAGAACAACGCGCCCCTGGCGCATTACTGCTACTTGCCGGAGTACGACTTTCTGGTGACGTCGATCTATGCGTATGGGGCGGATACGTTCGATTCGTGGCGGGGCGAGGAGCTTTACAACGCGCCGGGGTTGTTTGAGGATCGGGTGACGGATCTGTATGTGCCGTACATGCGCGACATGGCGTCACGGACACACACTTCGCCCGCACTGCCCCTGCCGCGCGCACGCGCCGAACCGGACCTGGTCATCTTCAACTCGGGGCTGTGGGATCTGGCTCGGTGGGCGCGGTTTGACATCGACACGGGTGTTGGGTTGCTGGAGAATCTGTCCGAGGAACGCATCATGTGGTGGCGGTCCCGGATGGTGGATATGCTCGGCAGCGTACGTCGGGCATGGCGCCGTCCTCGCATCGTATGGAGGGACACAGCCTACCCGCTCGCATCGGAAGCTAGCACTGTCGAGGCATTCCTTGGAATCGAGGGCGAGGTGCGTAAGAACCACCCGCTCTATCACGCCAATCGCATCGCCCAGATCAACAACGCCCAACACTCGGCGCTGGATGTTCATGGCGACGACGTGGTCAAGGGCGAAGTCTCGCGTGCGGCTCGCATGCCCGCCGACGTCGTCCCACTCAACTTTGCTCAGGTCCTCATGGGACAGGACCAGCATTCGCTCAACCCGCTTGCGCCAGGCCAGCTCCCCGGTGGCGCCCTGTTTGCCGAAATGCTCCTCTGGCATCTTAGAGACGCTCTCCTTCCTTAGCGCGCACCTTGGCTTTGCTCCAGATAATCTCAATATACCTCGGCCCTCTTTCCCGAGCATCCTCGGCCCCCTAACAGACTTGGAATGTGCGTGCAACCGCACCTGAGGGCAGAGCTCGATGAGACTGACCGCAGATGATTGCAAGAAGCGCGCCTGCCGCTGAGGTTTCCACAAGAGGCTGTTGGGAACTGTGGTGCAGGACGGTAGCGGGCCAAGGCATGCGACTTGTGGCAGACGGTCGCATGCGATCGGAACGAGTGTATCGACAATGCTGGGAAGCCAATGCGAATGATGGTGATGGATCAACCTCCATGTTGCGAGTGAGTGAGATCCGAACACGAGGTACATGCTTCATACCTCGGAGTGGGTGGACGCCACAGCCTCCAGAGCCGTGCGGCGTTGATGAAGTGGGGGTTGCACACCGTATGCGGGCGTGCAAGCAATCCAAGGCCCCGATCGATGAAGCCAAACCCCTCCAACAGAAGCTGTCCATGGAATTCGATCAACTCAGCGCTGTCAAAGACTCGATGATGTGATGGTTCAGCCGACAGGATCACCTCTATCTACACTCCGCGTTGGAGAGACACAGACCAGCTTCTTCCTGCGTGAGCAAACGGTATTTGGATCGGCCTCTGTGTCGAGATTGAGCCGCTATGTAAAAACACGTGGCTCAACGTTTCCCAAAGACGCCGGTCTGCTCTCTATGTCTCGATCATGATTCCATTACTGGACGACAGACTATGCTACAGATCTACTTGCCGACCTTGTGATCGTGCGATTCCATTACCGCACCAAGACAAGGCTGCAAGATGGTATCTACTGATCGCCCTTGAGGTCGTACTCTGCCGTCTCGAGGCCGCTCTGCTTGAGCTTCTTCCTGTCCTCTTCAGCGGCGTACGTCCTGGGCTCGTGGATCTTTGTTCCGTCCGCGAGGATTCCGACCTTGCGAATGACGAGCCAGGCGGGCAAGATGCTGAGCGCCCACTGCGCCGTGTTGAGGCCGGCGACGGCGTCGAGGCGGAAGCTGGTGCTGTTGACGCCGTACGAGACGCACTGGCCGGCGCTCTCGACACCGCGGACGATCGAGGCAAGACGAATGATCTCGGATGGATCGTCGGACAGCTGGCCTATCAGGAAGTAGTTGTATTCGTATTGGAGATTGAAGCCCGCCTGCAGGAAGATGTAGACGGCGAAGCCGACGCCGTAGCCGGAGGAAGTCCAGTCGAAGGTTGGCTTGGGCGTAGTGTTGTGGTACTTGTTCATAATGTAGATGGCCCAGGCCCACCAGCCGGCCTGGAGCGCGTAAATGACGATGAACGACGACTTGGCGCGCTTGTTGACCGTGAGCCTTCGCGAGTCGAGGAAGAAGCCGAGGATGTAGTTGGCAATGCTAGCGGTGACGGCCGAGAGGAGCGATCCGAGGGCGCGCGACCTGACGCTGAAGTAGCTGACAGCGTAGGTTCCGATAAGTGCTTCGGACCAGGTCGACTGCCAGATGATGGGTAGTAGGAGCAGCACATCGCGTCGGGTGATGAGCTTCCACATGAGCTTGAGCTCACGCCGGGTGGACGACTCGATGTGCAGATAGACGGGCGTCTTGTCGGTGCGCTGCACCTTGTGCGGTGGCGACAGGAGCAGGGCGACAAGGGGCCCGATGCACTGGAGGACGACAAAGACGAGATAGGTGTTGGTCGAGATGGAGCCTGCTTCGCTGTCGCTGTAGTTGAGCGCCAAGTTGATGATGCCGCCGAGGAGCTGACCGAGCACACGGAACATGAGCCAGTAGGCGATGTACTTGCCCTGCTTGAGCCTCTCTGGGTAGCCGAGGGCAATGGCGCCCTCGACACTCCAGAAGGTGCCCGCGCTGATACCGCACAGCGCTGCGCCGAGAATGATGAGCCACTGGGTCTGGTTGACGCTGTTGAGGTAGAGGCCCGCTGCGTACGGCGCATAGCCCATTGTGCCAAACGCAAGTGCAAAGCGCACCGACGTCTTGCCGACTAGCGACGACGTGAAAAGACTGGTGACGACCATGAGGGCAAAGGTGAGCGAGTTGGCGGCATTGACGGTGCTAGGGTCCTGGGAGCCTCCTGCGCCGAGGGCGGCCATGGCGCCCCAGATACCAGGGGCAAGGAACGAGCATCCACCGAGGACGGTGATCTGGAAAAAGGTGGATCGGAACCACGAGGGGTTCCGGCCGTCCCAGACGGGACGGGCCTCGGGCTTGGGGTCGCGCAGACCGATGATTTCGAGAAAGGTCTGCTTGGTGCTGCCCTGCTCCGGGGCGGCACGAGGGATAGCATGGTCCGAGACGCTGGTGAGCGACTTTTGGTCCGGGTTGGAGCTGGCGTCGTCGACGACGACGCGGTCGACCGAAGCGGGCTTGGCCGACATGATGGTGCTATGGGGTGTAAACGATACAAAGGGGGAGGGATAGGTGGGAGGTGAAGATGATCAAGCAAAGACGAGGACGGCCAGCTTTATGTAGGCGTCAAACAGAGGAGAATCGCCGCAAGAGGAAGGGGACGGGAAGGCTCGGCTAGAAGATTCAGGGCAAAGAGACCTCGTGGACAAAAAGATCCGAGACTAGCGGCGCTAGTGCACGTGGAAGAGCAGATGGGCAGCTGAAGGAGGATGATGGATGGCGGACAAGGCAGGGGTTGCGATGGAGAGGGGTGAAGGGCGAACGCGAGCGCAAGCCACGCGATGTGGGCCTGAGACCAGAGTGCTCAAAAGCCAGCACGATGCAGCCGAGCAGCATCTGGCGAGCATCATGCTTTCGATCCTCACCCATCGAAAGAGCAGCCGGCTTTGCCCGCCTCCAAGACACAGCGTGACTCACACACGCACCAATGGCACCATCACATGATCTATGGTGTACATTGCCGCCAAACAATGCGTGGCGACGACAATGGTTGTGCCTGGCAGGGGGAGTTTGGATGCACAATGTGACAGTGCCCGCCCAATTGGAGCGGTGGGATTTTGTTCCAACCACGCCGGCTGAACTGTCCACGCCATCTGTGCATTTGGCGCGTGCTGGAGTGGTGCAGCCAAGTTGACCGGCGATCAGGTCGTCCAAAGGGCCGAAGGGGGCCGAGCTCCGACTCTTTGTTCCAGCTGAAGCCATGTCGGAGCTTCGCAAAGGGAGGCTGCTGCACTTCATTTGGCAGATGTCGGGATGTGTGCGTCGAATGGCGGGATTGCGGATGCACTCTGATCTGCTGGCTTCGATTTGAGCCGCGCGTGGGGAGCCAACGTGAAAATGCGGGGACCGGCACTGCGATTGGGCAGTTGGGCAGTGCCCGCGCGCCAAGCACGTCAGACGCAGGCGGATGATGAAATTGGCACTTGGCCCCCACCGAAGATGCGCAAATGCGCTCGAAATGCAGGGTCCAGGGCGACAATCCAAAGGTGTTAGCTCCATGATCCCAACAATCAAGGTCATTCGCCACGCGCTGCGATTCCGGTTGTCGCGGACGGATGACTCGCCGCCATCAGACGATCAAGCACGGACCGATCCAGCCGACCCTCTCCGCCCTGTCTTCTCAGATCTTCCGTCGTGCCCACCGACCACCACACCAGTGCTGGCCTCTGCAGAACAACACCAGAACAGCCATTGTGATACCGGTGCTGGACGCGCATGAAGCTCTTGTCGACCCTGCCGCAGCGCATCCCCACCGTCGCCCTTCCCCGCGCCTCCACATCGCTCGCAGGCGCTTGTCGCTCCACCATGTCCGCCGCATCTCCCTCCACCGGCGGTACCACGCGCTGGGCCACTCAGCGCGCCGAGCGCATCCATGCCGAGCTCAACGCAGGCGTCGATGTGTGGACCCTCTTCAATCCAGTCGTCTTCCCCACCGCCATCAATCTCGGCCAGGGCTTCATGAACTGGCAGCCGCCATCGTACATCCTCGATGCCATCACCACCGAGTTTGCCAGCCGTGTCGACCTGCACCACTACTCGCATCCCAAGGGGCGTCCTCGTCTGCGCCAGGCCATCAGCGATTTCTACTCGCCCGAGTTCCACCTCCCCTCTGGCGCTAGCGAAGGCGACCGCATTCAGCCGGGCAAACAGCGTGCTGCCGGATCGCGCAAGCTCGATGTCGAGACCGAGGTGCAGGTGACGAGCGGCGCCAACGGGGGCATCTACTCGGTCATGGGCGCCTTCATCAACGACGGCGATGGCGTAGTGTGCATCGAGCCGTTTTTCGACCAGTACAATGCAGAGATCCTCTTCCACGGCGGTGTACCGCTCTACGTGCCTCTCCTGCCGCCCGCGGATGCGAAAGACGCACACATCGATTCCAACGAATGGACGCTCGATATGGCGCATCTCGAGAGCGTTCTCGCGAAACCATCCACAAAGGCGCTCATCCTCAACACGCCGCACAATCCCGTGGGCAAGGTATTCTCGACCGAAGAGTTGGGAAAGATCGCTGAGCTCTGTGTCAAGCACGACATTCTTGTGGTTGCCGACGAGGTGTACGACTGTCTCACGTTTGACAACCACAAGCATGTGCGACTGGCGAGTTTCGAGGGGATGTGGGATCGCACCATCACGGTGGGATCGGCGGGCAAGTCGTTTGCGTGTACGGGATGGCGGGTGGGTTGGTTGGTGGGACCGGATCATTTGATCGCGCCCGCCCGCGCCGTGCACACGCGCATCACGTTTGCCGTCAACTCGTCCGCACAGGAAGGCGCAGCCATCGGTCTCGAAGCCGCCAACAAGCACGACTTTTTCAACACCCAGATCAACCAATACGCCCAGAGGAGAAAAATCCTCCAAACCGCGCTCGACGACATCGGTCTTCCCTACACCGTGCCCCATGGAGGCTACTTTGTCATGGCCGATGTATCCAAGCTCAAGATCCCAGACGACTGGGTCGACAAGAACGACGTACCCAAAGCAATCCTCGCCAAGCATGATGATTACCTCAAGGCGTGGTTCATTGCAAAGACGTGCGACGTGGTCGTCATCCCTGCAACTGCCTTCTATGCAGACCAAGGCGCCGCCAAGGTAGGCAAGAACTACGTCAGGTTCAGCTTCTGCAAGGACGACCAGATCCAACAAGCCGCCCCGCGCCTCCGCAACCTCATCCCCTTCCTCCAGTCCTAGTTCCCCCCCC
>AWNI01000033.1:116868-129334 GCA_000517465.1 Moesziomyces aphidis | reverse complement strand
CTAAACCCCCCCCCCCCCCTGCACCTTTTGTAAATCTCCTAACTCTCACTTGCAAATGATACCTCGACATTCTGCTTGATGTAAACTAGATTGGAAAAAAGTGCCTACGGCTGTGGCGGGGGCTAGACGAGCTTGTTCTCGAGTCGGCGCTCGTGCTTGAGGCTGGAGAGCAGCTGGATGGTCTTGTCCAGCGGCATGGTTTCCGCCTTGCCCTTCTGGTTGACGTCGTCGCGGTTGCGGATGTTGACGCTGCTCGTCTGCATCTCCTCGTGGCCGACGACAAAGACAAAGTTGTACTGCGCGATTTCGCCGTTCCTCACCTTCTTGGGCAGCGTGTTGTCCGACAGATCCACATCCGCATAGAAGCCCTGATCCCACAGTTGCTGCTGCACCTTTTTGGCGTAGTCGAATACACTCGCCGTCACGGGAACGACGAGCACCTGACGCGGGCTCAGCCAGAATGGCCACTTGCCTGCAAAGTGTTCGGTGAGGATGGCAATGAAGCGCTCCAAGGAGCCGACGATGGCGCGGTGGATCATCACCGGTCGCTCTGCCTGCGTCTCGCCACCCTGCGATACGGCAGTGCGGTACTCGAGCTTGAACTGCTGCGGCAGCTGGAAGTCGAGCTGGATCGTCGCACACTGGTGGTGGCGTCGCATGGCGTCCGAAATGGTAATGTCGATCTTGGGGCCGTAGAAGGCGCCATCGCCCGGGTTCAGCTCCCACTTGCCCGGCACAAACTTGTCCAGCGCAGCCGCCAGCCTCGCCTCGGCCGCATTCCACGTCTCGACATCGCCCAGGAACTTGTCCGGACGCGTCGAGAGCTCAAGCTTGAACGTAAAGCCGAACAGACCGTAGACGCGCTGGAGAAAGTCGAAGCATCCCGCCATCTCGTGTTCGATCTGGCTCGCCATGCAGAAGATGTGCGCGTCGTCCTGGCAGAAGCGCCTGACGCGCGTGAGGCCGCTCAGCGCTCCGCTCGCCTCGTTGCGGTGGATCACGCCAAAGTCGGCCAGACGCAGCGGCAGCTCCTTGTACGACCGATCGCGCGACGCAAACATGAGGCAGTGGCCGGGACAGTTCATCGGCTTGAGCGCAAACGTCTCCTTGTCCACGCCGAGCGCAAACATGTCGTCCTTGTAGTTCTGCCAGTGTCCCGACGTCTGCCACAGCTTCGAGTTGTACATGTTGGGCGTGATCACCTCGTCGAAGCCGCGCCCGCGGTACTCGGACTTGATGTACTCCTGCAGCGTGTTGTAGATGCGTGCGCCGTGCGGCAGCCAGAAGCACGAGCCGGGCGAGAGCTCGTGGAACATGAAGAGCTCCTGCTCCTTGCCGATCTTGCGGTGGTCGCGCTTCGCCGCCTCGAGCAGGAACTGCTTGTACTCGCTCATCTGCTTGGCGTCCGGGAACGAGATGCCGTAGAGACGCTGCAGCGAGTCGTTGTTCTGGTCGCCCAGGAAGTACGACGCCGAGTTCTTGAGCACGGTCATGGCCTTGATGCGGCCCGTGTGCGGGATGTGCGGTCCGACGCAGAGGTCGATCATCGGCCCGCAGCGGTAGACGGTGGTGGAGGTGCCGTCGGGGATCTTGGACTGGATGATGTGCTTCTTGTACTTGTTGTAGTGGAACATGTCGAGCAGCTGCTGCTTGCTGACGACGAGTCGCTCGAACTTCTGCTTTTCCTTGGTGGCGTTCTTGACGAGCGTCTCGAGCGCGCCAAAGTCGGCCTGGCTGATCATGCGGTCGCCCGAGTCGCCCATGGCCATCTCGTAGAAGAAGCCCTCTTCGGTCGGGGGCCCGATGCAGAGGTGGCAGCCGTAGTGCTTCTCGCACGCCTCGCCGAGCACGTGGGCGGACGAGTGCCAGAAGACGCGCTTGCCCTCGGGCGACTCAAAGTCGAACAGCTCGAGCCTGCAGTCGGCCTCGAGCGGGCGTTCGAGGTCCCAGAGCGTGTCGTCGACCTTGGAGATGACGATGCGCTCCGAGAGCGACTTGGAGATGGCCTTTGCGATGTCCATGGGCGAGGTCTCGAACGAGGTGCCCTCGCGCTTCGATCCGTCGGGCATGGTGACGGTGATGGGCTGGCGCGGCTTGGCGGCGAACTCGGCGTCCTGCTCCGCCTTGAGCTTCTCGAACATGGCGATGCGGTGGTCAAAGTAGGCGGGCTTCGGGCTGAATTCGAGCGGCGCCTTGGGCCCAGCATCGGCGCCTTCCTTCTTGGCCTTGGGCTTCTTCTCGCCCTTTGGCTGCTGCTGCTGCTGTTGCTGCTTGGGCTGCTTGGGCTGCTGAGGCTTGGCGTTCAGGTCGACATTCTGTGCGGCGTCGGTGAGGTTTTGGACCGGGTCAGCGGCCTGCGCCGACGAAGCGACGGGCTGAGGTGCAGACGACGACATGGCGATCGTTGATGGTGGTGGTGGTAGGAAGAGAGTCGTGTGCTGCATTGCATTGCATTCATTCACACACTGCCAATCGGAAGGTCAGAGCGGCGCCAAATTTTCGAGTCAGATTTGGCGCAGCTTTGCGAGTCGATTGGATAAAGCGCTCTGCTGCTGCGTTTTTTCCCCCTCTTCGAGCTTCTGCTGCGCTGCCGCTGTTCCGATGGCTGCACGTGACTGCACTGGCGGCTGCATCCGCACTGACCAACACTTCTCTCTGCTTCAATCGCTCCGACCCCTGTCATCCTCCTCATCATCCGACCTTCATCATCATCAAAACACACACACGCGTCGCCCAGCATGTCGGCGCCCACTCCGGCTACGCAGCCGGTCAAGACCAAGTCCAAGGCCTACTCGTCCACCGTGGCCATCCAGGGCGACGCCGCCAAGTACCGCCTCAAGTACAAGGAGCTCAAGAAAAAGGTGCGCGAGATCGAGGTGGAGAACGACAAGCTGCATCTCAAGACGCTGCGCATCAAGCGCAACGTCCAGCGCATGCGGCTCGAGCGCGCCATCCTCTACGAGCGTCTCGAAGCCGAATCGCAGGCGACGCCGTCCATCGCGCCCTACCCTCCGCCGCCCGCACAGCAGCACCACTACGATGCGCCGCTCGAAGACGTGCGTCGCGACGATGCCTATCGCTCCCCCGCCGTGCGTGCTGAGCAACCACCTGCCGCTCGTTCGCATGCCGACTACGCCTATCCGCCAGCATCGGGACCCAGCGCCTCGTATCGCGCGCCGTCCCACTCGTCGGCTGCGCCAGCGAGACAGGCATACGCGGCGTACGATGACTATCCGCCACCACCACCGCGTTCGCACGCACATGCTCCTGCGCACCTGCACGCACGCGCCTATGCTCCGCCTGCACAGACGTACGACCGCCACCACTCGCCACCCGCGCACCCACCCGCCTCCGCCGGCGACCGCGCAGAGCGTCTGAGGCAGTACACCGAATCCGCCTCGCCCGAACCCGCCCCGGGCCGCGCAGACGCATCCATCGCAGACACGCCCGCAGATGCCTTGCCGCCTTCCGCCTCGCGCTCCAGCATGAAGGTCACCCTGCGCAGAGGTGCATGATCCTGCCTGCTTTGCTTTTGTACGTCTCTCGATCATTCCTGTATTCTAGCTTCTCGGTAACCGCGCACACTCTTTGCGTCTGCATTTCTGCGTGCTCATATGGATGGGTTAGGAGCTAGGCGGCTTGTCCTGTGGTGGACGTGGCAAGGTTGTATGTGCCGATGGTGTGCGCATCGCCGTGCTAGGTTGCAAGCGTGTAGGTGGGACTGTGCGTGGCATTGCCAAAGCCTGACCCAAGGAACCCGTTGCTCTAGCCGGTGGTACACTGGCGCCTTGTCGAGCAGTTGGCACGCCCAGACTGCCCAGATTGCCCTGTCGTCCACCCAGCGCCATGCCCCTCGCGGGCGGCACTGTAGCCTGCCCCGCCACTGGCGCTGGATTGTCGGGCCACACAAGCCCGACCTTGCCGAACGGCAGATGCTGCACCACCACCTTTTTGGAGAGACACTCGGCGGCGTACATCTTGAGCATACCCGCATGCAGCTTGATCCAGTTGGGCACGGACGAGGCAATGTCGTGCAGCAGTGGGCTGTGTTCGTGGAACGGCCCGCGCTTGAGCACCTGGATCCGCAACAGCGAGCTGAGGTACAGATTCGGCACCACCACGCCCTCGTTCCCACTCAGCAGCGAGGAGGGTAGCTCCAGCGCGCGCGATATGAGCGTCGCTGGATCGCGTGCACTGCCCAGCTGGTCTTGCAGGATCGAGGCGTGCGCAGAGACAGCATTCACGTGGCTCGGTCGGAGCGCGGATTGACTGCGCAGTTGTGCGGCACCGATCACGTAGGGGAGAAAGTGAAAGTCGTCCAGACCCCATACGCCGTGGGAGCCTGCCGGTTCGAGGCCGTACCGATCCTGCAATCGCCACGCCACCAGCAGGTATAGTGGAAACACCTCGAGCCCCAGCACCTCCTCGACGCGCGGATCGGCCACCTCGCCCCAAGTCGAGTCGGTGAAGAGACCGAGGCGGTACAGCATGCTGAGCCAGACGAAGAACGCGAGTTCGTGGCCGCTGCCGTAGTCGATGCGCGTAAAGCTGCCGAATGCGTCGAGCAGGTACGCGCCCAGCTCGGGCGCAAAGGCCACCAGATGCGGGGGCAGCAGCTCGTGGTGTAGCTTCTCGATGCGCTGCCTCAGCCGTGCTCCCCAGTCGCGGAACGCCAGATTGCCAAACCGCTGCGGCTTGGCGTGCGGCTCGATCGAGTCCGTCCAGCTGTTGAGCTCGTAGAGCAGCCGCACCAGCCTCTCCACCGCTCCCTCTTTGGCCGCGGTGGCAGCGGGTGGCGGGGGAAGACGCGTGGGCTTGCCAACACACGCTTCGCAGATGCGCTGCACGAACAGCGTGTAGACCGCATACGCCTCCGACTGCTGCCAGACGTGCACGTCTTCTTCCGAATGGATCTGCTTGATGGGCGGGGCAACGCGCGCGAGGGTGGCGGCATCGTGCGCGATCGCCGGCAGCGGGGGCAGCGACTGCGCCGCCAGAGTAGCCGTGGAGGCAGTGGACGCCGCAAGGCCGGGAGCAGAGGACGACGCTTGCGCCCGTCGTAGGGCTGGAGTGATCAGCGGCATGGTCGGTGGGGGTGTTGCGAGAAGAAAGAAGGCGGCTCTCAAGGGTCCACCTTGCAAGGCGCCGTGTGGAGGTTTTTCCCTCCCGACAAACACGCCGCTGGACGGACGATGTCCTCCTCCTCCTCCTCCTTTTCCTTTTCATTCTCCTCGGCCGCTTGAGCTGCAACCACCAACGCCGCACACCCATGGAGCAGCCACGCTGGACGAGCTCGCGTGTGGCGAACCGACGCGTCACGCAGTCGTCCACTCCCGCTTCCGCATCCGCATCCGCACGGCCAGGTGCCACGTCAGCACCGTCGACGAGCGGGGCCGCGCAGAGTCGATGGGCTCCATCTTCCTCCTCTTCCACATGGCGCACGCAACCTCCCGCACCAGCGCCACGAGTCAACAGCGATACACGCGTATCCAACAGTGCTACAGGCGCATCTAGCTCACGCTGGGCACGTACATCCGCGCCATCGGACCACGACATGGCTGCCCTCACGGCGACACTCGGCAGCACATTGATCCGCGACTCTGGTCGACGGGACGGGCTTCATGTGCGCGACACCACTCGTCCGCTGGGCGGCAAGACTTTGGACCGGCTGGCGCTGCTAGCGTCCCCGTCGCGCGGCCTCGACTCGTCCGCGTCGATCTCGAGCGAGCTGGCGTCGCAGGGGAGTATGGACCTCACCTCTGCGTCTGTTCAGGCCGAACTGCGGGGCTACATCGGTGACCGAATCACCACACGCGTACTGCCGTTGCTATCTGCGCACGTGCCGCCACTTGCGGTGCTGGATTCGGCGACGTACCTCGGTGCAGCCCGAGCAAGCGCTGCGGAAAAGACAGCGGCGGATGAGGAGTTGGGACAACTCATGCTGCAGACGCGCAAGCTGCGCGAGGCGGTGGTGGCGAGTCAGCGAGTCGACGCTTTTGCAGTTGACGTGTACGAGCTCTCAACATACATGGCGCTGCTGTGTGCGGATGTGCCCCAGCTAGCCGCCACGCTGCCGCGGCTCGTCACGGAGCTGTACCCGCGCATGGAGCCGCAGGACTGCCCCGGTGCAAGCGGTGTGCGCGAGCTGGCAACGAGGCTGGGCTTGGAGATGTACGATGCAGCGGAGCGCAGGATGAGGATGTGCTCGGTGTATTTGTTGTATGTGCTGTGTCTGTCCGGCCGCGCGGTGCGGTTGGGACAGTATGCACAGGATGCTGCGGGGGGAACACAGCATGGTCTGCGCGAGTACAGGCTGCTGCGTTCCAAGCTTCTAGCTCGGTATCCCGACTTGGAGCCGCACGTGCGATTCTGCGATCGGGTATATACGGCGCTGCGCGGGGCGGACCCGCTGCAGCTCGCACGCATACTCCGCGGAAACGATGCAGAGTACAGGATGGACGGATGGCAGAGGATGTTGGTGCTGCATGCTGTGCCTGCCGTGCGCGCTGCGGCATGGCAAGTGGCCACCAAGGCGTACATGCACCTACCCGTCTCGTCCCACTTGGCTGGCATCATCAGTCCCGACGCCGTGGCACAACCCAGCCCACAGACGGCACACGAGTCGCACCTAGCTTCCCTCCTGCTACTGCAGACCGACATCCTTCCGCCCGCTTCACCGCCGTCCAGCGACACACCAGACGACTGGGACACGGACTGGCAACCTCTGCCCGCAGAAGAGGATGCCCGCGTTCACCGCTTCCTCACATCGCACATCCCCACGCTTGCATCACGTCTAACGTCGATTCGGTCGGGCGCAGCGGTCAAGCTGCGCTAGTTGTTCTGCACAAACGCCAAGCTCGCCGGGGCGCTCTCGGCCGGCTTGACCGATACCTCGCTCATGGCCAGCTTGCCGGCCTTGACAACAAAGTGGCTTCGACGAGTCTTGTCTGCTGCGCCGGTGAGGTGTTTGATGAGCTCGCGCTGCGGGTCCGAGATGAGCGTGTAGGGAAAGTTCTGCTTGGCCTTCCAGTTGGCAAGCGAAGTGGGCGAGTCGTTCGACAGGCCGTACACGGCGTACTTGGCAGCAACAAACTCGTCGTGCGTGTCGCGGAACAGCTTGGCCTGTGTAGTACATCCGCCCGTGTTCGCCTTGGGATACCTGTTCATCAGCCATCAATAGCGTCAGCAAAGCGGACCGGAAGAGAGGCAAGAGAGGATACACGCACGTAAAGATGACAGCGTCCGAAAGATCAGCTGTACTGATGTCCTTGCCTTCGTCCGTCTTGAGCGTGAGTGCGGGCAGAGGGTCGCCCACTTTGAGCACGCCAGATGCTTTGGCTTTGGGCTTCTTCTCCCCGTCGGCGTCAGTGTCGGCCTTGCGCTTCGCCACCGCTGGCTTGGCTGCTGGCTTGGGAGCAGCTGCAGGCGCGGCAGGCTTGCCCGCATTGCGCGCACTACGTCGTGGTGCCTCACTCATCTTGACCAAACACCGAATGGATGGAGGATGCAAGCAGAGTTGCACAGGCATCCATCCACCAGTCGTCCTCTTTCCCCTCCACCAAGAGTCTACTCTTTGTGCGCCCGTGCATGAAGCTGGCTATCCATAAACACGCGCTGGTCCGTGCCACCCACACCCGACTCCTTCTCAAATTTCCCCTTCCGCTTTTAGGTTCCACAGAACTCGGCCGGGGCAATATCACATGCGAACTGGGTATAATGGTCGTTGCATCCGCTTCCGCCTTCTCCATGCAGGGTGACAGCTACGATGCGCTGCCTTTGGCCTTGTTGATGAGGTTGCGCACGAGACCGCGCTTGGCGCCCGAGCCGGGCTGCGATGCCGCACCGCCGCCAGCCACCTCCACTCGTCCCGCCGTTTCGTCGGTCGACCACCGGCTGTGGCCGTACGAATCCGACGCGCCGCCGCCTGACGCCTGACTCGGCGTCTGCGAGTGCGTCGACGACGAAGTGGCACTGCGAAGCATATTGAGACTCGGCCGGCGCAGCCCTTCCCAACGACCGCCTATCTTGTCGCGGCCAACTTCCTCTCGCCCATCGCCGCCGCGCCATGAAGACCAGGTGGCAGAGTCCGGCGTCAGCATGCGCCTGTCCGACGCCACGCGCTCGTCCAGCCCCAGCGAGCCGAGTTCGCCCAGCTCGCCCAGCTCAGCCATGTTGATCGACTCTTTGCGCGGAGGCGGCACGGGCGGCGTCGAGCTCGCCGTGCTGCTTCCGGCGCTGTCGCTCAGCCCAACCGCAGGCGAGCGCTCCCTGCGTGCAGCCGTGTACGAGCTCAGCTCCGTCGGCATCGACGGGCTGTGCCGATGTAGGCTGCGCGGCGACGTGGCAAACTTGTCGAGCATGGTGCGGCCGCCTCCGAGCACAGGCGTCTTGGGATCGTCTTCGTCGCCGTCGTCCATGTCGACCGCCGGCGTCGGCTGAGCTGCTGCAGCCAGCGCGAGCGCTCCCACTCCCCCGTGCAACGTGACGGGCTCGTGGCGACGTCGGCGCTGGTCCTTGGGCGGCACAGCGGGCGCAGGGTCGCGCACATCTTGGGTTTTGCTTGGAGCGGGCCTCGGTGCGATCGACGATCCCGAGGCGTCGCCAGCGGCGTCGTCCCGCGTCCAGCCCTGCGATGACTGCAAGTGCATGGGCGAGCCGAGTCCACTCGCAGCAGAAAGCTTTGGCGAGAGCACCGGCTGCCTCTCCGTACCGAGGCCATGCGGCTCGAGCCATCCGCTCTTCTGCATTGCGTCGCCATCTTGGCCTCGACTTGCCGTTCCGGCACTGCGCTCGACACTGCGCTCGGCGCTGCCTTCAGTCAGCTTCGCCCTGTCCGACGAGGATTGGGTCGATCCAGCAAGGCTACGCTGCCCGGCATCCTGGGTCTGACGACCTTCGCTGCTGTGCGGCCTGCGCGAGACGCGTCGGTTGTACGACTGTGCTGCAGTGGCCGGGTAGTTGGGCGTGCGCGAGTCGCTGGCCGAGAAGCTGTGCGCGCTGTGGCTCGCCGACCGCGAAGGCGAGTGGTCCTCGCTCACGCTCGGCAGCTTGGAACGCAGCGCTGCGTTGCTGCCGCGAGTACTCAGACTCGGCGACGGCCCCGAGCGCGTGTCACCCGCTCGCTTTCTCTCGAGAGCCAGCGCTTCTCCGTACGCCGCCAGCTGGGCGGCGAGCGAGGCGCTCGTTCCACCAGGCCCGTCGGAAGCGAAAGGCGCGTTGTGGTTCAAGATGGCCTGCGCCTGCTCAGCTGCACTGAGATAGTTGGACCGCAGCGACGACGAAGACGCCTGGCTCGTCAGGCTATCTGCCACGGACGGAGCTCGAGCGGGTCGGCTTTGTGCCACAGCAGTGCCAGTGGCGTGCGCTCCAGCTGCAGAAGCTGCCATTCCGTTCTCTTCGGCAATTGACAGGGCTTGATAGCTCGCCGACAGACTGGGCGAGTCCCTCGAGTGCGACTCGCTGGATGCGACCCCGACTCCGATGGCACTGCTGCCGGAATGCGAGCCAGAGCTGAGCGTAGATACGTGGCTTCCAGATCGATCGCGAGTGTTGAGATTGTATGCGCCCGAGGGACCCAGCGCGGCATTAGTCCTGGCCAACAGCGCCGTGTCTCTCGGATCAACATGCTTGGGAGCCGTCGTGTTGCGCAGGGCTGCCGGGAGTTGGTGTGCGTGCGAACGGTCCTCGGCGTCGAGCGTCGAGTCTCCCGGCTCCGATTCTGCGTGGTGGAGGAACTCTTGCAGATCATCGTCGTCAGCGGTGTGATTGGCGGCAGAGCTGGCTTGGCTGCGTTCGTGGTCGGTCGTGTCGGCGCTGCGTGTGCTGGCTCCACTGACGGATCGGTCCCGGTTAGGAGTCGCGCGGCTGCCGGTCGAACCTGCTCGCTGGCGCTCGATGCGTGCGGCCTCGGTGGAAACAGAAGAGCCGAGATCTTGGCTGTCGGCTGGACCGTAGCTGCCCGGACGCAGAAGATCGAGGGACGCATTTCCTCTCAAGGGAAGCCGTGCCATGCGAGCCGAATTACTTGTGATCTGGTCGTTTGAGCCGGCACGCGCTCGTCGAACCTTGTTGCTCACGGACAGTGGATCGCGAGCGGCCGAGAGCGACGACGAAGAGGAAGTGGACCGAAGGCGACGCTGTTGGTCGAGCCGAGGCAGAGGTGGTTGGCCTGCGGCGGCGAGGACTGCATCTGGGTCCTCGCTCGAGCTCTCGCTGGCGCCATGGCGGCGGGTGCCTCGCTGCAGCGAGGATGCCGCAGGGCGTGGATAGTCGAAGGACTTGCCCGATGCGCGTCCAGGCTTGGAGAGCACATCGAGATTGATGGGGAGACCACCGCCCATGCTGCTTGCTGCGGAGGTGTCGGCCAGGAAGGAGCTCGAGGAAGCGGGCATAGACGGGGAAAGCGTGGCGGACTGGCTGCCGGAATGCGATCCGCCAGTGGCTTTCCTGAGCATGTTGGAGAGGCTGCGTTTGCCGGCGAGCTTGGAGTGCTTCTTGCCCGGACTAGTGGTGGAGGCATCGTACGAGTGATCGGTGAATCTGCTGGAGGTTGCCTGCGACAGACTGCCGCCCATGTGTGATGATGAGCCGCTGGCGAGGGCGGCCCGGAGCGAAGCCGCCGGATGCGCGGCCTTTTCCAAGATGGAGGGTAAGGATGGCCGACGTTTGGACTCGCGTACGCTGCCAGATGCGGAAGCGGCGATGTTGGCACTGGTGGCGCTGGTCCCTGCTGCCGAAGTACTGTTGGAGGACGACGATCTGGTGGTGTTGGCGGTCGATGGTAGCTGGCCGTTCGAATCCCTGGATTCGAGCGTGAAGCCGGATGCAGATGCAGTGTGGGAGGCGCTCCTCGGCGCTGTCTGAGAAATGGAAGCGGACAGGGCGGAGGGCGAAGCGACGGGCAGAGGAGGCGTAGCGGCGGCGGTGGTGGTTTGGCTGCGGAGGTTGGGATTCGAGCTTGTCTTTGCGAGCAGGCCGTTCTTGGAAGGCGTGGCTGAGCGCGAGCCAGCCAACCTGGAGCCATTGTTGGTAGCAAGAGTGTCGGAAGAGGCTTGTGTGTTGAGTCCGATGTTGGCCTGAGGGGTGCTGGGAACGGAAAAGGAAGTGCTGCCTGCTGGTGCTGAGCCGCTGGATTGGGAGGCGGCCGAGGGTGAGAGTGGCGAGTTGCTCCTGCCGGAGGCGGCGTAGCGAATGTAGGCGGCGGGGCCGAGAGTGACGTCGCCGCTGACTGTCTCCCGCGATTCGACCATGCCTGCGAGGCCGTTGGAACCGTAGGCGGAGATCCAGGAGCGGATGAGGTTGGCGCACTCTGTGTGGCCGTTGCCGAGAGCGAGTGCCTCTGGGACGAGGCCGTCCTTGTCTACGGCGGCGGGACGCGCGCCTGCTTCGAGGAGGATGCGGACGATGTCGAGGTGACCATTGGCAGCAGCAAAGTGAAGTGGGGTGGATGCCTCTGCTCCCGGGCCGGTGGATCCCTTTGCCTTGAGGCGAGGCGCGTTGACGTCTGCGCCGTGGAAGATGAGCATACGGACGCTCTGCTCGCTTCCGCCGGAGCAAGCGGCATGGAGGGGGAGGATGCCGTTGAGGTTGCTGTTGGCTGGCTGGCCATTTTCGAGGGCGAACTTGACTAGACCGATGTTGCCTGTGGCGGCGGCATTGTGCAGGCCGAGATTGGGATGCATGCCGTCGATGTGGCCTGAGTTGCCGCCGAGGCCGCTCTGGCCGACGGCCTTGAGCGTGGTGCGACTGACAGCGCTACGCAGCATGATTGGTGCAGGGCGGTGAGGGCGACGTCGACTTGGTGGTCGGGTGGGACCGCGCCGAGGAGCGGCGAGATTGGATGGATGCAGAGACGCCGCAATCAGGGAGAAGAGGGCGGCATGCTGGGAAAGGGCGGCACTCGGCCCGTATCGAGGGCGATGTTCGAGCCACGCGTGCGCGATGAAGGTAGGTTGAGAAGCTGAAAAAGCGCAAAGGCAAGCAAGCGCTGTGCAGCACCGGGGTCGTGTGAGCTCAGGTGAACGCAAGTGGCACAGCCAGCTTGAGGGAGAAGGTGAGGATGGTGACTCTGGAAATAGCGGCGCGCAGTGTGTGATAGTGTCCAGACGCTAGATGGCTGGCCGTGGGATGGAGGCAGGGAGGCGAGGCGAGATGTGGCGAGGAAGTGTGGAGCTGAGCTGCGGGAGGCGATGTTGCTGCGGATGTGAAGTCGGGCGTTGGTCGGCGAGTCGTGAGAAAGTGGAGTGAGAATTGCGGCCGAAGCGCCGGCTGCTGGTCTCAGTCGCGCGGGTCGCCCGAAAAGCCACGCCTTTTGGAGGGTATGGAAATCGTATTCTGCGGCGGCTGCTCATGTTGCTGTGCTTGTTAGGCTTCTGCTGTGCTTGGGGCGGCTGCTGGGCTGCATCGCCCACCGAGCCCGACGCAGCTGGGCGCAACGGCGCGTGAGCTGCTGCTGCTGCTGCTGCTG
>AWNI01000033.1:96090-108021 GCA_000517465.1 Moesziomyces aphidis | reverse complement strand
GAGCCGCGACGAGACGCACCGTTGCGCTGAGCCTGGGGGCCCTCGGCGCCCACACCGCCAGCAGCGCCGCCGACGAGCTTGCGCACCGCCTCGTCGTCCATCATGACGAGCTTGAGGCTCTGCACCTGGCCGACGTGGCCCTCGAAGGTCAGCAGGCACTCGCGCAGGCCGAGGTCCCACAGCCGGATCGAGCCGTCGTCCGAGGCCGAGAAGAGGAACGTGCCAGCGGCGCGCGGGTCCTCGTCCTTGATCGAGGCGGCAGGGCGTCCTTCGCGCAGCGCCTCGCGCAGCCGCTGCTGGCGCTTCTTGGCAGCCGGACCCGTCCAAAGCGTGACGGCGTTGACCCAATCACGATGCCCTCGCAGCGTGTAGCACTCGCCCGTGCGGAAGTTCCAGATCTTGATGTTGCTGTCGGCACTGCCGCTGGCGAGCGTGTCCTCATTAAAGTGGAGACAGACGATGCCTTCGGTGTGGCCCTCGAGCGTCCTCATGAGCGCGCCCGTGCGCCAGTTCCAGATCTTGAGCGTGCGATCCATCGAGCCAGTGATCAGCTTGGCCTCGTCGAACTGCAGACACCGCACACCGCGCGTGTGGCCCTCGAGCACACGCAGCATCTCGCCCGTCTCGAGATTCCAGATGCGGGCGGTGCGGTCGTAGCTGCCGGTGATGACCACCGGGAAGGCGGGATGCGCGAGGTTCTCGTTGAACTGCAGACACATGATGCCGTCCGTGTGACCGGCGAGGGTGCGCGAAGTGAACCTGCCGCGACGCCAGTTGCGCTCGATGGCCAGGCGCTCGCAGTAGACCGACTTCCACGGACGCGTCTTGGGAACTGTGCCCGTCGACGAGCACGGCGTAGCCTCGCCGTTGAGGCCGCTGCGCTGCTTCTTGAGCGGCGGCGCGTCGCGATCGCGCATCTGCAGGTCGCGCTGGCCCGATACGGAGCGTGAGTGTGCTCGACTGGACGACGAGGGCGTGGGGCTGGATGCGCGCGATCGCGACTGCTTCTCGAGCGCAGCGGCGTTGGCGGCGGCGGTGATGGTGCGTTTGAGCGTGCCCGGTGTTGTAGACGAGGTGGCTCCGGAGCCGTCGGAGCTCAGATCGCGCGACTCGGGCGTGCCGAGCTGGACGGCGGGGCCCGGAGCTCGGCGTCTACGCTCGCTGAGGAGCGGCAGGCCCCAGCCGCACTTTTCGCACTTGCGTTCGATGTGCTGCTCGCACATGTTGCGCCAGAGCAGATCGTCGTCGGCCAGCTGCTTCCACGAGCGGCTCACCTGTGCGGCGCGGCCGAGGCTGATGGCGTCGAGGTGACCGAGCACCTTGAGCGAGACCTCGCGCGGGAAGAGCGAGAAGGGGTCGATGCGGATGGCCAGCGCGAGCTCCGAGGAGAGAAGCGAGAGCTGGCTGAAGCAGCACATGGTGAGGATGCCCTGCAGGATGAGAGCTCTGCGGGAGTGCGACGAGGACGAGAAGAGCGACCACACCGTGTTGACGGCGGTCTGATCGGACAGAGGCAGACTCTCGATCGACTGAGGCGATCCAAGATGCAGGAGAAGACATAGCTTGGAGTCAGCAAACTGGCCTTTTCTTCTTGCAAATGTTGAAACGGAAAGGGAGAGAAAAGCCGAGTTCGGAGGTTTGGGAATGTACCACATCACTTATAGCGCACGACCTATAAGGCAGATCGAGACTTCAAACAGAGTGTTTCGTTATAGCATGATCAAGGGTCACGAGCACCGAGACGAATCCCGATGATCGCTGTGCAGCGTCGAGCGTCCGCGAGGAGACAGTGGGCGACACGATGCTGCCTGACCTGCATCGCTTCGGACGGCTATCTGAGCTCGTGCCAAAAGATGCGAAGAAAGAGAGAGGGAAGGAGACCAGAGGGGAGAGAAGACCAGGGCGGGACTGCGTTCTAGAACTTACCTTCTGAAGACGGGCGGTAGTGCCCTCGTCGGCCATGCGTTGGTGCCTGACGCACAGCTTGCGCGTTGCCGGAGGTACGAGCGGCGTGGCACCGGTGGAAGTGCAACTGTCTTCGTCTGTGTTCATGGGAACGTCCTTGTCGGCGATCTCGACATCCTCGTCGGAGCCACGTAGACCGCCGCGGTGTGCTCCGGACGGGTTGAGCGCCTCGCTCTGCATGGCGGGCGAGAGGGTGAGCGGGCTGGGCGGACGGGTGCCGCTGCGACTGAGAGGTCTCGCGCCGCGCTGGGAGAGCGAGATGATGGCGGGTGAAGCTCGCTCGCCAAAGGGCACGTCGAAGTTGGTGGAGGCGTCGGCGGGACCGCATCGTCGATTCGAGAGGTCGGCGGCGGCGCTCGCATATGCGGCTTGGCTGAGACCGAGAAGGCCCGATGCAGCGGATTGCTGTGCTGCTGTGGCAGAAGAGGTGGCGGGTGATGGGGCCTGCATTGTCATTGTGGCAGAAGGTTGCGCAGTCGCACTCTTGGGTATGATGGCCCAGCCATCGCCCGCCGTGACGTTTGCCAGGGACGAGGTGACTGGAGGTTGGGTATAAGGGGCTGCCGCCAGAGGAGGAGGCGAAGGCGAGGCGGCTCGAAGCGAAGCGATCGACTTTTGCAGCGGGCTGTTGGTAGCGCGTGCAAAGAGCATGGGGTCGGGCTGATGCACAGCGGGAGGCGTGTGGACCGAGAGGGTAGCCATGGCTGTTGTGGTGGGGTGATCGGATCTATGAGAGTGGTGGAGGGACTGGCTGCCCTTGAGCGAGTCTGACCCCGGGTGGTCGTCGTCGTCGTAGTCGCTGCGCGGGGACTGTGCGGGAGACGATGGAGGCGACACCGCAGAGCCACGCCGCCTGCTAGTAGATGCACACGGTGTGGAAGCGAGGTCGTGTCTGGGTCGAGGCAGCGACGAGGCCGCGGCGGATTGCGGTTGGTCGTAGTCCAGGGTATGGCGAGAGGACGAAGCGACAGCCAGTGTGTCCGCACTATTATGGTAGTGGAGATGATGCTGTTGGACGAGATGATTGGTCTGGGATTGGGAGAACGAGGTGGATGTTGTGGAGGAGGAGGACGAGGAGGACGGATCCTGGAAAGAGACCATCTTGCCCTTTTTTTTTGGCGAATGCGTCCTGCTGCAGGCTCGGACTTATGGCCTACGAGCGAGCCGAGGCGGTGCCGATGATGCGGGGAGATTTGATGGGATTCGAGCTCAGCCGCTATGTGCGCAGCAGCGATTGCATGGCAGTGCGAGACTGAGCGTTGCTCGAGCTGAAGTGCGCAGCGGCGGAAGCGTCCGTTCCGAGGCTAGAGACTGCGGCGAGCTGCACCGATGCGATCTGGTGCGTGGGAATGCACACTAGCGAGGCGATGGACTGTATGCCGGCGGGCTAAGGTGAAGCAAACACCCCAGAGCTGCTTGCGTTGTTGGAACGTGGAAAGCAGGCCAGAAGAGCGTGTCGAAGCGAACCGATGTGGTGCTTGGGCGATCTGCGCAGCAGCACGAAAGGATGGCGTTATTGCGGGTGCAGATCGAAGAGGCAGGGTCTTGCTCGCGTATGTGCAGGCCAGTTGAGGGTCCGCTGCGAAGGAGAGTGAAGGAAAGGGTGGGGAACAAAGAAAGGCAGACGGTGGAGGAGGATGGCGAAGATGATGTGCGAGCGACCGAGGCTGGCTTGCGTGCGAGCGCGAGGGCAAGGGCAAGCCAGGCAGGCGAGCGTGGGAGCGTGGGAGCGGCCGAGCCGAATCGGCGCTGTGCCTTGTGTGCTGCGCTGCACTGCTGGGCTGCCAAGCAAAGAAAGAAGAGTGTGGGAACGACTCGGCGCCACCGAAAATCCGACTTCGGCAGTGCCGCAGAGCGAGCCAAAATCCGAACCGCTTCCAACAACAGCTGAGCCGTGGCAGCTGACTCGCTTGCCCGGCACCGCTGTCACACCTGCCTAGAGCAACTCCACCAAGTCAAGTCGAGCCGATCAGCTCTGAGACAGCCCCGACCATGCTGAGCAAAGGTCGAGTGCTCCAGAGGCTCAGCAATGGAGGGGGGCTCAGCTGAGAAGCGAGACGCGAACCAGACGTGCGTTTCGTCTCGGATTCGCAAGCTCAAGACTCGATGGCACCATCGCCCAGCTAGGGAATGAAATTGTGACGGGTGTGACTTTGTGACGTGGTCAATTTGGCCGATGGGTCGCAAACGCAAATTGGCTGCGACTGCGGCGGGCGCATTCCGGCCCCACTCACACCGGCTGCTCCTGGTGTCTGCTGGCTTTGATTGTCACTGCTCTGCGTTGCGTCGACGGGTCGCAAGAGCCGTGCTCGTGAGGCTTGAGCTCTCTTTTGTGAGCCTGCGATTGGATCGGTCCGGTCAGCAGACCCCGCCTCGTGCGAATTTTTCGTGGCGCATGCGCAAAATGACGAGCTTGCCTCTTCGGCTTTCGACAGCCCGCCCCCATCCTAGCAGCTGAACTTTAACACGTTCGAATCAACTTCGCCGGCTCGCTCCCGTCTGCTTTAATTCGGACTGGGCCCTGTTCTTCCCAAGACCCTCTTCTACGCGATGAATCGAATAATGGATAAAAAAGGAGGCTCCGAAATCGCGACCGAAACGTTGCAAAGCGACCACTCGCTCTCACTTTGATGACCACACAAAAGCGCAACGGGGCATCACAAGGCAAAGCATAGGATCACAGTAGTGTTGGGATTCTTTTGGGGTGTGAAGCAGCGCACGGCTGTGGGTGCGTTGCCACCTGGCTAGATAGATGTGTAGGGTGCGTGCGGGGTGTGCATGCGGCGTGTGTGGGTCGAAACCCAGACCAAGGTGCGCCCAACCGACGACGCACAACAATGCCACGACCGAAGCAGCCAGATCAACGGCCCAGCATCGCTTGCGTCACGTCGGCCGATAAAGGATCCCACCTGGTCATGAATGGGGGAGAATGCGTAGGGAAAGAGAGAACAGTGTGCAAAGCGATGGCAGATAGCAGCGTCGCCAAGGAGACCTTTTGACCACCACGGCACACCTGCTCAAGCCCGAGAGGCCTGCAGCAGATACATCAGAGGTGGAG
The DNA here is from genome assembly GCA_000517465.1 of Moesziomyces aphidis. Classification (NCBI taxonomy): domain Eukaryota; kingdom Fungi; phylum Basidiomycota; class Ustilaginomycetes; order Ustilaginales; family Ustilaginaceae; genus Moesziomyces; species Moesziomyces aphidis. The sequence continues at coordinate 102,998 of AWNI01000033.1, read as the reverse complement.
TTGTGGTGGACAATGAAAGGGTGGATGCCAATACAAGGTGCGCAGAAAGGAAAGAACGAGAGAAGACACAACACGGGAACAAGACTAGATCAAAGCCTTGCCTTTAGTTGTCCTTCATCTCGACGTCCTCCTCCTTCTTGGCGCCCGACTTGCGTGCAATGATCTTCTTGCGGTCCTCGTCGAGCTTCAGCTTGGTGATGACGACGTTCGAGGGGTGGATGCCGTGGGGGATGGTGGCACCGTTGGCCTTCTCGCGGTGGATGCGCTCGATGTTGATCACCCACTTCTTGCGGTACACCTGGGTGACCTTGCCCTCGGCGCCCTTCTGCGAGCCGCGGACGATCAGAACCTCGTCGTCCTTGCGAACGGGAAGCGAGCGGATCTGCATGTGCGAAACAAAGTAGAACAGGTTAGCAGCAGGCTCTGGACCGAATTCTGCACGGGGCGCATCCAACATCGATGCCGCCGAAAGTAGAACTGCTGGGATGCGTGTTGGTCGGCGTAGCGCCGCCTGTCGTCGGTCTAGGTGTCGCGGCAAAGTCGTGGTGCACGGAACGAGTCGACGCAGCATCGAGATCGACGTCGCGCACAGTCCTTGCTGGAGAAAACTTCCAAACAAACGACCGCCAAGCACTGCGCCATCTAGTCTTTGTAGCGGTGTGTCGTCCTGTGCTGCATATTCCTACCCCTGACCATGTGGCTGCTCGAACGACCGGCTGGCAAGAGACGTGAAGCGCAATGTGAATTGACCGCACGACCCTCCAGAGCCCTGCCGCCGGCATTGCTTGTACTAGCCGGGCCAAGTACGATCCGAGACAGAACGCAGTGCGACGGTTCAGACATCTGGAGCTTGTCGGGATACTGGATGATCGAGAATGGTCGATGCAGTGGACTGGAACGAATGTGGACGACTCTGCGGCCTCCACGAACGAGAACAAAGCCATCTCCCTTGCGTCTCCTGACGGCCGAGCGCTTCTCCCACGCCATCGTAGATCCATGCAGATGTTCCTGGCATCATCTGCTGCGCCATCACGCGTGTCATGGCCGACGGCCAATAGGGTCTCCTCCGCTTCCGCAACTGATCGCAATGTCTCCTCCCGACTATCTGTCCTGCATATGCTTCCAGCTCTGCTGTGTTGATCATTGTCGAACGGTGGATCGAGTGGTCGATCTGCTCATGCTGGTGCCGTGCAAGGGTGGGCTGCGAATAGAATGCGTCGTACGGATCGTGTCGGTTGCATCACGTGTGTAGTGTCGAGGGGCATCGATGTTGGGTGCAGCCGGTTGAAAGTGGCATACTTACGCCGTGCTCGGATCGGAGCTCCTTGTTAAGGGAGGCCGACATGATCTTTCGGCGGATGTGAGCGGGGGCATCGAAGTGAGCCTTGCGCTGGACGCGACGCGACGAGGAGACCATCTTGAAGTATAACGAAACGGGGTGGTGACGGTTGGTGGTTGCAGATGGAAAGTCGGAGGAGCAAGCGTCCCAAGACGATGACCACCCCCGACTGGGCTTCGCAGCCTCGAATCGGCGAACCCGACTAGGTCCCACAAAACAGCGTTGCAGAGCCACTCTCTCTCTCGTCCGTTCAGCTCGGACTCTCGGGGCGCGCTGGTCTGTCCTTTCCAACCTCGAAGATTTGGCATTGCAGCCCACTCTCGTGCCACAGCGGTCGAGGCACTGCGCTGTGCTGCCTGAGTTCTTGGCGGGCCAGAAAGTGAGGTTGCAGCGCCACTCTGTTCCAAGCCCACGCAGGCCCTCGACTGGGCAGCGAGCGCTGTGTGCTTCCTGCGCGAGCCAGGGTGTCGCTTTGGGCAGGCTCCGAATCCCAATTTCAACGCTCGCATACCGCCTTGGGCAGAATTCAAGCATCAGCTCACGTGACAGCGTGTGCAAGCCTCGGCCGAGGCCCGATTTTCAAAATCGGCAAGCCATGCATCCCCTCATCGGCTTGCGACCGATGCGGACCGGACCGCCTTCACCGCACTGTGTCCGCCCTTCCAGAATGCATTGCTCGGGCAACACTCTACGCTCAGCAAGGCCGCCGAGAGCAAGCCGGGATCGTGTCGGACCGCTCGGACAGCCGAAACCGAAGTTGAAGCCGGAACCAAGCGAATTACCGGGTCATCACAGTGCGCTTGGGTGCGTGTCAAGTGTCTAGCCAATGTTCCGAGGCTGGTCAGCTTCCTATTACTGTAACGTGAGTGGGAGCAAAGTGAAGTGGAGTGGGGGTGACATCTGCACATTGTCCGGGATGAGGCGGCCGCATCAAGCGGCAAGACGGTCCATGACGGCCCTCGCACCGCCGGTGCTTGTACCGGCCTGTGGATTCGATGCAGCAGCGCCTGTAGATTCGGCTGCTTTGCGGTTGGACTGAGCGTCGGCGTCGGCATCGTCGTCGCTCCAGCTCTCGAGCTCGTCGTCGCCAACAACAGGATGATAGCGGTACTCGGAGCGGCCGGCACCCGAGCGCTGCGTAGCCGAAGCTGCCGAGGCCTTGGAGAGGGGCAGGGTACGGTAGGTGCCGTGGCGGAGGTGGAGCGCGTACGAGTAGAGGACGAGGGCAAAGTAGAGCTTGACGATCCAGCCGAGGGTGAGCACGCCGGCGGAGAAGTCCTTCTCCTCCTTCCAGATGCGCTGCGCGCTGCTGACGCGCTGCTCTGGCGTGAGCTTGTCGTGGTGGAGCTGCGCCATCTGCTCTGGCGTCCTGTACTGCGCCTCGATGGACTCGATGAGGTCCATGAGCCCCGTCTGGTGCGACGACTGGTTGGCGCTGGGACGGCCATCGTGAGGCGTAAAGTAGAACCAGTTGAAGGTGAAGAGGAGCGTCCAAAACGTCGAGATCATGTGGTCGGCGGTGAAGAGGTGTGCGTAGGTGAGCACGTGCTGCGCATCCTCGTCCGAGATGCCCTTGAGGCCCCAGAGGAAGATGACGATCGTGGCTATTGAGTAGAGGTAGAGCGCGACTTGGGAGAAGGTGCCGCCCTGGAAGACGGCAAGGATGCCGTAGATGCCGGCGGTCTTGTTGAAGAGCGCGAAGAGGGTGAGGATGGTAGCGCCGATCTTGAGATCCATGAACCCGAGGAACGAGGTGATGGCATGGTGGAACGACGGCAGGTTGGGCAGCCGAAGGTAGAGGCGCGACATGATGGCGATTGGTGCTGGGCCTTTGGCGGAGCAGCGAGCGAGCCAGATGCAGAGCAATGACGGGGCAAGAAGACGACGATGGGTGCACGACTACAATCGCAGCATGGTCGGCTCTCGAGCTGGAGACTTGAAGTTGCGGTGCCTGTGACGATGAAGGCTTGTTCCACACGCGCACTGGCCTAGCAGGATCAGCGCTAGGGTGTAGACGAGTTGGCGATGGTGGTGAAAGGGTCTCTACGACGACGATGCACGGGGCGCCAAGAGAAGCGAGCTGTGTTGCACTCTCGACAGCTGATGGACCGGCGCCTCACCGTCGAGTCTAAAAATCGCGGGACTCGGCGGCCGGTCCGGGCGTGATTTGCTGCCATGCGTGCGGCGTTGTGACAGCTCGAGACAGCGCTGCTGGCAAGGCCCACTTTTCCCAAAAACACCAACACGCGCAACTCGGATCTGCTGTCTGAGCCACACTCTGCTGGAAAGTGGAGGCAGAAACTCGCCAAAAAAACAAGAACAAATTCAAGGCACCCACACAACACCCACACGCCCACACGCCCACACACGCATGCACAGATCCGCACCGCCTGCAGCCGTCCGCTCAGTGGAAGCGCAAACCTGCTCCCACCGGCGGCTCGGGGCTCGTTCACTCCCGACGTCGATCGTTTGTGTCGATCGCTTCTGGCCACTATGTCCAAGGCGGTCTCGCAGCGCGCATCCGCCAACTCGCTGCGCGGCGGTCGCAGCCAGCACAAGCGCCATGTCTCGCTTCGCCATCTGCCCGACCAGCCGCGGCCGGAAGATCCCATCCACCCGCACCTGCTCGACTCCACATCGCCCCGCAGCTCGGCCTTCTCCATCAGCTCGACCGAGCAGCACCTCGGTGCCGCCTCCTCCAGCCATCCGTACAGCGCAGGCACGCTCCAACTACCGCGATCCGGTGCTCATATTCGCACCTCCAGCAATGCGCGCCGTACCACCGAGGCCTCGGCACACGAGATCGACCGTCTGCTCGAGTCCGAGGGCGAGGATGGCGTAAACTTGATAAAAGTCGTGGAGCGCCAGGATGTCTTTCACCTCATCCACCTCATTCGCGCCGACCTGCGCAAGACCATCGATACCCACCTCAGCTGGGAAGAGCTCACGTCGGTCGATCTCAACTTCTCGCTCGTCAGACCGCTGGCGATCAAATACAGCAACTTTCGATCCATCGCCATCCTGTACTGCCTCATGCTCAACCGCATCTACTTTCAGCGCGAAGCCACGCGCGATCTGGCGTTTCAGTCGGTCAACAACACCCGCTCGGCGCTCTGCGAGCTCCTCGCAATGAAGCTGCTCCGCACCTTTTCCAACGACGGTCTCGAGCTCGTCACTTCGCTCACGGCCAGCTTTCACCCGCTCGCTGGGGCGACTTATGCTGAGCTCAAGGAGCTCCGACTCTCGTCGTCGCACGTCGACTTTGACGACATTGTCTCGCACGGTCTGCCGCCCAAGCAGTACTCGAACACGCTCGAGCTCGCCATCGCCTCGTCGGCAAAACGCTTCATCTCCACGCCGCTGTGCCAGCGCTGTATCGACGGCATCTGGAACGGCAAGGTAGTGCTCTCGCCCGTCCAGGCTTCGCACGCCATCCTCAACGACAGCTACAAGAAGCGGCCGCTGAGCATCTACGACCCGACCAAGGCGCCGCTGCTCAACCACCTGCGCCTGCGCGTGCCCTCGATCCGCAGCAAGCTCGAGTTCGTCACCTTTGTCGTCATCCTCGTCCTCTACGTCGCTGCTCTCGCACAGAAGGGCAGCCCGACCTGGACGGTGCAGGAGACGCTCTTCTCCATCTGGCTGCTTGGCTTTGCGGTCGACGAGCTGGCACAGCTGCAGGAGCACGGCCTCTCGTACTACCTCGGCTCGCTCTACAACCTCATCGACGCCAGCTTCTGCATCATCTCGTTCTGCTGGTTCGGGCTGCGCATCTCGGCGCTACGGCACGGCTTGCCCGGACGCAGCGATCTGAGCTTCGACTGTCTTGCGATTGGTGCGGTGGTGCTGTGCCCGCGCGTAGCCAGCTCGCTGGTGCAGGACAACGTGGTGCTGCTCAGCCTCAAGGCGATGCTCTCGGACTTTGCCTTCTTCACCGTGCTCGCCATGGTCTGCTTCTCGGGCTTTGCATACGCATTCTACTCGCTCGCATCCGAGGAGAGGTGGACGTTCAAGGCGGTGCTATGGCTCATGCTCAAGGTGTGGTTCGGCAGCTCCTATCTCGGCTTTGACGAGGCCAAGAGCTTCTCGCTCGAATTCGGTCCGCCGCTGATGATCATCTATACGATCATGAGCAATACGCTGCTGCTTACCGTGCTCATCTCGCTGCTCAGCAACACGTTCCAGGTAGTGGCCATGAACGCCAACGAGGAGGCCATGTTCCAGTTCGCCTGCAAGACCATGTCCGGCATCACCACCGATGCCATCTTTTCCTACCAGCCGCCGCTGAATCTGCTCGCTGTCGCCATTGTGATGCCGCTCAGCTTCGTCGTGTCGCCGCGCTGGCTGCACAAGATCAACGTGTTTCTCATCCGCCTCACCAGCTTCCACATCCTGCTCTTTATCCACTTTTGCGAGCTCAACGTGTTTGGTCAGGGCATCAGCCTCACGGCGGAGAAGGGCAAGAGCATCCTCAGTCGCCTGCCCATCTTTAGCTCGGGACTCGACCATTCCACAGCAGACGTCATCGAGGCTGCGTTTGACTTCCCGATGGAGCAGGACAAGGACGAGTGGGCAGCGGCTGCCGACGAGGCGCGATCGGGCGACGAAGCCGATGCGGAAGGCGAGGCCGATGAAGTTGTTGACGCTGCCGTCAAGAAGGCGAAGCACAGTGATGGCGGGGCAAGTCTGGCAGTCAAGGCGAATGGGAGCTGGGAGGAGCGGGCTGCGGCCCAGCTCGAGCGCCGGTTGACGCCTCAACCTGACCAAGAAGGGCGGTCGATCGGAGAGGCACTCGCTGCGCCATCACAGGATCCGCTTCCACGCAGCACGACACAGACCTCGTTTGCAGGCAGCACATGCTCGCGCCGTCCACGCGAACAAGGCGTGAGTCGGAGCGTGCAACTGCTGCGGCGCGGACACGAGCCACGTGGGCTGGGCTCGTTGAGCTCTCCCCTAGCCAAGCTGTTCAATCGCGTGCTCGATCCTAGCGAGCTCGACGAAGGCCCTGCGAAAGTCGGTCCTTCACGATCTCGATCACGGACAGGACGTCGTGCGCCAGACGTTTCTCGCGACTCCAGTCCCGACCGTAGCCGACAGGAGCAAAAGCGTCGTCAGCGTACGACCGAATTTGACGCTGCCACTGCAGCAGCCGTTGCTGCACTGAGCGAAGACACAGCTGCAGAGCGCATCGAAACGTCGTACGGAGGCGACAGCTTTGATGCAGAGCTACGCACGATCGCACGCAGGGTGCAGGATATGGAGGCGCGTGGCAAAAGGATGGAAAACCTCCTGCTACAGCTCCTCGCAACCGCCAACCGCACACCCAATCAACGGACGCCGCACGCTCCAACCGAATCGTAGAACGACTCTCGTTCCGTTCATAGACACACGCATGCTGTGAAATCATATCCTTCAGCGTCCATCAGCATGCTCGAAGTCGTGCTTCGCAGTCGCCCGTGTGTGGACCACCTCCGCAACAAATTTTATGAAAAAATTGCAAAGATGTATGTTAGCATGAGCGCGACGGGTCGACATGAAAGGCACTATGGCGGAGTGGTTATCGCGTGGC
>AWNI01000033.1:80226-94770 GCA_000517465.1 Moesziomyces aphidis | reverse complement strand
ACCACCACCACCACCACCACCACCAACACCACCGCATCGACCCAGATCGCATCCTCTACTCATCCCGTGGGGCCGCGACCGCGTCACCATGGATCACATCGCCGGCCCGTCCAGCATGGCTGCACGTCCTAGCGCTCCTCGTCGGAGGTGGTATAGCGTCCAGTCGACAGAATCACCACGCGCTCCTACACACGATGAACCGCGTTCGGGCACGACATTGTCGAGACCGTCGTCAAAACGTGAGCGGCGCCCAGCATTCAGCCTGATGCTGCTCATGCTCGTTGCACTGCTGCTCTGCCCCCTGGTACATGCGTCCGAAGGCGACCGCTCGCCCGAGTACCGCATGTGCGTCTCGTCATGCACCGCCGACCTGTGCCGCGACGGCGTGGACGACGGCGTCATGCATGCGCACCGTCTGCCCTTCATCCTGCGCGTCACACGCTGGACGTGCGAGGACGACTGCAAGTATCACTGCACCCACCGCATCACCAACGACGCCGTCGAGCGCGTGCACAAGATCCAGCACGACGCACGTGCCGAAGTCGATGCCCTTGCTTCGGAGCAGCCCATCTCGGCACCCGCGCGTGCAGAGCGCATCCGCACACTCGTCCGCACCGAGCTCGCCAAGCTGCGCCCCGTGCAGAAGCAGATGGTGCAGTTCCACGGCAAGTGGGTCTTCATCCGCTTCCTCGGCGCGCAGGAGCCGCTGTCGGTGCTGTTCAGCCTGCTCAACCTGCGCATCCACTACAATGCGCTCTTCAGCCTCCGCAAACAGCTCCCCGACGCGTTTCCGCTCAAGCTCGTCTACATTGTGCATACGCTCGTCAGCATCAACGCCTGGATCTGGTCCGCCGTCTTCCACACGCGCGACAAGAACATCACCGAAAAGCTCGACTACTTCTCCGCGGGCGCCGTCATCATGTCCGGCTTCTTCTTCAGTGCGGCGCGGCTCTTCAGGCTGGCGCCGGGAGGAGATCGGTTTGTGCTGCTGCGCAGGGCATGCATTGGCGCACTCGCGCTGCACATACTCTACCTCAGCATCGGCCGCTTCGACTACGCATACAACATGGCGGCCAACGTGGTGGTCGGACTGGTGCATACGCTGCTCTGGCTCACGTACTCGCTGCGGCCCACGACATTCCCGTCGAATCCGCTGGTGGACCGCAGTGCATTCAGCCGCGCCGCCATGCGTGCGGCCAAGCCGTCGCTGTCGGCGCTCTCGACGCCCACGCCGCTCTCGAACGGCGCAGCCACCCCGCCCGTGCCCGTATCCACCAACATCGGCCCGCCCAGCTCGCACGCCAAGCCGCGCCGACGCCTGCAGCTCATCCTCGCGCTCATGACGGCGTCGGTGCTGCTGGAGCTGCTCGACTTCCCGCCCGTGCTGCGCATCGTCGATGCCCATTCGCTTTGGCACCTCGCCACCGTACCCATCACCAGCATGTGGTACGACTGGCTCGTGGCCGACGCGCAGGAGTGCGTCAGCACCGGATGGTGGCTCTCCGAGCGCTCCGGACCGGCACAGGCGGGTCAGCTCGGGTCGACGCTCGAGCAGATGAGCGAAAAGCTCAAGGGCAGAGCCGCCAGCCTCGCGCAGAACATCGAGCTCAACGCTCTCACCGCCAAGCTCAACGAGCTCGCCAACAAGGCCGGATTCAGCGGCCGCGGCGGCGATGCTTCGGGCAGCGGGGCTGGGCTTCTGGGTCATGCCACCGGCGTGGATGGAGACGGCAGCGGCCACGGCATCGACATGGACGTGCACGCGCGCGCAAAACCTGCATCCGCACCAGCGCCAGCGCCAGCTGCCACAACGTCCACGGCGACGGCGTCTGGAAAGGCGAAGGATACGTAGTCCGAGCTCCATCGCACCAGGATCGTAGCATGTAATGGAAAAGAGGACGTCGGGTCGTCCCTGTTGAGACATGAAGTGCAGGCAGAGTGAGAGGATGAGGTGGAGGAGTTGGCTCGGAAGTCGGAGTGCGAAGGTTGGAGGCAAAAGGCAAAATTTAGGGTCTCTGGCAATGCAGTCTCTTTTTAGCGTTCCATCATCATCTGCACCAGCACCAGCACGATTCACGCTCACACCACAGCAGCATGGCCGAGGCAGTAGGGTCAACATCGGCGGCGGGGAGTGCGCGCAAGAGGGTGCGCAAGCGCTCGCGCAAGTCCAAATCCAATACTGCCGCGAATGACGACTCGGACGCGGAATCGCTCGACACACCGCACCACCCCTCCGCACCAGTCAAGACCGCTCCTGCCGAGCCTGCACGGGCTGCTGCGGCAAGTGTACCTGCCCCTGCGCCCGCATCTGCAGCTCCATCCAAGGCGGTGACAAAGGTGGCAGAGGTGAACCCGCACAAGCCATCGTTCATCACGCGGCCGACCGCGCCGGGTGGGCGGCGGTATACGGTGTCGGTCGCCATCCCGGGCTCGATCGTAGTCAACGCGCAGTCGCCCGAGCTGCAAAGCCGGCTGGCGGCGCACATTGCGCGCGCGTGTGCGATATTCAACGTGGACGAGATTGTTGTATTCGACGAAGGCGATGTGCGCTCCATCGACCCGGACGCCCATTCTCAGCAGCGCCCACCCGCGCGCGGCAGTAAACGACGCTGGAGCGAGCCACAGTCCGCCGCAGCCAACGAGGGCGAGGGCGAAGAGCAGCAAGAAGAGTCCGACAACAAGGGTTTCGATCCACAGACGTTCCTGGCGCGCGTGTTGCAGTACCTCGAGACGCCGCAGTATCTGCGAAAGGCGCTGTTCCCCATGCACCGCGACTTGAGGCTGGCGGGTTTGATGCCGCCGCTCGACTGTCCGCACCACCTGCGCTTCGAGGACGAGTGCGAGTATCGCGAAGGCGTCACCGTCGATCCTCCCCACTGGGCTCGCGGCAGGGGTCAAGGCGTATACGTCAACATTGGACTTCGTGATCCGATCCAAGCCACTCTCCCCGGTGGCGTGCCTGCACGTGTCGAGACCGGCACCAGGGTGACGATCAAAATGCCCTACAGCGCGCACGAGGCCGGCGAGATCGTCTCTCCGCGCGAACCCGTCGAGAAGCTCGGTTGGTACTGGGGCTACACTGTGCGCCTCGCACCGTCGCTCTCGGCCGTGCTGACCGACTGCCCCTTTGGCAGCGAGTACGATCTGGTCATCGGAACATCGGAGCGCGGAGTTTCGCTGACTGACCTCGCGCTGGCCACGAGCCAGGCCACACCCGTCGCCACCCCGGAAGGTCAGACGGTGCAGCCGCTGGCCCAGCCCCAGCATGCGCTCATCGTCTTTGGCGGTCTCAGCGGTCTGGAGCTCGCAGTGGAGGCAGATGCAGGCATTCAGCTCGACAGGAACAATGCCGCCGAGCTGTTTGATGCCTGGGTCAACGTCGTGGACAACCAGGGGTCCAGGACGGTCAGGTCGGAAGAGGCGATCATGATCGCACTCGCGCGTGTCAAGCCCATCCTGGACCACCTCGCCGCCGCAAAGTAGTGCACACAGCAATGAGATACATCCGCACTGCAAATGCGAGTGGGCTTGGTCATGTGCCGCTTCTCATGCCCGTTCTTCTTCGTGCAAAGCCTCAAGACACGGGGGGATGAGATTCGACCCTGCGCGCCCGGGCGTGAAGGCGAGAGAGACTCGACGAGCTCCGTTCGTAGCCCTCTCAGTTGACGCGCGAAAGCAGGCACGGTGAAGAAGCAGATGGCATTGGTCGTACACGGCCTTAGACCTCGTCGTCGTTGTCGTCGTCCCTGAATCTCGGGTTCTGCAGTTGCAAGCTCGTGTCATCAGCATTCCATCCGCGGTGCAAGAATGTAAGTGTGGGGACGTACCTTTTCAGACTTGCCATAGAGCTCCTGGTCCTCTTGGTCGTAGCTTCTCTCTCTCTTTGCGTGTTGCGCGGCGGCGGGGGCAGCGTGGCCTCTTGCGTCGGCCTCGAGTTCGTCGTACATATGCTCTGCGCCCGCGGGCACCAATCCTCCTCCGCCCGAATCCATGCCCGCCTGTTCCTGATACAGCTGTTCCCTCTCCAGCCTCCTCTGCTGTTCAGCCTCGATCTTCTTCCTCTCCTCCTCCTCTCTGAGCCTGTTATGGCCCCAGCCACCCCTGCCCGCATCGTACTCCTGGCGGTACTCGTCACGAACCTGACCGCCGCTTCGACCGCGCCCGTACTGTCGGCCCTCCTTGTAGCCCGGATCGAGGTCGCATCGGATGACGCGTTCGTCGAGCTTTGTGCCCGAGACGTAGCGCATGCAGTCGACCGCCTCGGCGTGCGTGTAGAACTCGACGAATGCAAATCCGCACGGCGTCTTCTGGTTGCGGTCGAGGCCCATGATGATGCGCTTGATGCCTCCGCCCGCGCCGACGTTGGCGACGCGCCCGAACACCTCGTAGATCTGCTCCTCGGTCGTGTAGAACGACAGGTTGCCCAGGTAGAGTGTGGCGGTTTGGCGCAGCGCTTGCTGCTGCTCGTGCTTGGAGCTGTGCGAGCGCGAGTCGCGGTCTGATCGACAAACTCGTCAGTTGCTGTATGAGGAAAGTGCGACGACGCAAGTGTGGCGGGAACTTACACGATGATGGCGCATCGAGCGGCTCGAGGATGTGCGACATTGTGAGCAGGTGGTTCCCAGCTGGTGGTGGTCAGCCGAGCCGTTGGTGGGGGCGGAAGATGGTGGTCGAGATCCGTCAAACCAGTCGCGCCTGGGGGCAATGGCCGAGTTCCGAGTTTGGCTCTCAAAAAAGTGGCGCCCGTGGAAAAAAAGGCTCCGGCAATGCTCCACATGGCTGCTTCATGGCCACCACCCCACCGCCCCGCCCGCGCCCGCACAGGATGTCCGCCGACGAGCAGCGCACATCCTCGCCGCTCACGCCGCCACTCGAGGCGCTCTACTGGACGCAGTACGGCCAATGGTACCCCATCTTTCGCAAGCATGCACCCAAGTCCACGCTCATCGACATCCCTACCGTCGAGCCACGCTTCCTCGACTGGCTGGGCGCAGATACCTTCATCCTCCCCGACGGCAGTGGGCCCTCGACCCTTGCGCGCTTCAGCTCCGCCAACTCCTCCGCCTCGAGCTTGTCGCACAGCCACTCGGATGACGACGAGGAGGGTGAGAATGGGGTGAGGCTCGAGAGTCTGGATGCGGCGATCCGCGCGGTGGTGGAGCGGTACGGCGGCGGGCCCATCTTCGCCAAGCTCAACTGGAGTGCGCCGCTCGACGCGAGCTTCATGCTGGCGGGCAACAATCTGCAGTGCATGCATCCGGAGGACGTGTACCTGCTGCTCAAGAGCAGTGAATTTGTCGGGCGCGATTTGGAGCAAATCGCCCAAACCCAGCATCCCACCTCGGACTCGGCGCCGGCGGAGGGCGGGGCGGCACTCGCAGTTGGCACCACGGATGCAGATGTGGTGGGGGAGATTCGGCCGCAACTGGTGCTGAAGAAGTGGTTCCAACTGGCGAGGTCGTACGAGTTCCGGTGCTTTGTACGCGCACGCACGCTGCTCGCCATCTGCCAGCGAGACATGACGTTCTACGACCACCTACAGGACACGCAACTCCAACAACAACTGCGCACGGCCATCGAAAGCTTCTGGCACACGGTGGTTGAGCCGTCGACCGAATTTCCACTGCGCGATTATGTGCTGGACGTGTATGTGACGAAGGACCTGGGGCGTGTGTGGATCATCGACATCAACGCCTGGCTGCCGCGCACCGATCCGCTGCTCTACACCTTTGACGAGCTCGAGCAACTTCACCTCCACCCTCCCGCGCAACCAGAACTCCGCGTGCTACACGACAAACGCCTCAGCTCCGCCGGCGGCACGGGCGCTACGTATAGCAGCAACATGGTCCCTACCGACCTGGTGCAGTTCGCCAAATCCTCGGCGCGCACCAACTCAACCACCCCGCAGTCGGTCGATCAAATCGTTGCCAGCTGGAACGCCCAAGTCGACGCCGAAGACGCACACACATCAGCCTAGACTCCCCTTTGTATTGGTATCGTCGGTGACTGGTGCCTTTTAATCCTGCATGCCTACATCCTCCTTGGTCTTCTTTTTGCTGCTTCGTGGCTGTTGCGACTTTTTCGGCGTTTTGGATGGTGACTTTTTCCGCGCCGCATCCGCCTCCTCTTCAACCTCTGGCTCCTCGTCGTCACCATCAAGGTGGTCGTCGAGCATATCGTCGTTTGGGTCCTCATCGCCGTGCGCCGCGTACCAGTCTTGCACCTTGATCGCCAGCAGCCGGTCGATGTCTGGCACAGGCTGGTTCGCCAACGCATTCCAGCCGAACTTCTTTGCGACGGCCAGACGCGCGCGGTTTCTCCGACCCATCAGACCCCTGTACTGCTCCACGAGCGCACCCATGTGGTCCAAGCTCTTCATCAACACCACCGCCTCCGACCTCGGCCCCGCACGTCCGTCGATCTTTTCGCCGTCGATCTCAATCCCGCCCTCGGCTTCGCCCTTCTTGCCCGCCCCCGCGGCCTTCTTCTTCTTGCCCGCGCCCTTGCCCTTCTTGTCATCCTCGTCGTCGCTGCCGTCGGAACTGTCGTCGTCGCACTTGGTCTTGGTGCTCGCCTCGCGCTCGAGCGCCTCCCTCAGCGACGGCACAATATCACACAGCAGCTCGTAGCCCTTGCGAATGTTGGCGCGACGCTTCTGCTCGGACGCAATGTGGTTCGCCTTCTTCTCCTCGGTGGTGAGCAGCGTATGCTGCTTCTTCTCCTTCTCCGCCTCCTCCGCCTCGCGCTCCAGATCCTCCGCCGTCGGCTCGGGCTTGATCTCGAGCCCCGTGCTGGCGTCGATGAGGCCGTTTTCGATGTGCTGCTGCCGAAGCATGTCCAGATGCGGCTGCGTGCGCTTCTCCAGCCGCGGCGGCGTAAAGTGCGCATGCAGATTCGAAGGAAGCATGCGCAGCGCGCCCTCGAGGTCCAGATCCAAATTGGCCAGGTCGGCAAGCGCGCGGATCACCGCGCCGGACGGACCGGCATTGAGCGACAATCCCTGTGTGGGTGCCGTCTTGGGTGCGCCTGACGACGTACGCTTGAGGCCAAGGGCGCCCGTCGATCCCGAGGGGGATGCGGACGATGCCGCCGGCGCCGCCCACCCGGCCGATGCGCCGCGCTGCGACGGCTTGGACGAGCCGGTCTCAGGCCCGGACGCTCGCGACGCCCTGCCCTTGGGAGTTGAGCTGCCCTCTCCTGCATCCTGCTCGTCTGGCTCTGCGCCACCTAGCAACGACGCAGCACCCAGACCCGCGTCTCTGTTGAACATGGCGAGGGCCTGCGCGGAGAAGCCGTTGGGCATGCCGCCCACCGCCGCATTGCGCATGTCGTGCTGCCGCGCCGCTTGGGCGCCCTGCTGCAGCGAGCCAAAGTTGTGGCTGCTCGGAAACTGTGCGCCGAGCATAGCCAGCCCCGCGTGTCCGTCGTCTGCACCCGGGTAGAAGGGAGCACGGTTATGCTGCTGCGCCGACTGCTGCTGCTGTTGTTGTTGTTGCTGCTGCAACAGGTGTTGCTGTTGCGCCTGCAGATGCGCTGGCGTCTGGAAGAAGAGGTTATCGTACGGCCCGGTAAAGATGGCCGATGCGCTGGCGCGTCGCTGATGCTCGTTGAGTGCTGCGTGGAGAGGATGTGCTGCGGAGTGTTGTTGTCCGCGGCTTGCCTGCGCTTCGAGGAAGGAGAGCTGTTCCATCTGCCACGCCTTGTTCTTGCCGTATCCCGCTGCCGCGGCTGCGGGGGAGAGCGGACCGGTGGCGGCCGAGAAGGAAGCGTGGCGGCCGGCTGGATGTGCCTGGGCGTAACTCTCGTGGATGTGCGCGCCTGGAAAGGGAGAGTTACCTGGTGGCGTCGCTCCACCGGGACGATGGCCGTAGAGGTTGAAGCTGTTGAGTCTCTGTGCGCTGCTGGAAGGGTCGTGGTGGCCTGGAGCCGACGAGGTGAAGGCCATGGCGTGCGGATTCTGGCCCGAAAGGCTGCGTGTTCGCATGTCGAGCGCGGCGCCAGGCTCGGCGAGGGCGTTGTGTGCGAGCATGTTGGCCGAGGACGAGGACTGCGATGCGAGGTGGTCGTGTGTGGCTGCGATGTTGGGCGGCAGCAGGGAGGGTACCTTGAAGCCTGGAGCGCCGATGGTGAAAGGGTCGAAGGACTCGGCGGATGAGAGCGAATCTGTGATGAACTTGGACTCTTCCGAGCTGAAGAGGGAAGACGAGGCTGGTGGAGCGCCGGACGACGAGGAAGCGCCGAGGGAGTGTCCGTTTGCAGTGGGCGTGAGCGAGGCCGAGGAGCCGGAGTCCGACGATGCCGATGGCGGCTGGGGGATGGCGAACGACATGAGCGTGGAGCTAGGCTAGCCGAGCCACATTGGCGCTGGTGATGAGGTGGTGGATGATGGTGGTGAAGGAATGGGCTGGATGGGGCCGAAGCCGAAGCAAGCTCGCTCGCTTGGATGGCCCACGGCTCAACGCGGCTCCACAGCTGCGCACATTCCGGCTGAGCGGCTGCAGCCCAGTGGAGCAGTCTTTTGGCCACCTTGAATTTTGCCTCAAAGTGTGGGGATTCGGATCCGTGCTTTGGCGGCTGAGACGCGGTTTCACACGCATCCGCTTTTGGCGGCTTCAACCCAAATTCATCCCGCTCAAAATGGCTCAATTCGCTGCTGCTCGCTTCATGCAGCATGGTCTGCAGCATCCCCTGCTTTCAGCCATCAGACGCATCAGATGCATCAGCATGGTCGGAAGAGGGTGCATTACATGTTGGCGCCCTCTGCCTCGGTGGGGCTGCCGATGAGGCCCACGTCGGCTTCGCGTAGCCTGGCTGCCAGCCTTTCTTCGTGACTGCGATGCTGGCTGTCGGATCTCGTCCTACCGCCCACGACGCCAGCGTCGAGAACGACATTCTGCAGTGGTTGCGCATCGCTCGACTCTGACGAAACCGATTCGTGCTGCGATGAGCGTCCTGCGTTGACCGAGATGGAGATCTTGGGCGCCCGCGGCCGCGTCGAGCTGCTCGACGAGCCCAGTTGCGCTTCGGCAACAGCAGCATCGGCACCAGCCCTAGCCGTGGTCGGTGGCTGCATGGCCGGCTGCTTGGCTTGGGACGTGACGCGATGAAGTGCTGTTGCTGAAGCGATGGGTGCCGAACGCACGCTGGGAATCCTGTTGAGCGTCGCGCTCGATGCCGTCGACTGCGTTGGAGTGTCGTGCGACTGTTGATCTGCTGGCTGCTGCTGCTGCTGGCTCGCAATCGTCGAAGGAAGGTAGCTCCAGCCGTACACGTCGGCCACAAACTTGGCAATGTCAGGCTGTGGCTGCCGCGTCTCGGACTTGCGGATGAAGGGATGGCTGATCATCTTGTGCGGGCCCGGTCGCTTGGTGGGCTCCTTTTCGAGGCAGCGCTCGATAAAGTCGCGCAAGGCGCGCGACCACTTGACGCCCGCCTTGTCGTCGTCCTGCAGCTCGGGCACCTTCATGTTGACCACGTACGAGAGCAGATCGATCGGGCCCAGTGGCGGCTCGCCCTCGGCGGGGAACGGGAATCGGTTGCTCGCCACCTCGAGGATGGTGAGCCCGAGCGACCAGACGTCCGAGGTGATGGTGTACGCCAGCCCGCGGATCCTCTCGGGCGCCATGTAGTAGCTTGTGCCCGTGAAGGTGCCGGCGACCGAATTGATCAGCTCGCCCGACACGCCAAAGTCGCACAGCTTGATCTGGCCCTGGCGCGTGACGACGATGTTGCTGGGCTTGATGTCGCGGTGGATGATCTTGCGCTCGTGCAGGTAGCTGAGCCCCTTGAGCACGCACTCGGCCACCTTGCCCAGCACCTTTTCGCCCGTGCGTCCGTTGCGGCTCTTGACCTTTTTGTAGATGGCATCGAGCGAGCCCGCCTCGGCATACTCCATGCAGATGGCGATCGACGTGTCCTGGTCCTCGAGAAAGGCGCCATAGTAACGTACGATGTAGTCGGAATGGCACGATCGGTTGAAGGCCAGCTCGCGCAGGATCTGACGGTGGATCGCCGGATTGGGCGAGGTGGAGATGGTCTTTTTGGCCATGATGAGACCGGTGGGGCGATGGCGCACCTTGTGCACCTCGCCGCTGGCACCTTCGCCTAGCCTTGAGAGCATCTCAAAGTTGCCTGCCAGCACGAGCTCGTCGTCGTGGCCAGTCGAGCTTGCGGCACGATTGGAAGCTACCGAGGCGCTCGAATCGGCTCGGGAACGCGACCGAGATGCTGGCGTGGCGCCATCTGTGGCGGCGCCGGTGGTGCTCGATTCGATCGAAGCGGCTTGGGAGCTGCTGGCGGCGCTGTTGGACCTCCAGTAGCCGCTGGAGGCATAGTTGCCGCCTGTAGCCGGGATGCGGAGTCCGTTGGCATCGACACGCTCCGGGTCGGAGTCTGCCATGGACATTCCGCCGATGGCGCGACGGAGGTCGTCTGTGATGGCGGTGTGCATGTGTGCATTGGTGAGGTGTGGGACGGTGCTTGGGTATATGGTGGAAGCGTTGGACGTGTCGATGCCCGGATGGCCATCTTCGTAGCCGTCGTCGGGATATGGCTGGCCGAGCGAGACCGAGGAGGAGGCAGCGTTGGGGATGGCGAGCTGCGGACGCTGCAACGACGGCTCGTCGCGCTCGCGCTGGAGTGTGCCACCGGGAGCCGAGGAGGAAGAGGTGGGGCGCGCCGGGATGGTGAGCTTGGGCATGCCCGGCTTGCGCGGCTTTTTGGGTGGGATGAGCGACGCCATGATGGCCAAGGCAGCTCGAGTGGTAGCAGCAAGCCTGTGCTGCTCGGACTAGGATCGCGAGCGCATGTGTTGAAAATGGTCGAGCCTGACCGTGCGTGGCCGTGCAGGGCCGTTGGAAGCAGAGTGAGGCGGTGATGGTCGACCGTTTAGATTGGCTGTCACGACGGTGTCGCTTCGAAGAGTGAAAAGTGCGTTTGAACGCCGCCGTCGCACGGTGCACTGACTGATGGCCAAAAAGGGCAAAGCTGTGAGACCTCTAAGGTCTCACAATTGCAACTTTTGAAATTCGCGATATTGGTGCGGCCATCGAGGCGAAGCTGAGCTGCAGCGCCTCCGCAAAGGGTCCTCGGCGTGTTGCTCTGCTGCTCCACTTTGGTCGCGCTGCGGGTCGGTCACCTCTGCATCCATCGTTGCTGCTCCTCATCCACCCTCCGCCTTCTAACCCTCGCAGACACACACCTGCCATCGCTCCACAGCTCGCATCCAGCACTCATCCGACGACCGCGCCACTCCAGGCCCCTATCTGCCTCCACATGAACATCATCGACTCGCTCTTCGGCCGCACAAAGTCGCCAGCCGAGCGGCTGCGGCAGCACCAGCGCACACTCCAAAAGGCGCAACGAGAGCTCGACCGCGAACGCACAAAGCTCGAACAGCAGGAGAAGAAGCTCACACAGGACATCAAGAAGAGCGCACGCGCCGGCCAAATGGTGAGCCACCCCAGCATCCCACAGCAACGCCGCTCACCTTTCCCCAAGTTCCCGAGACTGACTCCACTGTTCCTCCTTGATTCCTGCTTTCGCAGCCCGCGTGCAAGGTCATGGCCAAGGACCTCGTGCGCACGCGCAGACACATCCACAAGTTCTACCAGATGAAGACGCAGCTCCAGGCCGTATCCTTACGCATCCAGACGCTGCGCAGCAATCAGCAGATGGCCGAGGCCATGAAGGGCGCCACGCGGGTAAGCCCTCTCTTTCTTTGCCTCATCTTCTACCGCCCCACCACACAAGCTGACTTTACTCTGTGACTCCTCGGCAGGCCATGGGAACCATGAATCGCAGCATGAACCTGCCGGCGATCCAGCGCATCATGCGCGACTTTGAGCGCGAGTCCGCCACGATGGACATGAAGGACGAGATGATGGGCGAGGCCGTCGACGAGGCCATGGACGACGAGGACGAGGGCGTGGGCGAAGAGGAAGAGTCCGACAACATCCTCAAGGAGGTCCTCGACGAAATCGGCGTCTCTGTCGGCCAGCAGCTCGGCGAGGCTCCCACCGCCGCACTGTCCGCACCACAGGCCGCACCCCAACAGCGCATCGCCATCGGTGAAGGCGCAGCGGGCGGTGGAGGCATTGGCGCGGGCGCTTCCAAGGACGAAGATGCCCTCCAAGCCCGTCTCGACAATTTGCGTAGAGATTGATCCGCCGCCCTTTGGTTCATTGTCTCTCTCTTTGGCTGTAGCCTCAGCCGTGCTTCACAGCGTCTTTGCTTTGGCCATGCGCATTTGTCGTTAGATTACGTATTGATTCTTCGATGAACTGTTTGTGTCCGGAGGACCCTTGGATAAGATCCATGATGAGCGCTGCAGTCGTCTCGAATGGTGAGACAGCGCTGGCAGCTGCAGTGCGATATCCACGCACAGCGCACGCGTCGAGATGCAGCTCCGGGCAGCGTGTGTGGAGCCTGGCCAACGCTTCTCCACTTGCCACGTACGACCCCTCTTTTTATCCAACACGATCCCCACATTCTGCCTTCATCAGGCATTCCACTCTTCCACCTCGCCCCGCTGCGCTCGTGTTGACGGGTCTGCCAAGGCGACTACATGCATGGTCTCCGCCGAAGCCGTTCCTCTTCGACGCATCGAGCCAGCTGCGCATGCTTCGTCCACCCATACAACCATCCCGCATAGACGCAGTCTGGACGCTAGTACGCAGATGGTGACATCCCGTGCGCCCGCCGGCCCTCGCACACGCCAGCTTCCGCGCGAGGCTTTGCAAAAACGCACGTCGTATCGTCTCAACACCGCATTCTTCTTGTTCGGCCTGCTCAACAATGCGCTCTACGTCGTCATCCTCACCGCTGCACTCGAGCTGCTTCCCCAAGGCGTACCCACAGGCCTGGTCAGTTTTGCCAACATCTTCCCCGCGCTCATCGCAAAGGCCGTATGGCCGTACCTGCTGCGCGGCAGGGTGCGATATACCCGCCGCGTATGGTCGTGTGCAGCACTCAGCTTTGTAGGCATGCTGCTCGTATCGTTCTTCCCCGCCCTCACAATGCGCCTGCTCGGTATCTCGCTCGCATCGTTCTCGTCAGGTCTGGGCGAGTTGACGTTCTTGCAACTCAGCACACGCTATGCGCCCAAGCATCGAAGCGGTACGCTCGCCGCGAGTGCAGCAGCAAGTGCCGGGATCGAGACCAACTTCGCCGGCGACGCAGTCGGATGGTTTGCTAGCGGCACGGGCGCAGCCGGTCTCGTGGGCGCCGCGGCTTGGTGGGTCGTAAGGCCGCTGGGCGTGCAGACGGGTATGGCGATACTAAGCATTCTTCCGGGGTTCATGGTGCTGGCGTACCTGGCTGTGCTGCCGTCGATCCAACAGCTGCTTGACGCAAATCCAGCACGAGCACAATACGCCCCCATCTCGACATCAGACGAGGCTGCCAGCCCCACTGGTGAGCAGCTTCAGGACGACGATGAGGATGAAGCTGCAGCTCTGTACGGCGCTGAAGCGGACGCAGGGATGTCGGGCCCCAAGGACGGCGATGGCGAGGGCGACGTCAAGGTGCGCTTAAGCTTTGCGGAAAAGATGACGCTGCTTCGTCCGATGTTGCTCCGCTACATCCTGCCGCTCGTCACCGTGTACTTTGCCGAGTATACGATCAACCAAGGCGTAGCACCCACGCTGATCTATCCTTTGCCGACATCCAGTTCGCATCCGCTGCTGGCGCTGGTGGTCAAGAAGCTTACGGACTACTATCCGCTGTACCAGCTGGTGTACCAGACGTTTGTCTTCCTCTCTCGCTCCTCCATATCCATCTTCAAGCTTCCCGCCATCCCTCGCCATTTACTCTGGCTACCTGCAGTGCTGCAGACAGGTCTACTGGTGCTGCTGGCATCGGAAAGCTTGTATGCGTGGTTTAGGCAGAGCATCGCAAGTCCGCTCGTCATCGTGCTGATCTGCATCGAGGGTTTGGCAGGTGGTGCAGCGTACGTGTCGGTATTCTACAGCATAGGCGTCGACGAACAGAGCGATTCGAATCCCATTGCTCTCCCCTCTGCAACGGACGATGCCAGTCAGGCAGAAGGTGGCGAGCATGCGTACGACCAGGCGTACGCAATGGCGAAAAAGGCCCAGGAACACGAGTTCCGCATCGGCTGCGTAGGCGTATGTTCATCCCACACTTCCCCAAGCAGCATGACCAATCTGTGACCTCTTTTGCTTTTGCTACATCAGTTCGGAGACAGCCTCGGCATCCTGGCAGCAAGCCTGATCAGTATGCCCCTCCAGCTGGGCCTGTGCAACGCCCAAGTCGCCGCCGGTCGCCAGCTCTGCAAGCAAGCCTAGCCCTGCCTTGTCAGCCACTCAGATTGCAATCCTAGATCCAACCCGCACTTCATCTTGCCACTACAGGACTATTCCAGCAGAATCGGGTGCACATGAGATCCAATGTCTTGCGACCGCAAGACTAGGTCGAGTAGACCATCGCCTCGTAACGCTGGAAAGCAATTTACTGTATATGTACACATAATGAGCCGTGGATGCTCAAAGTGGTCCTATAGCTCAGCGGTAGAGCGTCGGCTTC
>AWNI01000033.1:30257-58556 GCA_000517465.1 Moesziomyces aphidis | reverse complement strand
CGCCTCGTTCTGCTGCACGGTCCCACGCTTCGCCTTCCTCGATCCCCACTTTTCAATCAAATCTCGATTTTCGAATTTCCTCCAGATCGCAGATTCCGATCTTGCCTGCGAAGCCGTGATCCTTCAGGTATGCTCGCCATGCGCTGCAGTCACTCTACAGTAGCAGGAGCCGGAGCCTGGGTCGTGAGATACTTTGTCGTGCGGTTAGGAGAGGGTGCGACATTGCTCAAGGGGAGAAATTGAGAGACACTCTGTACGCATGGATCCCGTCAGCTGCTGCTGCCGAATCGCGAAAGCGTGGCTCAGCTCGCGTGCTGGCTCCAAGGATGCGGTCGTTCGGCGCGGGCCTAGACCAAGCTCGGGAACATGGCTCACCACGCGCCCGAAGGCTGTCCTCTTTTCATGTCTGCTCGCTCATCCGACGGATCGAGGTTGGCACGGCTGCCGACTCCAGAGCCCGTGATGGATGACCAGCAGCCGAAATTCCCGCTGTCAAGCTTGTGGGTCTCGGCGCCATCCTAGCGGTAAAGATGCGCAGGTGCCGAACCGGATGGCGGTAAATGGTCCTGCACCGAGGAGGCTTGGATCAAACGGACCAGGCCGTCTTGGAAAGATGCAGCTGAGAATGTGGTGGCTGGAGACAGCCACAAGCATGCCTGTCAAACTCGCTAGCCCAAACCGACTTGACTGGAACGTGGCCGACGCAGGCACGCTTGGCGGAGGCCGCAGCTATTTCCCTTCACCCGATTCGGCGGCCTGTGTTCGGGAGTGTTCCGATGGGCTGATCCTGCGCAGCCCCAGCCAGCTCGGCATCGTGAGATTCCCACGCATCTAAGTCGATCGTGAAGGGCCATGGCAAGGGTCGGGCCGAGATGCGACCCGCTTACAAGCGAGGCAGCGGGCCGTTCGTGCGGTGAAACCGAGGCACTTGTGGCGAATAAGTGTTGCGAAATTGACGTCTGGAGCGCAAGATGCTCTCGTGTGAACGTGACATCGGATCGCTCGCAGTTGCCGACTCGGCGATGCCGATACTGTGCTGCCAATGCGGTCGCTGCACTTGGCTTCGGATAGATGCGGCGCCGGTGCTGAGTCGAAATATCGACCAAGTAGGATCACGGAACGCAAGGCACTGCCAAGAATGGCTCGAGTCGTGCGGCGGCCGTGCAAGACCGCCTCACCACGGAAGCCAATGCCTTTGCTCGTCTCAGCACGCCTTGCCCGACACGCCGAATGTGCCTTTTTATTTTTTATTTTTTTATTTATTCTTTTATCAAACCCCTGTAGAGCAAGATCAGCATCCTGTCGTAACGTATTCGCATTCAGCTTAATTAGGGGTTGTCTCGATCCAACGGAGAAACATTGCAAGCTGAGACAAAGCTACAAACCATGCTGAAGCGAAGGTGACGAGACTCGGGGGGCCGTGGTGGACCCGAGGTGCAGCGTTGACGTGGAGTCAGCAATGCGCCTTCGCTTCCACTGCACGCGCTTTCACATCGACGGCAGAGTCTTTGGACGAAATGCTAGACATGGGTAAAGTCGCGCCCTGGCCAGACTCGCTAGTATCTTGCGTGGAGAGGACGCTCATCTTCTCAGGAACGCAAAGTGCCGCGCCGTCGAGCCAATTGCAACTCCGAAGCTGCTCGCCGATCCGAGAAGGCTCGACGCATGCCGAGCCAGCAGCGGCGAAGGATGCTCCCAAAGCCGGGGCAAGTGGCAGTGCATGCTGGCATCGCGGAGGCTCTCGCGTTCCAAAGAGCAATTGCCGGGCGAAAAGGGGGAGGGGGGCCTTGGCGTGGGGAAATGCTCTGAGCGACTCGCTTGCGAGCCACGCACCCACAAACAACGCCATTCCCTCTATTTCTCCCCTGCGCACGCGTCGAAGGTTGCTGGCGAGGAAGCTTTTGCTTGTCCACCTTCCCACTCCCTCGTGCGAGGTACGTGGCTCGAAACGTTGCTTGCGGGGGTGGATGCCCGTGGGTGACGGCAGCTTGACATTGCAAAGGGGGCTCAGACGGCGCCTCGGCGAGCAGCCAACCGACATGCTCGGCAACGGCGTTGACCAGCCCGGTTGTCAGCCTGCAGGCTATGCGAGACCAAACGAGGCATCTGCACGCACCCTTTTGCGGCGCTGGGCTCCCAATTCTCAAGCTACAGTAGGGAGAGCCAGTGCCGAGCACTGAACCTTGATCGTTTCTCGTTCTTGGGTGCAAGGCAGACGGACAGGCGAGCAGGTCGAATCCACTGCAGGGCCTGGGCCATGAAGGGCACATGTTCACATATGCGCTGCCATGATTCGGCACGGTGTTCGGACTGGTCCCGAAGTGCAGCTGGCCTTTCTGCTTTGAATGCGCGAGAAATCGTTTGACTGCCACGCGAATATCCGAGAGCAGGATGGACTGGACTCTACGCTCTCCTCATGGGCGTGTCGGGCTAGCTCCGATGCATTTGCTGCTGCATTTGCTGTTGCATTGGCTCTTGCATTTGATGCTGCTACTCCTGAGACAAGAGGCGAAGATTTGAGCCAATCACATGGGCTCGACTCGATTTGGAGCAAAGGGCCGGGGTTGATTCCGGATGACACCCGGACATGTGGGCCCTTCTCGAGTTTCCAACGGGATGGATAGATGCATTCGCATGCCCGGGCGGCATCCGGGCTCGCCATCCGCAGCCGGAGTTGCAATTCGCACTGCACTGCGCAGCGTCCTTCTTGCTTTCGGGCCTATCGTCGTGTCGCATCGGCTCAACTGATTGAGCATCATCATCGACACCATGCATTCACTCGCGACCAAGCTGAACTTGCTGCCGAGACTGCCAGCAGCAATCTTCCTTTCTGGGTACACTGACGCCGCACCGTGCCTTTGCAGACCGGCCCCGAGCTTTACGCGTGCGACAGCTCGACTCTCGTAACTGAGTGTTCCAGGACATGCAGGCTCGGGCAAACTCGCGGCATCGTCGGGTAATCTTGCCAGCTCAAGCTCATGCCATTCCGAGAGGCCGTGAATCGTAAACACCGAGGTCGTCGGTCGTCTGTTGCCCGCTTGTTAGCTCGTTGGATCCTCGCATCTTTGCAACTCTGCTAGCAGCCGTCTAGCCAGCCTCGCGAGGAGCACGTCGACATTTACGATACCGACGGCACTGTAACAAGCGCGTCCGTGTGTCGTGCTGCTTGGACGATCGGCACGGCAGATTTAACCGGTCTTATCGGACTCGACTTGTCTGGCAGGCTAAGACGCACAGCGTGTTTTGCTGGTCCGGGAAGGAGGACAGCATGTCTTGTGCATTTTTCACCAGAGTGGGGGAGCGACCGAAGGTGGGGGGGAGGGGGTGGGGGCATACATCACCGCCTCGGGGATCTCTGTCCATGTGACTCGCTTCCATGTCCGTTGGCAGGGGCGAGGCTCCAGCGCTCAGATCCCGTCCGTGCAGCAGAGCTGAATGTCTTGGCGAATATCAAATGTCGGAACGGACGCAGAGTGCCAACATCTCGAGCTCAGCGCAGAGCGTCAGAAACTTCGGTCCACGTGCAGCGCGGCAATCGCGCATTTGACCAGGTCCGACGAGCTTCCAAGCAATTCACCCGGCACGCTGCAGCTGGGTGTGCCAACTTCTCTGATGCATCCTTGCACGCTAAGATCCGGATCTGATTAGCTCACGACCTAGGTGTCGTGCAGTGCTGTGCATCTCAGCGCGGGGCGAGGAGGGCGTGGAAGCGGCCGGCGTGCATACGGCTCGGCATGCCGAAGCTCTGTTGATTGGTGCTGCCTCTGCGGACCGGCACGGCAAAAGGCTTGGCAGAGGCGCAATCGACACCGAGGGTAGCCGAACGTAAGCGCCGAGTTCCGCGATCACATGGGCGCGGCGGAGAGCCAACATGTAAGACGACGACGCATCGCGTACAGTGCGTGCCTGTGCAAGCGAGACGGCATCTCGTGCCTGGTCCGACTCTGCCTGCCCACTGTGAAGACGCAAAGGGCATCAAGCATGGCCGTCTGGATCTGTCTTGGCATTAAGGGTTTCTGCTGGGCCGCACTGCATGCCGATATCGCCGGCGTCAGATCGGCAGTCCTTGGTCTTTCTGGATGGGTGCCTTGGACTGCAACATGGCGCTGCATGCTGCCGGACTGCCGGCGAACGTGCATTCGGACAGCCGTGCGGCCTGGGTCACCAACTATCAAGGTCTTAATGTAGAACGCGGAAGCATTTCCGCAGCACGATACACAGCGACACGATGCTCGCTGGGCGCAGACTTTGTGTCTCGAGCGTTTCCGACGGGATGCACTTCAGAGGACTTTCGGGCAAAAGCTCGGTAATAGCCTATCTCGAATCACGTCAAATTGGACCACTGCATGTTCTATGACCGCAGTTCCGAGAGCAACAATGCCGTCACAAGACCGGGGACCCTCGCGCGTGCCTAGATTACAATGGTCTGTCACCACGCCTGTCACGCCCGCGATACAATCCGTGAACCCGGCAACCTACTGAGCACAATGGCTAGCCGTGCAGGCCTACCCGAACTGCTTCGATTGATCATCGAGGGCGAAGCCGTCCCGGATCTCGCGGTGGAGAATGCGATCCCTCCCATTGAGCGATGCCCTTCAATTTCGCCGAGGCCGAGCGGCAAAACCGAAGCGATCCCGGAGGAAACCCGTCGGTGCAAGTCTTTTGGGCGGCATTTTGGTCCTCAAAGTGCTCAAGTCTCAAAGTTTCGAAAGGTTACACTATGAAACGTCCATGACCGAGCCGAGTGACCTTGGTAGATTGGCTGTGCGTCTCGGCGAGCAACGGAGGATGTGGATCGACAGCCTTCTCGGATGCTCGGCCTGAGACGGCGAACAGGATGGCGCCGTCCAGGGCGAGGTTCGAGTTCGAGATGCGACCCGAGCGTCGGCTGTACAACGGCCAATCAACTCCATCAGACCGCCCGCCCCGGCAGAACCGGTCAATTCTTGGATGTCATCGGCATCACAGCTCCCTTCTGATTCGCGCGCGTTGAACCATCGATGGCTCGGCAGCTTCGTGCCACGCGGTCGCACGGTCACACACAACTCTGAGCTTCTTTTCCTCGTTGACCGGCGTGGTGCATCCTGATATGCAGAATCTCAGCGTCTCTCTGGGCTCGGCCAGGCCGAAATTAAGCGTGGGAATCCCAACTCTCCTAGGTCGCTTTTATTCTTCATGCATCGTACCGAGGCTGCATTAAGTTGCAGCCCTCTGCTTCTGAGATCAAACTTTCAAAGCAACCTGCCGGCCGGAAGCTGCTTCCGGTCGGTCGAGCCTTGTCATGCAAGCAGATTCGCGCCCTATCCCAGCGTCTCGCAGATACCAGTATCCCCCACGATGCCCTCAGGCAGACCTCAATGACGCCATCTCGTTCGGCTGCTAACAATGATCCAAGGCACTGTCTCGACGCCTCACCCTGCAACATTCACGACCGCGGGATGCGACATCCAGA
Organism: Moesziomyces aphidis; assembly: GCA_000517465.1. Taxonomy (NCBI): domain Eukaryota; kingdom Fungi; phylum Basidiomycota; class Ustilaginomycetes; order Ustilaginales; family Ustilaginaceae; genus Moesziomyces; species Moesziomyces aphidis. Next base: position 53,104 of record AWNI01000033.1, on the reverse strand, counting down.
ACGGCACTGGCTTGACAATTGGAAACTGTGACAATGCGTTGCATGTGAGCGAGTGATGGTAAAGTCTACAGCGAAACCTTACGATTCGGTCTCGCGGATCTTCTCGACCCACTGGCGCAGCGTCGCCGAGAGCACCTCAGGCAGCGCCTCGACTTCGCGCACCACCACGTAGTAGTCAAAGGGAAACGTGTCCATGTAGCGCTCCATCTTGAGCTCTAGGCGCCCGTTGGCGTCGGTGTGGTACGATGCGTTGGTCATGTCGAGGATCGAGCTCCTTGCCTGCTGCAGCGCTGCTGCCTTGGGTGTGGCTGCCCCTGCTCCACCGGGCGTCGAAGTTCCGCTGGCCGTCGGCGCCGGTTGCAGCGAGTCGATGATGACAAAGACCAGCATGACGCGCTGTTCGGCCGCTCGGCGCAACAGTGAGCGAAGCCGAGCGTGATCCTGGCAGATACCATCCGAGATGATGATCTCGAGCTGCCACAGATCGCCGCCTTGCGACGCAGACGAAGACGGCCTTGCGGCACGCGCCTCGGCGAGCGTGTCGAGCGAGCGCTCTACGAGCTGAAGCACATTGGTCTTCTTCTGCTGGAAGCCCAAACGGTCGATGACGTGCGCGCCGTTCTGGTCGTTGAAGCTGCCCTTGCCAAAGTCGTGCAAGCTCTCCACATGCTCTCCAAAGCGGCAGATCGACACGTCGCCCACCTCGAGGCGCGAAAGCGCGCCCGTCACCAGCGCCAGCGTCTGGTACGCCAGATGCGCCGAGCGCGACTCAGACATACTGCGACTGTCGTCAATCGCCAGCAGCACCTGGTACTCGCGCGACGACGGCTTGGTGCGTCGCAGCCAGATCTTGTCCTTGGCGAAGTCCGATGCGATGAACGGCACAATCTTGCGCATGTTGAGACGCTTGCCCGTGCGGAAGTCGCCGTTGAGCCGCGTTGCAAGCGTCGGAGCCAGAACGAGCCGCAGTTGTTCGCACAGCGAAAAAGCCAGGTCGGCCGTCAGCGAGGCGTACGAACGCCACAGATCTCCTGCTCGTGCAAGCCGCTCTTCGCTCGAGGCGACGTTGCGGAATGCCTCCAGCTGCTGCTGCACCTCTTCGTCGGCCTCCTCGCGTACATCGTCCGGCAGTGGCGTCATGGCTTCCTCCTCGGACTGCTCCTCCTTGATCTGCACATCGTCCTCCATGTTCGCGTCGCCGTCGCGGTCGAGCTTCGCTTCCTGTTCGACTGTCGGAACAGAGCTTGCCGGCTTCAGATCCGAAGGCATGAATGCCTTCTGCTGACCATCGTCCGCCTGCTGTCGATCCTCTTTCTCCGGCTGGTCGGGAAGCGGCTGCGGCGCTTGCGGCTCGGACTCTTGCTGCTCATCGACATCAGCCGCCCGAGGCTTGGAGCCCATGGACTCGTCGACCTCTTCGATGCCAAGGTCGCCGAGTTTACGCACCTCGTCCTGCTCTTGCGCGGCACCCAGAGCCTGCAGCTCGGCGTTTCCGTCATTGGCAACGTGCTCCACATCGGCGTCCTCGGGCGGACCGTCGCCATCGGGTTTTGCCTCTTCGCCGGCTTCTTGCTCGATCTCGTCCTCGCTGGCTTTCTGGATCTCTTGCATCCTACGACGGAACTGCTCCAGAGCATCGCCCAGGCTGCGAAGTGGATTAGAGTCAACCTCGGCTGCGCCGTCTTGTTCCGCCTCGCCAGAAGCCTCGTCACGTTCAGCCTTAGGCGCTTGTGCTCCACGCTGGCCGGCTGAAGGCGGCTGTGAGGCTTGATCTTCGGTCGCGTCATCGGCCAGATCGTCCAGATCCATGCCCTGGTCGGCCTGTGATTGGTCGTGGCGAGCGTCGACACGCCTGCCTTGCGCAGATCGCGACGATTGCTGCTGGACAGCTGACTCGTCCTGGCCACCCTCATCGGCGCCTTGATCCACCGCATCCGTGTCGAACGGATCAGCGTCGATTTGCTGAGGACCAGCAGGCTTTTCGTCAGCCGCACGATCTTGCTTCCGCGTGGACTCGTCCTCGTCGTCCTCGCCATCCTCTTCCATGGCGTCTTCGCCTTCGTCTTTGTCGACTTGCGCGTTCGCCTCCTGTTCCTGCTCCTGCTCCGGCGCTTCAGCGCCGGCGTCAGGCTCTTCTCCGTCCTTCATCTCTTCATCTTGCGCCTTGTCGTCGACGAGATCGTCCATGGCCTTTTCGTCCACCTTCTCCTCCTTGCGATCCTCGGGCATGTCTTCGACGTCGCTGAGGTCGCCTAGGTCGTCATCTTCGTCGCTCCCGCCTTCGCTCTTCCCATCGAGACCGTCCATGTTGAGATCGTCGTCGAGATCAAGATTCTCGGCTTGTTCGGCCTCTTGGTCGAGCTGGCGACCTCCACCCTCGCCCTGAGCGTCCGCTTCCGCTTCCTGCTCTTCCTCTTCCACGCCGTCGGAGTCGTCTCCATCGCGATCCTCAGCATTAGTCGGGTCGTCGTCCTTGTCGGCGTCGGGCTGGTCGTCACCGTCTTGCTCCTGGGGCTGCTCTTCGCGGGACTTGTCAGCTGCCTGCTCCTGCTTCCGTTGTTTATCGTCGGCAGCAGCAGCGGAATCGTCAGCCTTGGGCGCGGAATCATCTTGGTCGCCATCTGCATTGTCGGCCCCGAGATCCTTGTTGGTCTTGTCCTCGGGCGCGTCCTTCTTGCTCTCGTCCTCGTCGTCGCCGCCCTCCCAGACCTTCTCGTCGACAGCATTCGGGTCCAGCGGGTCGACATCGCCGACGGCATCCTCAGGTTCCTGCTCGTCAGCGTCGTCTCCGTCTTGGTTGCTCGCTGCATCGTCTTCTTCGTCGCCGCTGATGTCTTCGAGGTCACCACCAAAGTCTTGATCGGCTTCCTTGGCGTTCCTCTCGCGCTCGGTCTTCTCGCCTTCGTCACCTTCGTCAGCTGGATCGTCTTTCTGCAGCTCTTCGATCTCTTCGTCGTCTTCCATCTGATCGGTGATGTCCTTGGCACCGCTTCCGTCGCCGAGGCCAGTGCCTCCCTCGAGCTGCTCGCCATCGTCGCCCTCGCCATCATCGTTCTCCTGCTCCTCAGGAGGCTTACAGAAGCCTTTGCTTGCAAGGGCGGTCATCAGATGGCAAAGCACATGGTCGAGCTTGAGCAGACTCGTCGAGAGGTGTGCAGACGCCAACAGATGGGTCCTAAGCAGTGCCGAGAATTCATGCAGGAAGGGGTAGACGGCTGCCAGCTGCACCTGGACAAATGTCTCGGCTTCAGCATCCCTGGAAAGCTGCTGAGCAAGCTCGAAAAGCTTCTGCACTTCGGAGAGGACGGACGCTGACCGCAGCACCGCCTGCTGCGCCTGCAAGGCCTGCAGTGCGGAGCTGATGATCTTATCAGACAGACCATCTGAAGCTTCATCGGCAGACACAGTGCCGGCTGCCGACGCCGAGCCAGTCTTCCGAACATCTTGTGCAATCTGCAGGACGGCGGAGATGAGCTTGTTGGCTTGATGGGCGAGACCCTGTGTCTCGCGACTGGCACCAAGAGGCGTCTTTGTCTGCGCGAGACAGTTCTCGAAAAGGCCGAAGTTGGCTGCGGTCCACGTCCAGACGGGATGCAGCAGCGATTCCAGAGCAGGCAGGCTTTGGAGATGCTCGCGCAAACCCTCCTCGATCGACTTGACCAGCGTCGCGCTGGCTTCAACGTGCGACCGTTCTTGCTCGGTGAGGAAAGCGAGCCCATTTGGACCGCTAGCGCGTGTCGCTTCTGTCAACGTCTCCACCAGCGAAGCGCTGTTCGTGAGCTCGGTGGCCCAGCTAGACAGTCGGCTCATCAGTGCGTCGCTGGCCACTGCAGGAAAAGCAGTGGTGGCAAGAAACTTGGGAGCCTGCACCCTGATCTCGTCCAAGGCGGCTGCGAGGCGCGCGAGGAAGTCAGCGAGGGCATGGAACGGCGCCTGGGAGGACACGCGCGTTGCTGTGCCCAACGGTGTCGACTGGAGAGTGTGCATTCGAGCCGAAAGATGCTCGAGCGAGGCGAGCGTCTGCAGTTCCGAGTGCATGCGATCCCTCTCCTGCAGAACCAGGTGGGTGACGTGCTCGATATAGTTGACACCGCGTTGAAGCTCTGCGGTCGACAGATCTGCACTGTGACCGTGGAGAGAGTCACGGACTTTCGGCAGCGCAGCAAGCAGGCGGAAGAAGAGCTTCTCCAGAGAGGGAAAGAGCTCATCGGAGAGCGACTTCGGACAAGCCTCCAAGATCGACGGACGCGTGTAGATGTGCATCACGCTCTGGTTCATGGAGACCACGTCGGTCTTGAGGTACGAGCTCAGACCGACGCGACGCAGTTCCTTGAGCAGATCAGACCACGCCTTGCGCTTGCGGGCGGTGAGATTCTTGATCGCCTTCTCGTTGTCTTCCTTCGAGAATGCAGGTGTCAGCTTGGCGAGCTGCTGCTGGCGATCGACAATCTCATCTGCCAAGTCGCTCACGCCGGTGGCGGTCGTCGTAGCGGTGAGCAGCGTCGGTCGGAGTCGGTCACCGCCCATCTTCTGCAAGATCGTCAGCGTCTTGGACAGGTTGCGGATGTGCTCCGGAGCCGAGTCCTCGAGACTGGCGATCAGCACTGCTTTCGCCCAAGCATCACTGACCTTGCTGCTCGTCTCAGACGCCGCTTGCACTCGAATCATATCGAGCGACACAGGAGGGATCTCCTTGCGCGTCAGAGCGTCGAGATGGGCTGCAAGCATAGGATCGACAGGCTGACGAAGGATGTCGCGGAACTTGCGCAGTGTCTTGTGCAACTGTCGATGGGTCTTCTGCGCCGACTGCTTGAGCGCATGCACGTTGATGTCTTTCCAGCTCGCGAGCTTGATGAAGCCCAGGATGTCCTTCTCCAGCACTGCTCGCTGACTCTGCAAGGTGTTCGAGATGCGCTCGTCGAATTGACGGAAGAAGGTGGTGACATTCTTCAGAACGACACCGACCTCCTTCAGGCCGCGACTCTCCTTGGGAGGGGCCAGACGGACCAACCTCTCGACAAAGTGCGCAAACGACTCGAGAAGGGAGAGACGACCCTCAAACTGACCCAGGGGACTCGAACGAACGAACTGATCCACTGCATCGATCAGCTGCTCGACGTGGCTCTTGAAAGCGTCAGGCCCGTCGGCAGAAGCGGCACGGGTGCCGCGAACGACGATCTCGTAGACGCGGAACCACCAGCCGCCAAGCTCTTCCTGGAAGTTGCGGGTCTGTGTGTTGAGCAGTTCTGCCCAGCAGGACAGCTCCAGCCGCCTCCACTCGATGATCTGAGCCGAGATTCGTTCCCGGTTGGACTGGAGCGAGGTTTGCTGGCTCGCGAAGCCCTCCCAGTCTTCGGTGTGAGTGAGCAGTTGCTCAAGAGCGCTCAACATCTTGGCGACCGGACTCGCCGCTTCGAGGCGGAGCACAGCATCGCATCGGTCTCGAATGTGCTGCAACACCATCTGCTCCGGCCAGTCTTGAATGAGAGCGTCCAGACGCAGACGCAGTTCCTCGACGATGACGGTTGCCTTGCGGATCTCGGAGGGGCGGGGGTCCAGGTAGAAGTTGAAGTCACGAGCCGTTTGCTTCGACGCGAGATGCTCGTCGATCGCAGCAGAAAGGCCGAAGGCTGCGCCAGTTCGGTCGATCTGCTCTGACCAGTCGCGATGATGCTTCCGCAGGAGCTTGGTCACCAGCGCATCACGTTCCCGATGATACAAATCAGACCCAGCATTGCTTCGCGAGGGCCCAAAGATCGCCATGTGCGCGCTCAAGACGGCGGTGAACCGCTGAGAGGGCAACAGCACGCCGACGGACTGCTCTTCTTGAGCAGCGCGTCGGGTCGTGGGTGCGTCCATGACATCGTCGCCATATTCTGGGAAGAGGGCGTGGAATTCCCTTTCTTCGGCATCCGCATCCAGCTCGATCGACTCCTCGACCTTGCGAGATTTGTACAGACTGGTCGCCTCTTCCTCTTCGCGCTTGGCCCTCTCTCTGTCGAGAGCCCACAGCTGGAACACCCTCTCGTACGTGCGACTGATGGCACGCAATGTCTCGCGCTTCTCGAGCACATCGATGCCGAGTGCGGTGTGATCATAGGCAACAGAAGCGGTCGATACGATGAGAAGCGCGGCAGAGACGTCCGAGCGTGCCTGCAGCTGACCCGACAGGTCCAACTGACGCAACAAAGAGGAGCTGCGTGTCGTCGGGAAAGCGCTCAGTGCTTGGACGATGGCACCGCGCTGCTTGACGTCCTCAGATGCGGAGGCGATGCGGGCTGCCTGGCGGACGAGTCCAAGTCCGAGTTGCAGCTGCGACAACGAAGCTGTGATTGGCTCCACCATGTCTCGCAGCTCGGAGAATGTCTTGCGCAGTCGATCGCCAAACGACAGGATGCTTGCTTGCAGGCTGTCCTCGCGTTGCTGGGCCTGCTCAGAGTGTCCGTTGAGCAGCGCCTGGACCAGATCATCGACCCTCTTGGCTGTGATGACCTCTTTGAGGAACGATGAGGTCTCGCGGTAGAGCTGCGACAGGAGCTTGAGATTCGGCTTGCGCCACGCCTGGCCGTCATCGCCGCCTTGAGGACTCAGCGCCGACCTGCTCTCCTCCATCTGTGCCCGCAACTCGTCCGTCACACGGTTGCGCGAGCCGCCTGTCACCATCGACTCGGCAAAGACTTCGAGGGCCAACGCGTTCTCCAGCTGGGTGCGGCAGAAGACGCCAAAGTCGGCCATCGTCCTGCGAGCGACGATGGGGTCCAATGCCACGTTAGGCAAGAATAGACGCAGCATGATGAGAGAGGCGGCAATCCATCCTCGTCCAAGCAGCGCGATACTGGCTTCCTCGTCCGAGGCGTCGGTCTCGGACAGGGAGAAGCTCTGAAGGAATGAGGTCCATTCCGTCAAAGCGTCTGCAGTGTCCGCTGTGAGGCGCGCATCCGGGCTCGCGAGCACGTAGGTCAAGGCGCTCTGACAGTCGGAAACGGTGAGCAATCCCGTCAAGACTGGCGATTTGAGATCCGCCGAGTGCTTCAGCGCCGCACGGCACAGTGTCTCGGACACGAAGCACACGAAGCGCACGAGGATCTGTGCAAGCTTCTCGGCACGCGAAGGCGAACTAGCAGGCAGGACAGCCCCAGCAGTCTGGATCATCCGTCCGACCGCGACGTCGTGACGCGACTTTTCCGAGAGCGACCTGTCGCCGAAGCGAGACTCCATCAAAGTGTGCACCAAACTGGGGCGCAAGAGGTCGGCCGGTCCGCCAGATGTGGAGCCTGAAGTGGATCCGAAGGGCCACAGACGCCTGATCCAGCTGAAGTCGCTGAGCAGAGCACTCGACTTTGCGGATCCGGGCGCAAGAGACCACAACGCTGCCTTGTTGGATGCAGCGGCAGCCTGGACAGACGGAGAAGGGTGAGACTCGAGCAAGGCGATGACGAGCTTCATCCTCGAAGCGTTTGTGGGATCCGAAAGGCACTCGGGCGTCCTGATCGACAGCTCTGCCATGCTGAGAAGCGTCGCATCTGCATTCTCCGAGGCCCTCGAACGAGCGTGCGGGTCTTGACCTTCTGCGGTGATCTTGTTGCTTGCCGAGCGGATCATCTTCAGCGTCTGCCAGCCGAGCTGCATCATGTCGCGCAGCTCTGAAGGCGAGGCCGACTGCTTGCCGGCGACACAGAGCGTGGCGGCGATGTCCAGGGCTGACTTGAGAAGGTCACCTGACGGTGCGCTTCGAAACAGTTGCGCCTCGTCGCAGATCAATCGATACAGGTTGGTCTGCATGCCCTCGTCTGCACCGTAGAGCGACCAGATCGTGGAGAGAGCTTTGCCACTGGACAGAGTCAACGAGCCTCCAAGCAGATCGATCGTCTCCGTCAAGGCGGCGGCGACGTCAAGGCCGCCGGCGTTGATCTCCCTCACGAGGTTCGACATGAATCGTACCAAGATCTGGATCGACGAAAAGTCCAGCTCCGAACTGGTGCAAAGGCTCTGGAGGTAGTCGGCAGAGCGCATCAGAAGGGCAACCCGGCGCAGAGTAGCCGAGCCGCAGGACGCGGCTGCTTGACTCTGCACAGACGAGACCACCGTGTTGCTGATCGCCACGACGAGCGGGTAGACGTTGCGGACTGCGGTAGCAGCCTGATCTTCGTCGTGCACCGTTGCGGAGCTGCTGAGCCGGGCGGAGCGTTCGAGGATGCTGAGGTCGTTGAGTCGCTTTGACGAGGCTGACTCGAGGACACTCCTAGCCTCTTGACGGTGGAGCAGAGCCACCAGCAGAAGGTCAACGAGCATCTGAGGGGGCAGACCGTGCGACTGGAGAAGATCAAGGACGTTGTCATCGTAGCGTAGGTCGATCGCAAGTCGGTCAGCAAGTTCCTGCGAGACACGACCAACGTTGACCAGGTCTTGTCGAAGACTGAGCCCAGGCGGATGGAAAGTCTTGCCAGATGAGACGACTTCTTGCAGAAGAGAAAGGCTGTTTCCTGAAGCGGAAGGGAAGCACCGCTGGAAGACTTGCAAGGCCAGCGCCAGGGCTCTGGAAGAGCTGAGACGGACCAACAGCGAAGCGGCGGCTGGAGAGCCATGCTCGCCCGCGCCTGCTAGGCACAGAGGCAAGGCAGTCGAAGCGAGGCACGAGTTTTGCAGAGGCAGCTGGCTAGCAGCCCAGGCCGCTGCACGTCGCTGAGATGCGCCTTTCGAGTCTGGCAGCATGTCGGCGGTCAGGATCGCGCGCTGCGTCAATTGCGCTTGGATGGCAGCTTCCATGAGCTCATCCTGAGTCGATCGAGACGGGATCAAAGATTGCGTACGAGTACAGCCACTAAGAATCGCCAGACTGTCCAGGTCGTGAGACGTAGAGTCCGTCTTCGGCAGCAGCGCGATCTCGATGCCTCGGTTCCTCATGGCTCTCGACAGCTCGCCATGGCGCGGATCGAGACACATGAAGACGCGGAAGTTCGGATGCGGTCGGATGACGGGAACCTTGCCATCGACGACACCGCGCTCGCTGATGACGAGACAGCCGTTCGGTTCGAAGAGCGAATTGAGACGATCCAGTACCGAAGCCGAGCAAAGATTGGCGTTGTCGAGCATGAGCCAATGGCCCTCTTGCAGAGCGCGCAGCAAAGGTCCGTCGATCCACTCGAATCTGCCGGTCGATTTTTGCGCATCCGGCGTGTTCTGCGTCATTTCGGTGACGACGGCAACAGCATTTTCCAAGGTGGTCCGGAAAACTTCGTCCCTCACATCGCCCGTCGCGTTGCGGACGTCTTCTAGCGCAGCCGAGAGGAGCTCCGAGGACGGAGAGCTCTGTGACGAGCCTAGTGCGGCTTTCAGCGTGCCTTGAGCTGTCAAGAAGGATGCGTAGCGCGAATGGCTTCGCGCGGCCACCTGCTCGGACAGGCGGTGTGCCTCGCGGACGAGAGCAGCGAGAGCGCTGCGAGTGCGGGTGCTGGGATCGAACTGCTCAAATGTGCCGATGAGATCCATGGTATCGGTGCCCGAGTTCATCTGGTACTCTTCCAAACGAGCGCCGGCAAGTTGGGCCACGAGTCTGACGACGCTAGTCTTGCCGCTTCCTGTCGGGCCCACCAGGATCGAGAGCCATTTCTTCTGAACGCAGTCGATCAATGCTTCCAGCACGGGCAATTGACTCTGCAGGAGCGCCAGGCGGTGGCTCTGCAGTTCCGAGGCAGGCTCCCGCGGCATGACGGCATGGCCAATGCGCACGTGGTTGGCGGTGACCGTGGACACCATGCGCGGTTCGCTGGAAGCGGCGCCGGGGAACGACCTCTTGAAGAGTTCTCGAGCAGAACGACGATCCGAGGCCGTGCGGAAGCGCTGGACATAGAGGGAGGCGAGATGTTCGATGGGATCGCCCAGCTTGTTGAGGCCGAGATCGGTGTGCAGAAGGTCGAGCCATCGCATGAGATCTCGGAGATTGAACTCCCATGGTGCGCCGATCCTTCCGAACGAGTGCTTGACGACCACCTCGTTGTGCAGCTCAAAGTTGAAAAGGATCATGCTACGGAGCTGCTCTGTGTCGAAGTTCGGATACAGGTGCGTGCTGATGGCGAGGATGTCGTCGCCGTCGAGCTCCTCGATGTGCACCTTGATAAAACGGTTCAGGAACGACTTGGGAAGTCCTTTCCTGCCTCCGCCCTGATGATGAGGGTTTTGAGCGGCGAAGATGCGGAAGTCGGGATGCTTGACGAAGGAGCGACCAAGCTCAGGGACGTACACGGTGCCACGATGATCCAGGCACGAGTTGAGGCCCTCGAGCACCGTCTGAGAGGCAAGGTTCATCTCGTCGAGCAACACCCACTCGCCCTGCTGCATGGCGGTGAGGAAGGCCGCGTCGCGCCAAGCAAACTCGCCCGGACCACCGCCCTCCAGAGGCATGTCTGAGCCGAAGAGGTCGACAAGCTCGGTCTGGTCGGACAAGTTGATGCGCGTCAGCGGGCGGGCAGCAGCAGCAGCAAGCGCAGTGATCAGACTCGTCTTGCCCGCACCAGGGCTGCCTTCCAGCAGGACCGACTTTGCCGGTACCGACAAAGCACGGAGCACGCGCATGGCGTTGGATGCCGATGTCTTTGCTCCGAAGCTGAACGAGCCAGAACCCTGGGTCGACGGGTCTGGCTGGCCGCGCGGGACGGAGAACGGCCCAATGCGCAGCTTTTCGCTGGACACTTCGACCTCGAAGAGACTGGACATCTTAGGATCGTACTGGTGAGGTGCGATGAGCTCCGCGACCTTGGCGAGGCAGCGGTCTCTGAGCTGCTCCAGACCCGACGCGGTCATGGCGGATGTGGCGGGCAGCGCGCCCAAGCCATCGATGATGGTCAATGAAGCACCGTGAGCGAATGCGAGGGCTGGATCGAGAGATGATCTGGCCGAGATCTCATTCATGAAAGAGGCCCACGTCAGGAGATCGCGAAGACCGAGACCAGACTGATCGCGACCACCAATCTGGTGGATGAACCAGTCCGAAAAGTCGATGATGGGTTCCGTCCAGGCGGCCAGACTCGCATCCTTCCACTGCGCGTTGATGATCTGCACCAGATCACTGCGGATGTCGACGTGAGGAACCCAGATCTCGGTGAAACGATTGCGCAGAGCTGGAGAGAGCTCCTTCTTGCCGTAGTCGCCACCAGGGTTCATGGTCGCCAGCACCTGGAAACCCTCCGCACCGGTGATCTGTGATGACATCAGATCAGCTTCGGAGCCCAGATGACTCGACGAGGTGGCTCGTTCTGCCAGGACGAGCGTGCGCGCGGGTTCGAGGACGCTGTTCAGGCGCTCGAGAACGCTGTCGTCTGCTAGCGAGATCTCGTCGAGCAGGATATGGTCGCCGGCGCGCATCGCCTGGACCAACGGACCATCCTGCCATTCGAACAGTGCAGTGGCTTGATAGACGCTGCGCAGGGCAGAGCGAAGCGCCGACCTCGCCTCGTTCCTGGATGCCTCTTCGAGCGAGGCAAAGTACTCCTGCTCCTTGGACAGGACTGCTTCCACAACCGACGAGACGTCCTCCATCTTGCTCTGTGCGTTCAGCTCGTGAACGATGCCGAGGCTCGAAAGCACTTCGATGCAAGAGACCGCGGCCGACCTTTGCAGGGCGGCTCGGTTGCGGAGCGGACGTTGACCACCAAGCAGATCCGCCGTATCCGTGTTCTGGTGGCAGTTGACACAATGCAGTTGGCGGCCAAAGGCTGTGGCGAGCACCTCGCACACGGATGTCTTGCCAGCACCCGTCTCTCCCACGAGTAGGACAGGTTCGTTGTAGCGCAGACTGGTCGCCACCAGGCACAGCAGACGCTGGAACGCAGAGGTCTGCACGATGCTTGTCTGCGAGAGGGCTGCAACGATGGCTCCTCCGATGCCCGTGCCGATGCGAGCTAGCGTCGCCTCGCTGTCCGGGCCTTCAAGTCGGTACATGCTTTCGACATTGAGCTTGACGCGCATGACCTTCTCGATGACCTCTTGTACGATCTCCTTGTCATCAGCGCGGCGCGCACGCTCAGCGATCAGCATGTAGCCATTCTCTGCAAGCTGCTGGTAGCCGACTGCCTCTCGATTTCCCCAGCGGAAGAGATCGCGCAGCGTGACAAAGGCCTGTTTGGTCTCGAAGACGCGACCAGCCTGACGACGCTTCTGCAGCTCTTCAAAGACACCAACGATGCGTGACGAGTAGGACGGTGCGATCTTGCAGCGGTTGGTCAGGATGGTCTCGAGCTCGGCGCGAGGGACATCGTCGAAATGGAGCTCGAGGAAGCGGTTACGGAAGGCGCGACTGAGCACCTTGCGGCCAGCGTACAGACCGGGCGGATTCTGCGTTGCGAAAAGCATAAAGTGAGGGTGGGGCTTGACCACCTCGCCAGTCTCGGGGATTACGAGCTCGCGGTTGTCGTCCAAGAGACGGTTGAGCGCCTCAAGAACATCGGTAGGCGCGAGATTGAGCTCGTCCAGAACAATCCAGTCGCCTCTGCGCAGCGCCTTGACCAGCAAGCCTTCCTGGAAGCTGAGCTTACCTGATTCCGGATCAGACGCATACGAGCCGATATACTCTTGAATATCGGTGTGCTCGTGGTTGTTGATGCGGACGAAGCGATGGCCGGTGCGTCGGGCCAGGTATTCGACGGCACTCGTCTTACCGGCGGAAGTTGGGCCCTGGATGAGGACGGGGAAGCGGCGCACCAGCGCTGCTCGCGAGAGACCGACAAGCTTACTTTGTACCGAGGGTGTCAGGATGTAGTCCTCGGCCGCATCGAGCGGTGCCGGACCCGTAGGAAGCCAGAAGGGTCCAACCTGAACGAACTTGCCATCGTCAGCCCCCTCCGGCGCAGGCGGGACGTACGTGGCGATGGAGCGGGCGTTCTTGGCCTTGGAGAGAGTGTGGCGTTCGATGATGCCGCGCACGAGCCTGGCGCTGGCCTCGTCGAGGAGCAGGGTGAACGCCATGATGAAGCCTTCCCAAAGACTGCGACGGAGGCCGTACTGGGGGACAATGTCGGTGGCAAAGGTGAGTGCGCGCGACAGGGTGCGGATGGAGTAGTGCGGGCGCTGATTGGCACCATCTGCAAGTTGGTGCTGTTGGGCCAAGCGACGGATCTCGGTGTAGCACTCGGCTACATCCATCACGGCACCACGATCGCCGAGGGCATGCTCTCCGATATACTTGTCTACGATGGCGGTGAGCGCTTCGCGGTCGGCGTCGGGGCTGGGCACGTAGAGCTCGGTGAAACGGGATCGCAGGCTGGCCGGAAGATCCTTCTTGCCGACGTCGGTAGCCGGGTTCATGCAGGCGAAGATGCGGAAGTTGGGATGCCTCGGGATGGGCTCGAGGTCGCCGCGCTCGGTGAGAGTGATGCTGGACGTAGGAGACTGGAGGAGGCCAGTGAGGCTGTCGAGCGTCTCTGCGGCTGCGAGATTGATCTCGTCGAGCAGGAGCCAATCGCCTTGACGCAGTGCTTTGACCAAGGGGCCCTCGACGAAGGAGAAGACAAGGTTCTTCTTCTTGCTGCCATGCTGGAGGCCGAAGGCTCGCGCCTTTTCGTCCAAGTCGAGCCACTCGCGATCGAGCTCGGCCTCGGCGCGCGCATCGTCGACATCGGCGGGCGAGCCTTCCGTGGCGCCCTTGTCGGTCTTGCGCTTCTTGCGGGAAGCCGAGCTGGGGCGAACGTCGGCGCCCGGGTCGGCGATGCTTTCTTCGGCAGCTTCGGTACCATTGGCCTTGGTGGAGCCTTTCTTGCGTTGGGACGCCATCTTGGCAGATTCGCGCCACAGGAGGGCGAGGCGCGACCACTTGCCAGCGACGAAGGCCTTGCGCTCGGCATCGACGAAGCGTGCATTGCGGCGGGAGGAGAAGGTGCGTGCGAAGAGCGAGCTCCACTGGTCGTGCAGCTCGGTGGCAGGCAATTTGGGATCGAGCGGCTTGAATGCTCCGAGGAGATCTCCACTCTCGGTCTGCTGGCTCAAGTTGAGCGCCGTCATGGGCTGGCCAAGGAGCGAGGCGAGGTGCTGAACGACGGTGGTCTTGCCGGTTCCCGTTTCACCGACGAGAAGGAGGGGCTCTGCCAGCGCGGTGGCGACGGTGAGCCTCTCGAGCAGCAGCAAAGAAGGCTTTGTCATGGCAAACTTTCTCGAGACGGGCATGGCGCGTTTGGCGGTGGCCTTGGATCGGCGAGCAAGCTCGCAGCGACCGACGCGGATCGCGCTCGTGGCGCTGTCGACGGCTGCGCTCATGGCAACCGCGTCGGTGGTCGAATCGAGAGACCTGACGGACAGTTCCGGGATGCGCTGCTTGAGCGCCCACCAAGCGCGCTCGCTGGTCAGGCCGAGTTCTTCGGCCAGGAGCTCCACCAAAGCACCGTAGCGGTCGACTTGCTTGCCGTTGGTCGATCTGGAAATCTGCAGGGTAGATGAGGCTGATGATGCAGCTGTGCCTGATCCCAGGACATCGGAGGCCGGAGGCACTGAGCCCAAGAAGATGTCGCACGCTTCGATGAAGATCTCCTCCTGCTGAACCGGGTTGGTGAGCGGGTCGCTGAGCATGGCTTGATCCGCGGCCAAGAGGCGCTCGACGCGGCGGGACCACTTGATGAGGTCGCGGAGCGTCGCCACTCGCACGCTGCCTGCATTTGTGCCCGTAGCTTGGGCGGCGCCGTGCGTAGAAGGTTGGGTGGCGCGCTGAAGCTTGTACCAGGTGGCTACGAGACGCTCGACGAAGCGCGGTTGCGATTCGGCAAGCCGAGGCGATTTGTTGGTCAAGATGGTGCTCACATCTTGCAGGGAAGGAGCATCGATGGTCACCTCGGACCAATGCGAGGCGCCGAGGAAGGTGGCGATGGAGGAGGCGGCTGCTTTCTTTGCAGACGAAGAGGAGGAGGCGACGGAGCGAGTGGCGAAGAGAGCAAAGCCGGTGCCTGCGGTCACCTTTCCGCGAGTGCCGAGGTCGATGATGGGACGCAAGCCGACAGCCTTGGTGGGGCTGAGCTGCTGGACGATGCGTGCGACGGTGCTGAGCACCTCGGAGCCGGCCTTGTCGATGTCTTCGAGGACGACCCACTTGCCCTGGCGAACGGCGCGCGTGAGGGCGCCCTCGGTCCACTCGAACTTGCCGGGCTCGGTTGGGCTGGAGACGAACGAGCCGAGGAGCTGCTTGGCATCGATACCGGACTGGTCGCCGAGCTGGATGGTGAGGAGATGGCTTGCGGCCGCAAACGACTCGGCGCCCTTGAGCAGTTGCGAGAGGTGGCGGATCAAGGTGGACTTGCCGCTCGAAGGTGGTCCAGAGAGCAGGATGGGGTAGTTGAGGCTCAGGCGAAGGGCGAGGTCGGAAAGCGCCGCAGTGATGCCCTCGGTTTCGACGAATGGATCGTGGGATCGCGTCGCAGCCGATTCCCGATTCCTGCGTGGCGAGCAAGAGAGAAGGACGCCTCCGATGCAGCACACCTCGGCCGAGAGGTCTGCGCTCGACAGTCGAGCATGCGAACGAGGCTTTGAAGCATCTGTGGCTGAGGCTGAGGGAGTGTCGGCAGCATCCGATGGATGCGGAAGGAAAGCGACTCGACGTGACATGACGAGGCCTCGAATTCGGTCGATCCGACCGAACTCTTCCACTTCGAGCGTCCAGACGTTGATGCCCGCAGGTTCGAAGGCAAGCGTGGCGGTGGCTTCGACTGCGTACTGGTCGAAAACGTCGGTCGATCCGAGGTTGAGGCACTTGCGCTGCAGCTCGATCCTGGCCTGTTCGCTGCTGTTCTGGAGCGCAGAGAAGAGCGCGACGGCGAGCAGACGCGTGGGAAGCGAGTCGGAAGGCTCCGAGGCGCTGAGGATCGAATGCGCCCATTGTGTGTAGGATGTGCCGACCTCGTCAGCCAGCGAGAAGGGAGCAGCAGAGGCGATTCGCAAAAGGTCGAGCAGAACCTGGTTGCGCAGCTCGGGCTGCTCTGCCGTGATGCCGTGCACGAAGGAAGCCGAGGCGAATGTGGCGAGGAAATGCGAGAGTAGACTGATCATGAAAACGCATACAAGCTGAGGGTCAGAAGGTGCGCAACATCAACACAGATACGGGTACGTGAGCGAGCGAACGCTACTTACTCGTGAATCTCGGGGAATATGCTGATGAGCAGCGCAAAGGTGTGCAGAATTTGAATCGCCGCCTGCGCATGGGCACGGTTGGAAGCGTCGATCCGCTTCAGCACCCGGGCCAGGAGCTCGAGCAGCACGGGCTTGAACTGAGCGGCGACGGATACAGTGCAGGATGGGTCGATGAGCAGGTCGGCCACACGGCTGAGCGCATCCGAGGCGGTGCCCTGACCAGCGTCGAGGCCGGCCAGGACATCTTGAACCAGACCGACGGCATTGGACTGCTCTGAGAGCTCTTCTGCCAACGCTGAGCAGCTCGCATGTACATCGAGATCCAGCGCAGAGCGACGAGAGACAGCGGCGACCTTCGCCTCCACCTGCGCCGTCGAGGGCGTCGAATCTGCTGCGAGCCCCATCGCGTCGGCCGAATCGCAAGGCAGCAGGAACGCAGCCGGAAAAGACAGACGGGTTAGGAACGATCGGTACGAGAGTTGGCCATCGGAGGGTGAATCGAAATCTCTGCTTGATGTGAGTCCGAGACGTTTCAAGGCTGGAGTCTGACGGTGAGATGAAGGGAGTCGGTGGTGTTGTCGCAAAGCTGCAAAGCGTGCCAGTCAGTGCGGAAGCCGCTCCTCTCTGCTTCCGCAGTTGCTCAGCAGCTCAACTCGACTTTTTTTTCTTCTTCTTGCTGCTCCACCTCGTCAAGCGCGAAGTTTTTACGCGCCGTAAAAAACAGCGCAGGGATGCCTCGCAGCAGCAGGAAAAGCTCGAAAGCTCGGACCCTGCGGCTCTCCGAGTCCCGAGGTTCGCATTCAACTTTTTTGCGCTTCCACCTCTGCCTGCTGCAGCTTCCATCATCTTGCCAAGCCGAAACCATCTCGAGCGCCTCTCTTCGTGCCACAACGCCATCACAGCATTCAGCTCCAAGATGTCGGTCATTCCTGGTAAGTCACCGAAATCTCCAATCCGCTCGTATGACTGCTTCTCAAAGACTGACGCGGCGTGCTGCTCCAAAAACATAGACAAGATCGGCTCGCTCCTCTTTTGTCCCAACTGCGGATCGTTGCTCGATGTCCCTGGCGACGAAGACTTTATCAAGTGTGCTCCGTGCGGCGCCGTTCAGAACGCCAAGGGTAGGTCTGAAGTCGCACCGTCCTGACGAACAGAGCAGAACAAGGACTGACCGCATCTCCTGCCGACTTGACGCCTGGGTCGCCACAATCGCACAGTTTACGACAACCTCTCCATCGTCACTCGCTCCCATCCCTCGGCATTCCCTTCCGCACTCCGTCAGAAACGTCAGCTCGTCAACACAGCCGCTTCCATAGGCAACGACAACAAGCCCAAGGAGGCGACCATCAAGGAAAAGTGCCCCGGATGCGGCAACGACGAGATGAACTTCCATACCCTGCAGCTCCGCTCCGCTGACGAAGGCACCACCGTCTTCTACGACTGCCCCAAGTGCGGCTACAAGTTCAGCCAGAACAACTGAGCCGGTCGCCTGCTCGCTCGTTCGCCCGCCCGCTGCACCGCCACTGTCGTCGTTATCGCTTCCCCTTTTCTTGCATTGTATTACTAGCCGCAACCCTCGTGAATCGCCTTCTTGCTACTGTACTTTTATTCACTGCCGTCGTCCATCCGGCTTTGCGACGATGTGCCGCCATACGCCCTCACAGCTCGCCCTCGTCCTCGTCTTCGACATCCCAGTCTACAGCCGCCTCGAGCTCCTCCGCCTCTGCGTACATCTTGTCGAGCCCCGTCAGCTTTTCCAGATACTGCTCCTCGTTGAATGCGCGCAAGAGCATCTCGAAGCCCAAGCTGCGGTACGCCTCCACCACCGCCGCACTGCAGCCCGTGCACCGGTCGTACGCCTGGCCGACGATCCGGAGCGTGTTGAACTGCGCCAGGAAACCACGCAGCTGATGCGGCACGATGCCCAGCGCCGTAGTCGCGCGCGCCACCGCCTCGGCATCCTCGATCCCCTGCCTGGACGTCTCGCCCGCCGTAGCCGGTGCGTGGACACCCAGGTCGTGCTGCAGCACCGAAACCATCAGTTCCACCGCCGACGCTCCTGCGATCGCAGCCAGCCCCGGCCGTGTGACAGTGCACATCTGATCCAGCGTTCGGTCCGTCAGCGAGTCCGAGGGAGCAACGACATCGTTGCAGAAGTAACAGCCCAGGCGGCCATGCCAGCTCTTACCCGCACCTGCACCGGACGAGCTTGTCTGCTCAACACCCGCTGCGGCTGGAGGCGCTCCATGGCGCATGACCAAGTAGCTGTCGAAGCCCAGGGCTGCATTGATGACCAGCTTGGACTTGGCTGCACCCAAGAGCGTCGGTAGCCATCGACTCTCCCGTGAGTCCATGAGGAGGAAGACGACGTCGTGCTCCTCCACGAGCTTCTCCAACCTCTCCACGTCTGCTTTCACCTGCTCCTTGCTGCTTCCCGGCACGGGATGGCCGGGCATCGGAACACTGAGGCTGATGCCCTTGGCCTCCACGCCCGGGTAGATGCGCGCAAGCTTGCTGGCAGCGCATTCCGCCTTTGGCTGCCCACCGTCGAGGCAGTCTTCAAAGTCGAAGAGTGGCTGTCGCACGGGATTGGAGAAGGACACCTTGGCCGAATCCACCAGCGTGATCTTACGCACGCCCCAGCCGAGAAGCGCACGCGCAACGTAGCACCCGAGCGTGCCAGCACCCAGCAGAAGGCAGCGGGTGGATTGAATCGTCTCGAGCTTGATCTCGGGCATGATCCTCCAGCGCATGAGCTTGAGGTTGAGATCGACCGCCTGGTCGGCAAGTTTTCGCGGATCCATCAGCGGACCGAGGTCGGCGATCTTGGGCGCCAGCTTGCCTTGTGCATTGCGTTCCCAGCCGACGCCGCTCGGAAGCAGCTCGTTGTTGGGCTTGCTCGCGATCCGTGTAGCCCTGCCGTTGAGCGCAACACGCGGCGTAGAAGCGTTGTGCTCACCTGCAGCAGAGGGCAGAAAGACCGTTCCGACTGTACTTCGCATACGATCTGCGGCCAGCTCTCCACTGGTGGCGGCAAGGTCGTCCTTCCAGCAGATGACCGTGGCTTGCTCGACGCCGAAGCGGGCGTTAAGATACGCCAGCAGGTTGCGCAGTGGCCATCCTGGAATCTGAGGCGCGCCTGACGGATCTACGAATCCGACGTATCGCTTTTCCGGTCGCACGCCCTCGAAGAAGGGCTCGTATTCGGAGATCCTGCTGCACACGACTCCGGCCTCGGCATCGGCCTTGGCGAGGAAGAAGCCTCTGGCCGAGTCGTGCTGGCGCATCCAGCCCGCGATGGCATTGCAGCCTGTGTCGCCCAGTTCGCCCGAGATGGGCTGCCAAGCGTCAGGATTGTCGGCAGATTGAACGGTCTCCCAAGCCGGGCTCGTGACCAAGGCAGGATAGGCGAACCAGTAGTAGAACTTGTACTTCTTGAGGTCGGCGAACGTGAGAGCGAGGAAAGTGGTCAAGAAGATCTCGGGCTCCGAGGTGGCATTCGCGATTCCATCCCAGATGTCTGCGAGTGAAGCGTCGAAGATGGCCTGCTTGTCGGCATTGCGAAAGGACTCGATGGTGTTAAAGTTCTTGAGGAATCCTCGAGCTGGTGTGGTGTGGTTCGACGAGGATGGGCGCTCGCCCGAGTCTGCCGCGATATCAGCAGCGCGGATGCTCGCGGCGTCGAGACTAATCTGGCTGCCGAGGGAGACCGACTCCCCCGTTGTGCGATCGAGGATCACCTTCCCTGGCGTGTAGGCGGCATGGATGGGCACCGACTCGTCGCTCAGCTGGAGCTTGTCGATCTTGAGCGAGGAAAGCTCCTGCCAGAAGGTTGGATGGATGTTCGTGCTGAATGGCGCGAACTTGAGGATCGGCATGACGAGCGACGTCCACGAGGCGGAGCAGAACGGTAGCGGTCAAGGCGGTGAGGGTGGTGACCGACGTGAGGCAAGGCTGAGTCGCGCCGAATGTGCGGGCCAGTGCGCGTGGAAAGTGGTGGAGTGGAGCAGAGAGAGACACAGCGAGACAGGGTCCGGATCAGGGTCCAGCAGTTGGTGCCTTCTGCTGGCTCGGCGGCCTCCGCGCCAATTTCAAGTTGCGAGGCGTTACCCAGGGCTCATCAACGGATACTGGCACGCATCCACGCCGCTTTCAAGCTTTCGAGCCAGACAGTCGATGGTCAGCAGCCGCGAGAGCCGCATGTTCTGATACATCGTATGCGGAGTGCGCGATGGGTGAGGAGAGGTGCTAAGAATACAACAAGAGAAAAGAAGCTCATTGAATGACGGGGCGCAGATTGGCTGTGGGATGGTTCCGCGCTTCATCGACGGATGAGACCAGGCGGACCGCCCGAAGTGAATGGTGGCGCCTTGCCTTTGACGCCCTGATAGGCCATGCCACCAAAGGGTATGTTTGGGTTGAACTTGCCCGCCGGAGGCAGCGCGGGCGGTGCGGGTGCCTGGCCCGCGCTCTGGCGTAGTTTCTCGCGCTCGGGCGACTTCCAAGCAGCGCGGATGGCGGGCGCAGCGCTGACGAGCTCGTCTGCATCTACACCGTCGCGAATCGACTTGAGGATCTTTTCGACGATGGAGCGATGGTTGCCGTGGTGCTTGTCATCACGGATGCGCATCATCCTCCATCTCGGCGGGAGGCTCAGGCCTTGGGAGATGTAGGGCTCGGTTGCAGGATGCGGGTCGACGCTCCAGACGCATTCGACGACACGATCGTCAAACTGCTCGCCCGAAGCCGCCATCTGCCTCCACTCTTCGGGCTCGACCCAGAGCTCGTCGAAGAACTCGTAGTCGTCCGATGCGGAATCGCCGAGGTACTGATGGAGCTCGAAGAAGGGCATGGTGGAGAGATTGGGCAGGTTGCCTCGCGGGTCGCGCTCGAGGTCGGGCGGGAAGCGGAGGACGAGCTTGAAGTCGATCGTATTCTCGTATGGAGGCTTCCACTTGAGGATCTTGGGATCGGTGCCCATCACGTAGCCGCTGTTGAGGCAGGTGAAGATGAGGCCGTCGTTGCCGTGCAACAGGTTGGGCACCGTCTCGAACAGCACCTTCTGGATGCCGTACGCCAAATCCATCTTTTTGACTTGGACATCGAACGGTCGCCGTGCTGCCATGGCAGGATTGCGTTTGAGATAGTCGACGTAAGGCGGGTAGATGTAGCTTTTGAGACGGCCGTAGCGCTTGCTGAGCGGTCGATTCGCCAGCAGCTCACGGTCCAAGACGATGAGGTCGAATAGGAGCAGCACGAGCTTCTGATTGCCTCTGTCATCGCAGTCGATGACGAGCTCGCCATCCATGAGCGTGTGGTTGCGCATTCCGCCGAGACGCGCCGCTTCGGGATCATGAGGCATGTGGTGCGGGAAGACGATGCCGTCGACCTTGTAGTAGTCGTTCTTGCGATCGATCAGAAACACCTCTTGTCTGCCTGTGGAGGCTGGAGTGACGATGAGGATGAGGACGCGCTGGCCGTCCGACTTTTCGCACACCCAGTAGTCTTCGGACTGGAGGAGGTCGATCGAGGCCTTTTCAAACGAAACGGGTTGGGCGCCGGGGAAGCGCATGTGGGGTACTTCGCAAAGGTCGCGCACATGCTGACGGAGAAACGCGAGCTGCTGCGGATCCTCGACCTTGCGGCCGGGTACCTTTGGCACGCTGGCAGTGTGACCGAGAGGAGCCATGCTTGCTGATCGATCCGACGCCTCGACGCGGCGATCCGCAAGGATCGACTTAGGAGCGAGGGCGAGTGGCGGATGACACCACTGCCGAATAGCGAGGCCAACAATGCGCCACGAATCTGTCCGCGATGGTCAAGAGGAGGAGAGACGTGGTCGTAGACGGGATGTAGCAAAGTAGAGCAAACACAACTATCCGCGGACACCTCGACCACCAACTGCCACTCGAATTCAAGCAGAGCTCGGCCTGGAGTTTCCGTCCGAGTTCCGAATTCTTTCTCGCTGGTTTGCTTCTCGTACGAGATGTTGCCATATAGCTGCCGAGAAAGTTGGCGCCGAAGGGAGCCATGGCGAGCAGATGCTGCAGCTCGCTTTGCTGCTGTGATAGAGTGAGCGGCTGGCCCGATCAGGATGCGCTCGACCCGACGCAGGTTCGAGCCAAGCAGCGACAATGCGAGAAAGCGCTACGGGCCGCCGGGAAGGGCATGCAGAAGAAGGCCGGGAGGGGCGGGTCAGAGCTGGACCCCTTTGTGTCTCACGAAGGAGCCGCTTTCAGAATTGGATCGACAAGGCACACTGCATAGAAGGCGTCCACAGAAGCAGGCGAGAACGACCGAGCATGAGCAAAGTTTCGGGCGGCAAGCAGCGACTGAGCCGGACTGGACCCAGCTCCGTGACGCTGTGTCTGCCCGCCGGAACAAAGACGGCGGCGTATCGCCCTGATCAGGTCATCGCGGACACTCTCTCCGCTTTGGCAGCTGGGTTAGGATTGTGGGCCGGGCTGCTTGTGTGGGGGAAGGAGCTTCGAGTGGTGGTCGGCCAACATGGACGCTTTCGCCACGCACTCGATTGACTGGGCAGCAAAGCAGCTGCGAGCGCTGGGCTCGACTGTTTGGAAATCGCAATCAGGGGAATTCCCTCGATACAGCCGCGGCAGGGCAGAGGGCTCTGCGGGCACAGCCCCTGATCTGGCTGGGCCTTCTGGTGCCGGGCTGAGAGATGCTCCGAGCGTAATTTGGCACGGCACGGCACGGCACAGCACAGCACAGCACAGCACAGCACA
>AWNI01000033.1:5513-30157 GCA_000517465.1 Moesziomyces aphidis | reverse complement strand
GCACAGCACAGCACAGCACAGCACAGCACGGCCACTGCGCGCTGCAACTGCAACTGCACAGCAGCACGGCACGAGCCCGATACGCCCACTCGCAGCCGAAACTCTCATCTGCCGAGACTCGAACCGGCTGCAGCCCGCTTGGAGATGCGTATGCACCCGCCACCCATATCCATCCATCCGACCTCCACCATCCTTCTCCACGTCTTTGACGAACCGTCCATCGCACGTCACCTCCATCCTCACGCATCACCAACAATGTCGGCCAAGGATTACTACGGCGGTCAGGGCGGCGGTACGTATTGACCTTGCCTCCATGCACACACTGCTGTCATTGTCGACCACGCGAGCACTCTTTGGGCGCTCGCCAGCCACACGGGCACAAGGTGCCATCGCTTGCTCGACCACCATCGACGCCTGCCTTGCGCGGCCACGCCTTGCGAGCATCGCGAGTGTCTGCATCATCATCGGACCTTCGTCTCGCCGGGCCAGATCGTATCGCTACTGGACCGCCAGTGGCTCTCCGCGCTCTACCCTTCATCATTCTGCGCTCGCATGCTGCCAGCAAATTTGAACAGACCAACTGACTGCGACGCTCCGTCTCCTTGCCTCTTTGCTTTCATCTCACAGGCTACCCCCAGCAGGGCTACGGCCAGCCTCAGCAGGGTTACGGTCAACCCCAGCAGGGCTACTACCCGCCACCACCCCAGCAGGCCTACGGCGGCCAGCCTCAGCAGGGCTACTACCCGCAGCCCCAGCCCCAGCCCGTCTACGTCCAGCAGCCCCAGAAGAAGGGCGGCGGAGGCGGCCCCGGTGCCTGCTGCGCCTGCTGCGCCGGTATGCTTGCATGCTGCTGTCTCGAGGACCTCTGTCTCGACTGCATGTTCTGAGCACCACAACGCCTCGTGGTTCAGCATGCCGAATTGAACCCGCGCGACCGCTGCTTCAGTCCTTACTTCGGCTTTCGTAGTTGGCCCGAGGTTCAATGGGAACCACCTCTTTTGCTACGACTCTTGTATATACTTCCCATGCCTTTAATGCTTCTCATGATCCACCCACATTATTTGCGCTTTCCTTTCTCAGCCCATGACATCGCTTGGTGGACGCTGCAACCCTCCCAACGACCTTCGGAGACCTTACGCCCAAACATCTTGTCGTTCACAAGAACGGCAAGGTGAACAATGAATGGCGCTTTAGCATGTTAGGCCGACGATTGCAATTGCACGGAGATTTTTGCACTCCACATTCGCAAGTCGATCACTGCGAGAACGCGTGGTGGACTTACGCACAGGCGCTTGGACAGTGTCACATCCGCAGCTGCCGCGTCTCGAAGCTCAGGCCTTGCGGAGGCCAACACTCGACACTACTTCCACCTCCACCATCGCTGCCGTGCTCTTCAGCTCACCCACCTCTCCTCGAAACTTGCCAAGTACTGCACAACAGACTCGGTCGACACGCAGAGCATCCAACTTCCCGCTTAGAAGGTCAACACCACAGCCTGCCGCTGCCGCCGCCATCATGAACTCGATACTCTCGCGCTTCGACCAGCCTACAACCTCGGCCTTTGCCGGCGCCAACGACGCCTTTGGTGGGGATGTTGCGGCACAGGATCAGCTGATGGGCGCCCCGGGCCAGTTTGATCTTCCCAACATGGACCCTGCCACCTTCCTCTCCCAATACACCGACGTCGACTCGTCCAACCCCGCCGCCAAGATCAAGCTCGCACACGGAACTACCACGCTCGCCTTCCGCTTCCAAGGTGGAATCATCGTCTGCGTCGACTCGCGCGCAACCGCCGGCTCTTACATCGCATCCGGCACCGTCAAGAAGGTCATCGAGATCAACCCATACCTCCTCGGCACGATGGCCGGCGGTGCTGCCGACTGCCAGTATTGGGAGACCTACCTCGGCATCCAGTGCCGTCTACACGAGCTCCGCAACAAGGAACGCATCTCGGTCGCTGCTGCTAGCAAGTACCTCAGCAATCTCGTCTACGGATACAAGGGCATGGGCCTCTCCATGGGCACTATGATCTGCGGCTGGGACAAGACCGGCCCCGCGCTCTTCTACGTCGACTCGGACGGCACGCGTCTCAAAGGCGACGTCTTCAGCGTCGGCTCCGGCTCCACCTTTGCCTACGGTGTGCTCGACCAGGGCTACAAGTGGGATCTCACCGATGACGAAGCCCAGGAGCTTGGCCGTCGCTCCATCTACGCTGCCGCTCACCGAGACGCATACTCGGGCAACGTAAGTACTCGAACCGTTCAAGCTGAATCACCTTCGCGTGCTTGCATCCTCACTCACACTCACACTCGCACTCGCCCTCCCCTCTTGACTTTGCTCCTCCCTGCACCGCGAATTCCGCCATCAGACCGTCAACCTATACCACGTCCGCGAGAATGGCTGGGAGTTCATCGACAACTACGACGTTTCCAAACGTGAGTATCGAAGCGCTTGAACGTCCATCATAAAATGCACAGAAACTGACCACTTGTTGCGATCCCTGATCATTCCGATCCTGCAGTGCACTACGACGGGCCCGGAGACAATGTGCCCGGTGCACCTGGCGGAGGATACGGCTGGGAGGTGCGAACCAAGGGTCTCAGCTCCAAGCTCGAAGCTCAGCCAGGACAGAGCCAGGGTGGCCAGGGCGGAAGGTTTGCCGACGAACAGCCTCTCGCCGCACAGGTTCGACCCGAGCAGGCATGATCTCCTGCCCTGCGCGCATGCTCCGACCACATCCATGTATATTACTCACGCTTCCATGGCCATGCAAAGCCGATTCTCTGCACCGACGGCTCCGGACGCACGAGCGCACCTACGGCAGCGCTCGACGGCTGCTCGTCCAAAATGAGTCTGAGGCCTGCTCTCGAAGGCGCACAGACGACCTGGCGATATGAGCCCCGATCCAAACCGGATTGGCCGATCTAGCCACCCGTTCGATACTTCTCGAGTAGCGCCGGAATAGCCGAGTCAAAGTGGCCGCGCGGAGAGAAGATTTGCGGAGGCTCGGCTGTCATCCCCGCATCGGAAATCTCTACGGCGCTCCTAAAGCAGCATCATGCTGCGTCGTGACTCCCCACACTCTCTTGCACGCCGTGCCGTCGCCGTAGCTCGTCGGCGCCGACGAGCGATGCAGGTTGATCCTAGGCGAAGGCCGACGAATCCCAACCAGCTTTCGGCGGTCAGCATGCCGTTACGAAGCCGGCTAGTCGCTCCTGTTTCGCCCCCTCGTCGGGGTTGCCCGGCCTCTGCGAACGTTGGTCACGCTCACTTCGGCTTTGGAAGACCTTCTTGTTGTGGGGATCGACCGGGCTCCACTTCGAATGAGGGCTCTTCCATGCCGGATACCCTGGCACTCGTACTCGCTTAACGATCTGCTCTCCACCCTTCCTCTCCTTGGCAGAGGAGACGGCACGGGGGAGCACAGATTGCCTCCTTGCTCCTGCATGGTGGTGATGCTGTGCCCGCCTCACCGAGCATCGTCTGAGACACGCTCTCGCCAACAGAGGATCTCGGGGCTCCGCATTGGCGACGGCACCTGTGGCGAGCATGTATAAGAAGCCCTGCCCCCGCACCTTCTATCCGGCTTGCCCTCTCCCCGGAACACTTCAACCTCCTCCGCCATCATGAAGCTCAACCTCTTGACGCTCTTGCCGCTCGCTGCCGCAGCCATCCAGACAGTGAAGGCAGCTGCTACCCCCTTGCGTCGCGATGACTGGCCGCACGGTCCCTTCCACACCGAGGGCAACCAGATCAAGAACGCCAATGGCGAGTCCGTCATCCTCGTCGGAACCAACTGGCCTGGCTCAGGCGAGACCATGATCCCCGAAGGCATCGAGTTCCGCTCCATCGCCGACATTGTCAGCATGATGAAGTACGTCGGCTACAACTTTGTGCGTCACACCTACCCGATCCAGATGGTCGACCAGATCTACGAGAACAACGGCACCGACATCACCGTGCAGTCCGCACTGCTGTATGCCCTCGGCGAGGACAACGGCACCCGCATCATGGAGATGATCAACAAGAACAACCCGCAGATCACCAACTCGACCACGCGCTTCGAGGTGCTCTCCATGATCGCCGAGGAGGAGAAGAAGCAGGGCATGCTCATGCACCTCGACAACCACATCAGCCGAGCCATCTGGTGCTGCAGTCACGACGATGGCAACGCCTGGTTCGACGACGTCGACTTCAACGTCGAAAACTGGCACCGCGGTCACAGCTACATGGCAAACTGGGCCAAGAAGCACTCCAACATCGTCTCCATGTCGTTGCGAAACGAGCTGCGCAAGTCGGCGCTCCGTCCGCTCGACTACAACTGGCAGACGTGGTGGGGCAACGTCTCGGCCGCGGCCGAGAACATCCACGCCACCAACCCTGATCTGCTGATCACCATCAGCGGCCTCGACTACGACATTGACCTGTCGGCACTCACGACGCAGGCCAACCTCCTCGATGCACCCTACGTCAACACCGACATGGACAAGATCGCCAACGCCGAGTCCATGCCACCCCAGTACGCCGATATTGCCAACACCAAGTTCGGCAAGGCCAACAAGGCGGTGCTCGAGCTGCATGCGTACAAGATGTCGACCTACTACCAGGACCACCTCGAGGACTGCGACGCCATCCAGACCGGTCTGTACCGCTTTGGCTTCAACGCGCTCGGCGAATCGGCGCGTCCCGAGGCGTGCAACAACTCGACCGACTTTGCCGACCCTTACAGCTGCCCCTCGGCCAAGATCACGCTGCCCACGCTGCTCACCGAGTTTGGCGATGCGCAAGACTCGAGCTACGCCAACGTCACCATGCAGAAGTGCCTGCGCGACTTTACCACCAAGAACAAGATCGGCTGGGCACACTGGGCGCTCGCAGGAAGCTACCGCATCCGCCAAAACGTCGTATTCAACAACGATACTTGGGGCCTTACTACGCCGACTTGGAGTGGCTATCAGAGCCAGGACACCGTGGACAACTTCTTCCGTCCGTGGATTCAGGACATGGGCAAGACCAACCTCGAGCTTTGACATGCTTGCACGTAGCAGAAGTAATCGAAAGTGCTGATAAAGCATCCTTGCGTTCTGAGAAGTTCCATGCGTGTCGAGGAGTGACTGTGCTGTTCACGAATCCGACGTCACGGACAAAATCTGTGGAAGGAGCGTCTCGACGGGGCCGACAAAGTGCCAGTCCACATCGTCGCGTTCATTGTCCGATGGCTCTTCGATGTTAAAGACTGCGACCTGGCCGTGGTTGGAGTGCTTGACGATCTGTGCAAGACCAGCGGCAGGGTAGACGGTCGAGGAGGTGCCAAGCACGAGGATGAGGTCGCACCTGGAGATGAGCGGTTGAATGCGATCGAGCTCGGGGATCGACTCGCCGAACCAGACCACGCCAGGTCGCAGCAGTCCGTTGCAGCCGGATCGGGAGCAGCGCGGCAAGTGCTCGGTCGGGATGGCTCGATACTCGCCCGAAAGATCTTCGGCCCCACGCAGGGCTGGACACAGCGGATCGCGCAAGTCGATGCGCGAGTCTCCACAGGAAGTGCAGATCGTCTTGAAGAGGTTGCCATGCATCTCGAGAATCGAGCCAGCTGTTGCAGAGGGGAAGGACTGTTCCGACGGCGCAAGTTCTTGCAGCGCCCGACCCGACAGACCATCAACATTCTGGGTGACGAGGTGGAAAGATTGAGCGTTGGGTAAAAGCTGCTCTCGCAAGGGACTCTGCATCATGAGTTTGGCCAGCGTCTTGTGGGCAGCATTCGGCGACGCAGCGAGGACAACAGATCGACGGTAGTGATAGAATTGCCAGACCTTGCTCGGATCTCGCTTGAACGCCTCTCTGTGGATCGATTGGCGATGAATCGTTGGGAGGGTGAGCTGATAGCACGAGTGTGGAGTAGCATCCATCGCGACACGGTACTGCCGCACAATACTCACGGCGTTGCTAGAGACAGTGCATCATGTGAGCGCCACAGACCTGATTACCACGCGGTACAGAAAGAACGACATTAGCGGACAGAATGGCGCGAGGATCTTGGCAGGGCTACTCACCTCCCGCACCACGGAAGGTTGGGATGCCACTGGCAGCGCTCAAGCCTGCACCAGCGAGGGCGATTGGATGACGCGCTTGCTGCAGTGCCTGTCGGAAGGACTCTGCTGCGGCTCCCATGGCGTCGTCAGCGACGAGCATAGACGCAGGGCGGCACTGGCTCGTGGTGCGTGTACCGTCGAAATTCACGTGGCTATCTGTGACAGTGTTCGGTAAGGCCTGTCAACGAGGCGTGGAAGGACGAAGCTTTGAGTTTATGCGGAATGCGTCCCCTTTAGACACCGAACACGTCGTAGAAGGCAGGCTGTCCGCGGTTACTTGCGACCGTTGCTGGGCTTCAGGGAGGCGTGTGAGTCGGGGCGTTCGGAGGTTGTTCGGGAAGCTTCTGCACGTCTGCTATGGCGTGCAGCTGTTCGGAGTCGGTTGATCTGAGGATCTGCAGTCGAAAGCAAGCCAGGACTGGCCGTGGGGTCGCGCACACGGCTCGTGGTGCAGGTGGCTTGAGCGCAAGTGTGCAACGTGGGCCGAGAGTGCGCCTCAATTCTGACAGCTGGCCATTTATTTATGCAGGGACGCGTGTGCCAAAATGAAAGCCCCTACTGCCACGCGGTGCTGCAAGCCAGGTTTGCTGGTGCAGTGGACCCAAACTGAGCGTCGTGACGCAACGGTAGCCGCATTCACTCGCCTCAATCTCATAGCGCCACGGTCGAGAGGCGGCACAACATGTCGAAGCAAGAGGTCGCCACCAACCAACTTTGAGGTCGTATGCTGTCCCTCGTTGTCCAAGTCCGTCGCGTGACATGCACCTCTCCCACCTAGCTGCCACGGCTATCTCGGACGTCCCTTGACCTCTGAGCCCTATTTTCCTGTGTCTATTCATACCGTTGCTTCGCCTCGCGCTGCGATCAGGAATGATTCCGATGTTCTTCTAGAAATCAAGGCTGGCTCCCACGCCATTCTCTCCATCAGCAGGCGTTCAAAGATCCGCCACCACGCCCCATCCCGCCACATTGTTCATGCATATGTGCCTGCTCGATCAAGTATCGAAGGCTCTCCTATGATTCGCTTGACATGGCTCACGCTTGGTCGGATCTCTCGGCTTGTGACTTCAGATTCCATTCCGGCTCTCGAAGGCAGGAACGAGAACCTGTGGAGACTTGGAGACTGACCCTACAGACTGACCCAATGGTTCTGCGGCATACACGCCGTCAGTTCACTCTCAAATGGGATCCGAGATAAGGAACCACTGAAAGACAGCACCAACTCAAAATTCACCTCCCACCACGCTCGCCTCCTCTCCATCAACTCCATCTCCCTACCCTTCGTCTCACAAAGCTTGGAAACATCCCTTCCTCCGAGTGCAGTCATGGTGGCCAACATATTCCTATCCACGGTGCTACGATCGAGGGATGCTGCTGCAGACGAGCAAGGAGCTGCCGCTGCGGCCGCTGCTGCCATGGCTGCTTGGTCGGCTGGTATTGCCTATGCGATCAACTTTATCATTCTCTACGTCATCATGTCGCTGCTCGTCGTGGTGGTTGTTGGTGTCATGGGCTGCGTGGCATCCCCGCGCATCCGCAAGTCGCCGACGTACATCATACTCGCCATCTCTGCCGCACTCTGCATCTGTGCGCTCGGCGTCAATGTCTCGATGAACAAGGAGCTCGTCGTCAACCCTCAGAAGCCGTTCAACGCCCAAATCTACACCTCGATGATTGCCCTCTCTATGAGTAAGTGCCGAAAGAGCTTTCCCACCAGGACTTTCGGCTTACACCTGCACTTTGCTTACACGCCAAACTCTCTGTTTTGCTCCAATTTTCGCCTTTGCTGCTGTAGCCATCCCCTTCCTCGTCGACTTTACACTCATTTTGCGAATCCTCGCCTTTTTCCCCGTCACCTCTGCGGCCGCCGCGGGACGAAGACAATGGAAGCGATGGGCCGCCATCGCATTCCCCGCCTTGATCAAGATCCCTCGCATCGTTCTCATCTGCCACTACATCCGGTTCGTGCACGACTGCGCTCTGCGTGCGTCCGACATGGCCACTGTTGTGACCATGGTCAATCAGAAGCAGTATGCGCTCATCGAGTGGACACTCATGCTCGCCGACGGCCTCTACTGCACCATCTTTTTCTGCGTCAAGCTATACGAGCTGGGCTGGGGCTGGGGTGAAGACAAGCACGTCTCGCGCAGCTTCCTCGAGACGCTTCGCAGGATCTTGATCAGCGCCTTTGCCTGCTTCGTCCTTCCATCGTTCCTGCTCGTCACGCTCATTGTGATGCAAGCTACCCTGTACCGACCCGACATCGAAGGCTACGTCTTCGTCACGTTCATCCCCATGACTGTTATCAGCGCCGCCTCCGGTAAGTCCAGAGAGGGCCACGGGTCCCGAGCGATGCGACACCTAACGACGGACATGAGCTGATTTTTTGGCTCCAATTTATTCTGTGCCATTTTTTTTTCGCATTTTGCGGCTCAGCTACGTTGTGGCCTGCCATTCGGGCTGAGCAACACCGCAGAAAGATGCTCGTGGCCCCGATCCACACGCTGCGTAGCCAGGGCCCGCCGACCAAGTTCCTTACGCCCCAGCGCAGCTTCGACACCGACGACGAGAAAGACTTTGACAAGGTGACGCCCGATGTCGAACTGGGCGAGCTGGAGCACACCGTGGTGACTCCCGTCAAGCGCAGTCAGGATCAGCTCAACGCCCGAGCTCGCACCATGACGGGCGACCGGATCGATGCCGGGCGCGACACGGACTTGGGCGGAGCAACGACGCTGCAGCACCTCGGAAGGCCGCAAAACCCGCTCCGCCACGCTCCCGATGTCAGCGGAATCGCAGTGACCACGGTCACCGAAGAGAAGTGGAGCGAGGCTTGAACTCGTCTTGGACACTCTTCACTCGTTGCTTACGATCTCTGTCTGTTAGTTTCACACATGTTGCGTTTCTCTGCTCGAAGAACTCTGAGAGTCTTCGTGTTTCTTGGCTTTACGGAGAATTTGGATATGATTGCGCCCACGGCTTGTATCTATGATTGCGATTCCGATCCGACAAGGCAGAATGATTGAGGTTGATGCTGTCTCAGGCTCGAGGCTTCCTGCTGCGAGTAGTCTTTCTAGAGGATGGTTCCCTCAACGATGAAGAACGCGAACGAGTGCTTCTGGATGGGCTGCTGCGAGCCCTTGTCAGCCCACTCCTTGCCGCTGTACTTGGTGACCTGAGGCACCACCACGTTGGGCTGCTCGAAGGTGTTTTTCGCCAACAGGTCGTCGCTGTAGACAACATGAGATTCGACGCTGTCGATCTGGAAGCCGTCGAAGCTGATTTGGCCGGTCCAGTCGGCGGTAGGGTGGCGGTTGAGCACGCTGAGGCGAATGCTGGCGCGCTTCGAGCCAGGCTGCTCGACAATCATGGCGACACAGTCGACGTAGGCTGGCTTGGAGATGTGCTGGATCCACTCGGGGTACGTTGGTCCCTCGCTAGAATGTGGCAAGACAGAAACACGCGTGGAACGGATCAGGTCAGTACGTGTCCCGTACTCCACGGTCACAAAGGCAAAGTGACTTACTAGGCATCCGGGGTGAAGCCCAGGTTGAGCAGGCGGCCGTTCTTCATGTACTGGGCAAAGAGTCGCAAGGGCCAATAGGTGGTCTGGAAGAGAAGGCCGTCGGGGCTGGTCATGAGTGGAGAGATGACGTTGACGCTCTGGGCGATGCATGCGA
The DNA here is from genome assembly GCA_000517465.1 of Moesziomyces aphidis. Taxonomy (NCBI): domain Eukaryota; kingdom Fungi; phylum Basidiomycota; class Ustilaginomycetes; order Ustilaginales; family Ustilaginaceae; genus Moesziomyces; species Moesziomyces aphidis. The sequence goes on along the minus strand of AWNI01000033.1, from coordinate 20,385 downwards.
TGCCGACGTCCTTGGACTTGCGCACGAGGATGTTGAGCCAGGCTACGACGCCGAGCATGTCGTTGAAGTCGTAAGCCTGCTCGAGACCCTGGGAGCCGGGGGCCTTGACCTCGTCCCAGACGTTCCATTCGTCGTAGCAGATCTTGACTTCGCGTGCGGCGACCTTCTGGTCGCGGTTGTTCCAGTCAAGGAGCGATTGTGCCTTGTCGATCTTGGCCAGGTCGATTAGCGAGGCACAGATCTCGATGCCGCGCTCCGCTGCGGCGGGACCAAAGACGTTCTTTTCGAATTCAAAGCCCTGAACGGTGCTGTAGTGCTCGTGGCCGAGCATGGAGTAGAGGTGGATGGAATGGAAATCGACCACGCCGATGAGGCCGTTGAGCACCTCGCGATCCCACTCCGAGTTGCCCTGGTTTCCGCACGAGACGAGCTTGATAGAAGGGTCGACGAGCTTCATGCCGTGCGCCCATCGTTTTGCCATCTTGGTGTAGTCGGTGGCGTTGAGGAAGCCGACCTGCCAAGGGCCGTGCATCTCGTTTCCAAGACCCCAGTACTTGACGTTGTGCGGCTCGTCGCGGCCAGTGTTCTTGCGGCGCAGGTTGGCCCAGTAGGTGTCACCGGTGCCGTTGCAGTATTCGAGCCAAGAGAGCGCCTCTTCGTAGGTGCCGGTGCCCATGTTGATGCAGAAGTAGGGCTCTACTTTGAGCCTGCGGCAGTAGTCGATGAACTCGTCTGTGCCAAAGTGGTTGGATTCGGTCGAGAGCCAGGCGAGCTCGATGCGCTTGGGGCGCTGCGAGATGGGACCGATGCCGTCCTGCCAGTGGTAGTTGCTAACGAAGTTGCCGCCTGGCCATCGGAGGATGGGCATCTGGAGTTCGCCATCGCTGGCAAGGATGTTGGCGACGTCCTTCCTCCAGGCTAGGCGGCCTTTGGTGCGTTCGTCGCCGTTGTCTTGGACCTCGAGGATGGAGGCTGGGCTGGGCTTGGCGGGGTTGTCGACGATGCCGCCGTAGATTCCGCGGCCGAGGTGTTCTACGAAGCCCGAGTAAAGCTTGTCGGTGACGAGTGGCTCGGAGCGCGGGTGTGTGAGGGAGTGCGGGTGGATGCGAATGGGTTCGGCGGAGAGCTGAGCGGGATGTTGGAAAGAGTGCTTTTGGAGCTGCTTGGGCGCCTCATCGGCAGCTGCGTATGGGTTGACACCGGCCATGTTGGGAGGATGTCTTTGTGCCAAAGGTGGTGACAATGGCGATGGTGAAGGTGGAGGTCAAGGTGAAAGTGACGGGAACGGGGAAGATGACGGGAAGAGCAAGAGATGGGCGGCGAGCGGTTGCACTTGATTATGAGGCAAGGTCGAATCGCGATGTGTGCGAAGCTTTGCCCTACAGATTGCCGAAGGGCGGAGTGTGGACTGTTGCGGAGATGTGCGACTGGACGTGCGAGCACGGACCGAGCGGTTGTGTCCGATAGGCTCGAGCTTGCGGAGGGAGCGGAGGGGAGGCTGGTGAAAGGTCGTGTCCGACACGAGCTTGTCGGCTCAACTTGAGGCGAATGTGTTGCATTCGGCTGGAGGAAGAGAGTTAGCCGAGTGCGGAGGGAGAAAGACTGAATTGACCGAGGGTGCGCGTCTCAGCTCGAATGGACCCCGACTTTTGACCGAAGCGGGTGTGGAGAAGTGTTCGGCAATCTCGAGATATCCGGAGGGGAATAGGAGAGCGCACACTTGCATGCGTGCGTGCATGTGTCGACGAGGGGCGTGTCCTTGCAGACATTCACGCAAATCCAAATCCAGACGGACGACTCTGAGCGGAACGGGACGAGCGCACGCACACCGGGAAGCGAATGCGGAGCGGAGGACGTGCTTGGACATCGCTCGTGCTTGGACATCGCTCGTGCTTGGACACCGCTCATTCGCTGTCTGAACCGAGCCCGACATTTTTGGCTTTCGCAGACGCACAAAGTCTCCCGAGCCGAGCGGCCACATGTGTGTGCGCTAGTCAAGGTCACACGTGCAGAAGGCAACTCGTGTTCAGGCACGCTTTGCGGAATGGTCCCGTACAACTTTGGAGGCGCGTTGCGAGCAGGTGTGCGAACGAGAGCGTTGCATCTTGCCCAGGGTCTAAGAGTCGTCGTGCGCGCACACAGAGATTGCCGAGCTCCGGAATTATATCCACGACTTCGGTACAGGGCAGCTACTGCACTGCAAACCGCCTCCTTGCCTGATCGGATCGTAACGCAGGCCATGCGAGAGGCCACACGAGGTCGTACGACTCATCAGCACGAGACCAACAACTTGAGCCGGAATAGCTGGTGGGTGTAAGCGTGGCACAATGAGGCATGGCACTTGGCCTCGCAAATCCAACGGCTTTCGTGGGATGATTGCCGAGTCGGAGTGCCAAATTCCGCTCGCAAATCTCTGCGTGTCCAATTAGCGCCGCCCACGAGCCTCTGCAACACGTCAAAAAATTGGAACAGATTCCCGGTCCCGACTGACGGTATTCCTGTACGACCTTCCGCGGTCCAACGTAGGTCGCCTCGCGCTCTCGTCAAGGACAGCCACAGTAGCCTCCGATCGTAGTGTGCACCTGCTAGCAAAGCATGTCTCATGTCGCCCTGAGTGTGAACGGAATCCTGATTCAATTGCGGGGGAGGGGTTCGCTCATATCCCCACATGGGCTCGTCAGGCACGCGCAACACATGTCCATCGTCGCTCGCCGGAAATCTCGCTCTCGGAGCTTGAAATGCGCTCTACTCTCGCACAAACACGCCCCTCCTCCGCCTGAGCGGAATTCCCACTGGCACTGACTCAGACCCGCAGCGTAGTCGCACACCGCGAAACTCTCCGGCTTTGCATGCTTCTTTCCCGCGCGCCATGCCCTACTCCATGTCCGGAGCAACTGCAACGCCCTCCTCGCATTCGCTCCCCCCGCCCATGTCTCGCTTGCAATCGCATCGCTTCATCTGGCATCGCTCGCAGTCCACCCGCTCGTGCAATGTGCCTGAAATCTCATCCCGGAACCCGCGTCGGCCGCGACTCGCGCCGGTGCGACAATCGACCCCGCTTCCCCACCTTGCACACCTCTGCGGGCCCCCACTTTTGCACATACTCAGCCTCCTCGCTTCCACTGCAACTTATAACCCCCCCACCATTCATGAGCTCCTTCCACCCCTCCCCACCCATCTCCTCCATCGCATCCTACCCCGCATCGCCTCTGAGCGCCTCGTGACTCCTTTCCGTCCCACCCGCCCCCCACTCCTGCGCAGCCCCGCTCCGTCTCGCCTGCCATGGCGCTGCCTCCCAAGCTCTACACCTGGCTTTGCGGCTGTTTCGCCGCCCTCGGTTCCATCCTCTTCGGTTATGGTACGTGCCGACAATCGAGTGCCACCTCGTGCCGCCTGGTTTTTTTTTGTTTTTTTTGTTTTTTTTTTGGGCATCGCGCTGACGCCTTCTGACACCTCCTTCTTTTCATACGATAGATCTTGGTGTCATTGCCGGTGTCATCGTCGCACCCGACTTCCTTCGCGTCACCAAGAACCCCAACTCGGACTACATCGGCTTCATCGTCAGCTCCATGCTCCTCGGCGCCTTCGTCGGTTGCATTCCCGCCTCGCTCATCGCAGATGCTTTCTCCCGACGCTTCGCTATTATGGTCGGCGCCATCGTCTTCATCCTCGGCGGTGTCCTCCAGACCGCTGCCGCCAACCAGGGCATGATGATGGCCGGTCGCTTCTTCGCAGGCGTCGGAATCGGCATGTTGTCTCTTCTGGCTCCGCTCTACCAGTCCGAGATTGCCCATCCCTCGATCCGTGGTCGACTCACAACGCTTCAGCAATTCTTCCTCGGCATCGGCGCGCTCATCGCAAGTTTCGTCGTTTACGGCTGCAGTCTCCACCAGGCGGGCACTGTCTTCCAGTGGCGCTTCCCGCTCGGCCTCCAGATCGCTCCTGCTGTGCCTCTGGCTTTCCTGATCATGCTCTTCCCCGAATCGCCGCGTTGGCTCATGTCCAAGGGTCGTGAGGAGGACGCGCTGCGCTCGCTCGCTCGCCTTCACGCTCGCGGCGACACCTCGGATGTCTTTGTCCGCGCCGAACTCGCCGAGATCAAGGCTCAGCTCGCCATCGAGAAGGGCACCTCCAGCGGCTGGAGTGAGATCTTCAACAGCAGCCAGAACATCCGAAAGGTCGCCATCGGAGTTATCCTCCAATTCTCGGTGCAGATCACGGGTGTAGCCGCCATCCAGTACTACGCTCCCACGATCTTTGGCGCCTTCGGTTACAGCGACTCCAAGGTCTTCCTCATTCAGAGCATCAACTCGATCGTCGCACTCGTCGGAGAGGGTGCTTGCGTGCTCTTTGTCGACAGGCTCGGCCGTCGATGGCCCCTGATCACCTGCAACGCCATCGCGGGCGCATGCTTCGCCGTCGCCACTGCTCTCCAGGCTCGCTACCCGGCCGGCAGCCCTGACTTTACCACGGGTGCTGGATACGCCTTCATCGCTATGATCTTTATCTTCAACTTCGCCTTCTCTGCCGGTATCGGACCCCTGTCTTGGGCGGTCCCCGTGGAGATGTTTGGCACGTCGATCAGGGCTAAGGGTACGGCGCTGACGAGCATCAGCTGCTGGGTTGCCAACTTCATGATCGGACAGGTTACGCCCAAGGCGCTCGAGAGCGTGGGCTGGAAGTACTACATCCTGTTCGCTGTCGGTGGCTTCACCAACGCGCTCACCTTCTGGCTCATCCTTCCCGAGACCAAGGGCCGAACGCTCGAGGAGATGGACCGCTTCATCGAGAGCACGCCCTGGATCGTTGCTTTCCACGACATGAAGGTGGTGTCGAGCAAAGAGCGCGAGGACGAGCTGCGCCGAGGCGTCGTCCACGCACCCCAGGCCGAGTTCCTCGAGACCGGCAGCCAGGAGGAGAAGTTCGACGGCCTCAAGACCAGCAGCCACGACCACGACCTCGAGAAGCACTGATCCTTCGAGATCCCACCCGCTGTTCCCGCAGCACGCACTTCTTTCAGATACCAATGTCTCACTTTGTCACGATCTCGCAAATGAAACTCATACAACTCTCCAGAGCCACTTTGCAGCTATGATAGCAACGTCATCTTTTCAAGTTTGTGCCATGTTTCCCGTGAACTGTATTCTGCGCGTCCAATTGCGAATTCTGAGGCATCGCCACTGTTCCGACCAGAACCGCAGTACAGACCATAAAGGCGCGTTGGTAATGTGCTTACGACTCAGATACATACCGTATGGAGCGACCCTGAGAGCCGCGATTCATGTCATCGAGCTGTGGAAGCAGATACGGCGCAATCCTAGATTTAAAACTTTAAAGATTCTAGCGAGCTGCTGGCTTGACCAGGCCGCTGCTGCCACTTCTCGCGTCCCGCTGGTATGACGAGCGAAATTCGATGGAACTGCAACACGCTGAGGACCCAATCTTGCACACCGGGAGAACCTCGGCGGGTTGTCATTGCTACAATGGCTCGCTTCTCGGCAGGAGGTGTCCCGACTCGGGGAATTGCCGACAAGGTGGTTCGGTCGGGCGAACGCAGAGCGAGAGAATGCCGCGGCGGACTCTCAACCTTGGTTTTGCGAGCCAATTGCGATGCAACTGCGATGCACGTCGGCTCACCGCGTCGCTTTCAACACCCTGGGGCTTCCGAAGCACCTCAACTAGATTGCCGAGACACACTGCAAGAATGCCGGCCACGTGGATTTCCTGCTCTCCAACTGCGCCTCCGCTCCGGGAATCTTGTCCTCCACTAATGCCGTCGTTGCCGGGGTTCATGTCGGCGTTGCCCAGGGCATTTAGCGCTAAGAGTTCTCCGCAGGCGCCAAGCTTGTCGAAGGGGTTGCAATGTCTTGTTGGCCGATCATGCAGATGTTTGCGAGATCCCCGTCCAAATCCCCGGATCGGCCCTACCACACTGCTGGTTTTCGCTCCAACTGAGCTTGTGGGGTCGGACGTGGGGCTCCTCGTTCCACCGACACTCGCGCTCTCGCGCTACCAGCTCCGAGGCTCGCTTGCATCAGACCCTGACTTGGCGGTCGCTGCCATGCAAGAGGCTCCCTTGCTGCAAATGCACAGCATCGTGCGAAAATGGTCATGTCGTTGTCATTGGTCCACCCACCCGCGCTGCGACTTGTGCCCACCCCGCATAACGTGGCTCGGCAATCCACAGCTCCTCCCCACGCGCACTACTGCAAACTTCTTCTTGAAGCGCCCACATAGTCTGTCACTCTGCACCATGCTCCTCATCGGCCACGACGGTCGGCCGTGGCGACACCATGCACCCGTCCACAATCGACTGCATAGGCTCGGAACAGATTAGCGCAAGGTACATGCCCAAGAGCTTGGTCTCTGCGAGCATCGCCTGACGCAGCTGAGACCGAGTGACGGCAAAGCACGCTGTTCTAGCCGAACCCTCCACCCAGCTCGCTAAACGTGTGGGTTACCAGCACTGCGGCTCAGCATATCCCCAACAGCCCACCTTTGCGATCCACCCTCACAGCCCATCAACCGACCCATTCCAGCCCGTGTGCGCAACTCGCTAGAGCGAGCAAAGATATATATGCACGTCCAAGCGTGGTCTTTGCCGCTCCATCCTTCATCCCAGCTCAAACTTACAAAGCCCAGACCACTTCTGGAGCTCTTTCCCTCCATCCTCACCATACCCATCACGCCCACGACCTAACGACCATCTGACGCCTCTTCACCATGCGCTTCTTTGCCAAGGCCCTCGGTCTCGTGTCTCTGGCACTGTCGATCGCAAATGCTTCTCCCCTTCAAAAGCGCGATTTCGGCCCGGTCACCGTCTACACGCCTGGTAGCAACTACACTAGCGACCGTTCGCTTTACGGCAGATCCCTCATGCTCACCGTCAATGATGTATGTGCCACCCTACGAAGGAGGCCGAGGAGCTCACTTGCTGCATTTTGCGAATTCTGACGAAATCCTTGCTCCGCTTGCCCCTCTGCATCCTCGTGTCTTCAGAACTCCGGAACTCTCCTGACTACTTGGGAGAACTACTCTGGAGGCAAGACCTGGTTCCCTATCTACCGATCCACCGACCACGGTTTCACCTGGTCGCCCTTCTCGACCGTTACGGATCAGGTCAACGGCTGGGGTCTTCGATACCAGCCATTCCTCTACGAGCTCAAGCAGAGCTTCGCAGGCTACCCCGCCGGATCCATCCTCCTTGCCGGCAACTCCATCCCCGCCGACCTCTCCAAGACTCAGCTTGATCTGTACATCAGCACTGACAAAGGGTACGTTGCATTTCGTCCTCTTGTGGTTTCTGAATCCTTTTACTCAACGTCAACCTTGCCTCACTGTGATCCGCTCGTTTCTCGCTTTGCAGAAAGACCTGGAAGTTCCTGTCGCACATTGCTGCCGGTGGCGTCGCTCTGCCCAACAATGGCGAGACCCCAGTGTGGGAGCCTTTCCTTCTCGTGAACAACGGCCAGCTGATCTGCTACTACTCCGACCAGCGCGACCCCAAGTACGGTCAGAAGCTCGTCCACCAGACCACCACGGATCTCAAGAACTGGGGCCCTATCGTCAACGACGTCCTTGCACCTGCTTACGCTTCTCGCCCCGGTATGCCCGTCGTCGACAAGATGGGCAACGGCAACTACATCATGACCTACGAATACGGCGGAGCGCCCGAGGGCGACTTCTCCGTCTACTACAAGATCTCCAACGACCCCTTCAGCTGGGCCGACAAGCCAATCCAGGTGCTCAAGGCCAACGACGGCACCGTCCCGCGCGGTAGCCCTTACGTCATGTGGACTCCGATTGGCTCCAGCTCTGGAGCCACCGCCAACGGCACCGTGGTCGTCAGCGCCAACTCCGAAACCGACCTCTTCATCAACCGTGCAAACGGCGCTCCCAATGCTTGGAAGCGTCTCTCCGTGCCTAATGCGCCTGCCGCCTACTCTCGCTCCGTCACGAAGGGCTTCAACCCCAAGGACATTGTCATCGTTGGCGGAGGTCTGCTCGGTCAGGGCTCAACCAACCGCGTGACCTTCAGCGCCCGCGACGTCAATGGTTGCAGCACATGCTAAACGAATGCTTCTTTCTGAAGGACACGGAAACGCCCCGAACGATCTCAGCTCAATCCCGATCTTTCAGTCCACTTTGTTGGTAGAATGGGAATACAATTGTGGATCAAGGAGACTCAGCTCTGACAGCTCAGTCGAACCTATATCTGGGTGAAGGCTGCCACCAGGACTCTAATGGTAATGAGTACAAATACATTGGGCGCGCAGGTGTTCGATAGGAGTGAATCGAGCGCGTCGATCAGGACTGGCATCTTGGATACCTCAAAAGTCGACCTGTCCGATAGTGGCGTCGAGGAGCACGCCGACGCCAAAGAAGATGCTAAAGACGTCGCCGCCGAGCCATCTGCGCCGGTCTGCCACCGTCACGGAGGCGTGAGCGGCAGATGCCATCCCAGAGTCGTGCTCGTCTCGGTTGGTCTGACCGCCGATCTTTTCGTAGCTCGACTTGACGAACCAGGCAAGGTTGGAGGCGAAGGTCGAGCTGTCAAGCTGGCTGATTTGTTCGAAGCGCTTGCTGCACAGGTAGATGAGCTCCTGAGTTGAGCGTGTGAGCTCGGCGTCATGGTAGTCGACCAGCACAGCAGCAGCGGTCGCTGCGTAGCCGAAACGGCGCAGAAGATAATCGGGCGCGTACAGGAGCGCGCCGCTGATTTCTGGATCGGTGAAGATGTCCAAGAGGACCTGGCAAGCTTGGCGAATCTCGTGCCTGTACGCAGCGACGAACCTCGCGGATTCTTCGTCGTAGCGCATGTCGTATGCCGCCCCGCGCTCAGAAGCGTGAGCCTTTGACGGACGGCCCATCTCGGCAGATCTGAGAGCGATAGACGCGAGGTAGATCTGCAGCGTCCAGCGGTCAACGAGACCGACGATCCTCTCTAGGCGGCTGCAATCAGTCTCGGCTGACAGCCATCGCTTTTCCACATCGAAAAGTTGCGACTGGAGATACTTGAAGCGATCCCAGTCGTGAGTGAGGTTGGGGCGCGGAGCCGGTGGAGCGGCCTCGAGAGCTGCCAGTGGCGAGTTCGACGAGACCTCGCCGAGCCACACCTGCAGCTCCTTGACGATGGGCAGGACGCGCACGAGATAGGGAGTCGGGATCGAGCTACGCGAGGGTCGCGGTGCCTTGGACAGAGCGAGGTCGTGATCGCTTAGGTCCATGCCTTTGCCGGTGTCAATTGCTGCAAGCGCCTCGAAAGCCCTGGAGCATGTCCAGACCGACGAGAGGCGATGTGGATGGCTGGGTGGTGTCCGTTCGCCGTTGATGGTGCTGATCTGGGTGCGTCTAGCGACGCTCTGCAGCAAGTTGGAAGCGTGGCCCGATAGCGACTTTTCGTCGGGACAGCCCGGGAAAGCCTGAGGCCAGTACGCAATGAGAAGGATGGCCTGAACGGAACCGATTGTGGGTTCGGAACTGCAAACTTGCGAGCCCATCTGTGAGAGCGCATACGATGCCAGCCCAGTGTGGGTCTCTGAGCGCACTGTAGGACTGTTCTTTCCATGCGAGTCGTGGTACAATGATCCGATGGCGAGAAGAACCGAAAGCAGAAAGGGCTCTGTAGCAGCCAGGCTCGAGACGCTGACTTTTTCGTCCAGCTCGAGGAAGGGTGCAAAGACGTGGCAGTAAGTGAGGAAGAATTCGAGGAGCACCTGTCCCAGCTCGATGGTGATGAAACCGGCGTCGATGGGATCGCAGATTGGTGTGCGCCGAGCGCCATTGCTGTTTGACCAGGCGGAATCGTGCTGGACGGGTGCCGAGGCATGCGGCTGAGAAGCTGCCACTCCGTGAGAGGATCGAGGCGGCGCGGAATGCTCAGCCTCGCCATTGAGCTCCTCACGACTGGTGCGTCGCTGGTGGTGCGACAAAGACTGAAGAGGCACGCTCGCCTCCGAGGCGCCATCCTGCAGCTCGTCGACTTCGGCATCGGAATCGTCGGGGGAGTCTGCGCGTGCCCGCTTGCGTTCTGGCTTGTGCGGAGAAGCGGCGGATCGAGAGGAGGTGGGTCGGCCGGGATTGTAATGGTTTGAGCGATCGAGCGGTGCTGGATGGCCTTCGACGCGCTCTACGAGGCGAGAGACGGTGCGTTCAAGCAAGTCGATCCTTCTCACCGCGTCCGGAAGCGAGTATCCGAAGCGGTCGGAGGGGTGGTGGCTCATGGCCTCGCGATGCTGAGGGCCGAGGTGCGAATGGCTCAAGAAGCGTGACCTGTCGCTGGTGGCTCCGTCTGGCCTGGACGATGCGTAAGGAGGCAGCGCCGGGCCGTGAGATGGAATGCCGCTGGGAGTGAGCTGAGAGTTGGGATGCGAATGTGGGTGCGCGGCGATTGAAGATGTGTAGGAAGCGGTGTGTGCCTTTGCGTCGCGGTCGTCCGAGTTGACTCTGTTGGAGGAGGGGGTGCCTGCGTTGGTTTCGGAGGGCTCCTTGCAGACGAGCTTGAGTTTGAGACAGCGCGCGCAGGGGAAGACGCCGTCGCACTTGAGCTTCTGACCGCGGCAACGGATGCAGGCCCTCTGAGAGCGTTTGCGCTTCTTGGCTTCGGGCTCGGCATCCTTGGAGGAGGCAAGTGCATCGATGGTCTCTTTGGAGTCCGACAGCGTCATCTTGTCTTCCGGGGAGACGGAACGGGGGTTCGGTGGGGTGGTGGGAGGCGGAGGAGCATCGGCGGATGCGTCGAGGTTGCTAAGCACCGAGCCCTTCTGCGTCGGTTTGGGTTCCGACATTGCTTCTGTGAGTGTGGAAGGGGAGGTATGATGGGACCAACGAGTCGTTCTGCTTCCAGTGCGCGTCAGAGTCGGGCAAAGTCGTCGACTAGGGGCAATGTCAGATGTTGGCCGTGCACGGCAAGCAAGAGATGGTTGCAGATGAAATGACAATTGGAGACCGAAAGCTCGAGCGTCGAAAGACAAGGCTGGTGAGAGCCGTGTGGTTGAGCTGGGTTGCCGGGAAGAGTAGGTGGTTGGCAATGGCTCCTGCAAGATCGAGCCTCTGGAATCAAGGACCACTGTGATCGGCGCCGATGATAAAGTGGATGGCGTAGATGCTGGTGACGGTGGGATGTGGCGAAGAGAGACGAAGGCCGGTGGCAAGAGCGGATCAATGTGCTAGCGCGTGTGAGAGCGTGACGGTGGGAGGTGGTCGAGTGACGAGAGCGAGTCGAGGGGTGCTCGTCTGGGCGGCGGTAAGACCGAGCGAGAGTTCCTGATCGGGATGCGAGACGGAGAAAAGAGGTGCTCGCCCAGCAGAAGCCGACGGTGCAGCGCTGCCCTCACCACCGCGGATGTCGGGTGGATTGAACGGGATGGGGTGCGGCGGCCGGCCTGGCAACGGCGTGGCGCTGCATGGCGTGGGCCGGCAATTGGTGCAGGCCAAGCAAGGTAAGCGGAAGAGGGCCCCAGTGGATCAAGCGAGAAGAAGCGGCTGTGCGGTTCCGGTGAGTTATGCGCTTTGACGAGGATCGACGGCGACCCGGACGCCGAGAGAGCGCGGCTTTGGGGGTCCGCCACTCGGTGTCCATGAGAAAGCCAGCGCAGGCAGCGGATGACAGTAGCGCAGAAGCACTGTATCGGCGCGCGCTCAAACTGGACCCGGAATGCGTTCCCAGGTCAACGCGCCAAAGCTTCGGGGTCCTCCGTATCCAAAAATAAAGCAAATTCGCGCTTCAGCCGATCAGGACCACGACCACGGCTCCGACACGCGCGGCTGCAACTGCGCTGACGAGCGAGCGAGCCGGTGAACCTTGTTGCCATTCGGAGCCAGATCCGAAGCGATGCCAGCCTTGGCCAAAAGCTCTTTTGTCTTTGGTAGTGTTGGTCATCGCAGCCGCTCCGTGTACATTTACAGCAATCAACGCGGCAGTGCTCGCCGGCCAAGCTCACCGGCCGAACCCGTTCATCGTTCGGGCTCCGATCGGCGCGCGTTGCCCGAACGCCTGCTGCCGATTTTGGTACAGGTCCCGGCGTCATAATTCGGCCTCGCCCACCGCCGCACTCAATTTGTGCGTGGCCTCGACTTGCTCGATATTGGTCTGTTCAGCAAGCGTCCGCTTGTTCCGTCAAGCCGAGACGATGCCGTTCCACCGTTTGACGCAAGTCACGCGGCGAACCGTGCCATGCAGGCGCCTACAGCTTTTTGTCAACTTGGCCGATACCGACCGCCGCTTCCTTTTTTTTGGTGAATTTTCGGACCGACCGCGTTGTGCAAAGCACCGAACCCCGGTTTCACTGCACTCTCCCTGGACGCGCAGCGGTCCTGCCTCGCTTAGCGAGCCAATGCCGGCGCTCGCTTGCCGCCTCGTCAGCAAGGCTTCTCATAATCCTGGGTCAGGTCAAAGGCACAACCCTTACATTCGTTTGCCACGCAGTCGAGCAACTCGCTGCCGAAGGCGCTTTTCGGCCTCCTCTGCTCGGATTCGAGCCTCCGAAGGTAGCCCGACGTGACCCACTCCTGCACAGTCGCCCTCGCCCCCTCGCTCGTCCCGCAGCGCCGTGCATTTTCTGTTCTTGAAATTGACCCGCTCGAGAGGCGCATTCGGGATGTCGGCGAACCACACGATCGGGATCGGAAGCGCCGCGCCCTCTGCTGCCACCCTCCCTGATCGCCGTCGATGCACAGCCCCTTGCTTCGCCCTCCTTGGGTTCGAAGCAGCTACCGTCCGTTGATGCGAGTGGCGCTTGAGTCAAGGCATGCATCTAAACTCATCCTGAAGCCGACGAGGATGTTGAGGATGGTGAAGGGGAAGGGCTTGCGCGCGCATTGTGCAAATTTGGCGGCTCTCAACCCGCGAAGAGCTGATTCCACGCTCTGGCAGCGACCGGCAGCGCCAGACGACGTGGGCAGCCGTCGAGGCATCAAGGTGGGTGAGCCGCTTGTCGGTTCCGTCTCAGGCTGCATGGTCGGCCTCTCCGTACAGCCAGAACGCTTGCTCCGTGGTTTGGATTTCTGCCGTGAAAGGGTCCCAGCAGCGAGCTCGAGCGCGCGCGCGAATTCCCAGTTCGATCCCAACTGGCCGCTCGGCAGCGGTGTGTCCAAACATAGAGCGGGACGACTGTGCAGCTTGAAAAACTCGATCCGCTGCAGCCCGACGCGCCTGCATGAGCGCACGGCGTAGCGCTCTTGCTCGCTACCGACCAGAATCCGCACGCAAGATTGGGTCAAAGCTTCGTCTTGGCCTCGCTGCAGGCGCTGCAACGCAACACATGGGTTGGCCGGCTCCTATCTCGCTTTGCACCGGGGGCTCGATCGGGTCCGCGTTCTGTATCTGGCCATGGCGGCCAAGCCGAGCACGCCGCAGCGTCAACCCCATCGCCCTTGACCCAACCACCCTAAGCTGGCAACGCCACGATACACGCCGGCATTGATCGAGACGGTTCCGAGCCCGATCTCGGGCGGCACGAGGTAACACTAACAAAGCTCTTCATACATCAGGCCAGGCTCAAACTACTGGGTCACAACGGTGCGACGGCGCTGATGGTTGCCGACTCCGTTGAAAGATGAGCGAGTTTGCGGACAGAAAGATGTCTTCGGCAATGCAGCGAGCCAGCACGCAGCAAGCTTAGCAAACCTAGCAGCCAGCCCTCCGCAGTGTGGCTCGCTTCGGCCCAGCCTCCGAGCATTTTGCATCGGATCGCGTGGTGTCCGCGTCTAGAAAGCCCGCAATGTCGGTTCTGCTTCTCTTAAAGTTCATGCCGGCTTGACTTGCACCGCAAATCCAGCAGCGCATCTCTCACCGCATGTACCCAAACAAGGTTTGAACTGCGGGCAGCTAAACTCTGCATCAACTTCGAGCCAACCATGGGCTCTCCTGCGTTCTCGCACATCGCCCGGGTAAATATCCCTTTCCCCAATGCAAGCCGAGCTACCAGACTTTGTTCTCTGCCCCAAGCCACTTTGCAATGCAGAGAGTTTGAAAACGATCCGTCGGAGTCGCAAGCCTAAATACTCGCAGCCCCACCTTTTCGGCCCGCTGGAGACGGCGGCACAGTGCTGGCAAGCCTAAAAAAGGGGGGCGAGGGGTTTTGAAGCCGATTCGGCAGCAGCGCCTGAGCCGGTCGCTTGCCGACGGAAGAGAAAAGAGACCGTTCGGTCGAGGTCCGATTCACCCAGGTGCGCCACCGAGCGCGTCAGCTCGCGGTGCTCAAGTTTTTGCCCTCGCACCCTCCCGCAAACCCTTGGCATCACGGGGCGAACAGCGGTTCCGTTCGGCTTTGCTTTTCACACCCCACCCAACTTTGACGGGAGGTCCATCGCGGATTGTTTAGGAGCACTCACCATATCAACATCTTAACACGCAACGTCGAAATGATTCGTGCAGGTGGCCCCATCTGGCCCGAAAGCCGCGAGTTGCAGCTAGTTTTTCTGGCCTTGTAAATTCCACCCGGGGGAAGCTTTCCAGTACCTCCATCGTGAGCTCCGCTCCCCATCGCGTCTTGCCCAGCTATGCAACGTCTGCTCGGACAAAGAATAACTTTTGATGGCATGCATGCTCGAAACCACTAAAATCATCATCTGAATGCAAAAGGTGACAATTTATGGCCAAAAAAGCGCGAATGCTAGCCGATCAGACTGTTGCACGAGGGACATTTTGCCACGTTTCAGTAGGATTCAAAGCAGAACGAGCGCTCTCCTTGAAGTGGTCGAACACACTCTGCTGTCCACTGAGCGTTTCAGACCCGAAGGATTTGTGTCCCGACAATCGAGCATCGGGATGTCCTTTCCACTGCGCAGCTGCACGAGACGATGTCCAGAAAGGTGTCAAAGGTTCGAAATGTGAACGTCGACGACGACGATGACGACAACGACGACGATG
>AWNI01000022.1:2053324-2070895 GCA_000517465.1 Moesziomyces aphidis | reverse complement strand
AAACCACCCAATGGCGTCCGTTGGAACCCCCCTAACCTGAAATTCACTACATCCGTGAGCGGTCATGATCTTTTGACAGATTTTCTTGTCATCTTTGCGTGTTTGCATTTTTATGGCGCGCGAGAAACCAATAGTCCAGGCTGCCAAGCTGTCAGTCGGTGAGAGCGGCGATTTAGTTCTCATCAACCGCCCTACTGCTTCGAGTCCGAACTCGGCCAAGAGCGAACTCGGCCAACAGCCACTCTATGTTTGCTTAGCGGCTAGAAGCGCGCGAATACCTATTCGAGTCACAATCACCACGATCGCAGCTCACAACAAGGCTGCGCCGACATCGACTTGCCTGCTGGTGCGGATGCTATGCCGAGCAGGCGCGTGCACGACGCGCGTGATGTATTCACAGTCGAACTTTCGTTGGCGTTGGGCGTAGGAGCAGCATTGGGCCTTGGAGACGGTCAATCGTGATCGATCGAAACACGTGGCAAGCACGAGAAGCTCTTGGACGTACCGGGAGCGCCACGCCGCGCAGTGCACTGGGCCCCCCTGTGCGCTCGACCATGCGT
Source organism: Moesziomyces aphidis (assembly GCA_000517465.1). Classification (NCBI taxonomy): domain Eukaryota; kingdom Fungi; phylum Basidiomycota; class Ustilaginomycetes; order Ustilaginales; family Ustilaginaceae; genus Moesziomyces; species Moesziomyces aphidis. Next base: position 2,070,335 of record AWNI01000022.1, on the reverse strand, counting down.
GACGCGGTGTCGCGGCTGTTTCAATGGCGGCTCGGCAGCCAAGGCAGAGTAGCCGAAGCATTTTGCGAGGGAACGCACACGCCGACGGCAGATGACGGCTCTGCGTTGCCTCATCTCCTTGCCGACATTCTCCACGTTGAAGGGCCTCGTCTTCTCTTCAGACCGTCTCCTTATATTACATAGCACTCTGTTCTTCGATCGGAAGCACCAATAGCATCACAGTTGCTCCCGATACTTTCGCTACCACTACTTCGACCTTCATCAAGCGTGCTGTACAGGATGCAAGCTGCCAGAGAAATGCCGAGCACCGAGCACGAGGTGACGTTGCGCATTCCATCTGCGCAGACGGGTGTAGACATTGTCGGCATTCTGCATCATCATTACTCGACACAGCAGCGAACCAGCGATGTAGCGCTCATCCTCCACGGCCTCATGGCGCACAAGAACCAAAGCTATCACCGCGAGCTCGCCGTCGCGCTCCCGATGGACAGTTTTCGCTTCGACTTTCGAGGCAACGGAGAGACGGGCGGTGCGTGGGGAATGTGCAACATCGCGAATGACATCGAGGACCTGCAAGCGGTGGTGTACCACTTGCGCCACCAGCTGGGCTACCGTATCGAGCTCATAATCGGCCACTCGCGCGGCTCGCTGGATGCCTGGGCGTATATTGGCCGCGATGAGCGCCTTCGCTGGGACGACGACACGGATGTGCCCTACCTCGTCGCCGTGTCCGGCCGTTGGGATATGCCGCGTGTGCTGGACAGATATGACGTGTACAAGCCTGGCTTCGAAAAGGAAGGCGTCTTCCGCTGGCGCACGAAGAGTGCTGGGGTGCAACGAGAGTATCCGGTCTATCCCTCGGACCTCTCGCGCATGGCGAGTTTCCCTATCCGTAGCATCGTCAAGCGCCTGCCCTTAAACACCGACGTGTAAGTCTGCATTTTCCTCTTTCCTTGTTCCGAAGCCACGACTGACACCATCTCCACCTCCTCGCAATACACCGCCACCCGTCAGACTCCTTGTCCACGGTACTAAGGACCGCACGGTCCCGGTGCAAGACGCAAGCAGCTATCTGAAAGAGCTTTCTAGTATCCCACGTCGATCGCATGATTCACAGCAGATCCAGCTCATCCATGGCTCGGACCACATGTACAAGGGCTACACACACGATGTGGTCGAGCGCATCCTCGGCTGGTACCGCCAGCGCAAGGCAGCCAAGGCGACAGCTCCCGCACAGGCCCGCCTCTGAGCTCAGAGCAGCAGGCGCATAGATTGCTTCGAGATTCCCCGACCTTGTTGCCACTGGAATGACGTGACGATGTTTGAACATTTGCGTGTGGTGGTCCGGCCATGAAGCGCACATGTTTCGATGAGTCCCGGAAGGTGCAGCGGCGACAGTCGAGGAAAGCCGGACTGGCATCGGGTCTGCACTGGGACTGATTGGCTTTGGCGTCGAGTCAGCCAATTGGCGGCTATCCGACGGCTACCCGGTGCAGCGGAAAACGACAGTTTGACTGCAGCGATCTGCACGTCGACGCCCAGTGCATTTGGTCGAAATGCGCCTTCCCAGTCGGAACCCTCGGCTGCTGGCACCGCGTCACTCAGATCCGCGCGAGCTTGCGATCAAGCTGAAATTAGCATCCGAAAATCCGGCGTGCCGGCTGGCTTCCTGCTGCGATGCAGGGCTAGTTTCTTGTTTTGCACGCAGGCCAAATCAGTGTTCCGAAGCTTCGGATCTTATCAGCACGCACGGCAGCGCGGGACCAGACAAAGTGGGCGTCTCGCCATACGCCTCCTTTCCTCGAGACACGTGAATGGCGACGGCGACAGTTTGCCTTTGCTATGATGCTGCGTCTGCTATGCTGTTGCTGCCTTGCTCATCAGAAGCACGGTAACGCAGAGGACGACATCTTTCCTCTACGCTCCCTAACTGAGAGTGCATATCATAGCTCGCCGCGAGGACTGTACGCTCGCAGATCGACCGCTGTACGCAACAGTATCAAGACAGGGGTTTCGCATCATAGCGAATTGCCCGAAACGGATCGAAGATTCGCGCCCGGTACAGGCAAACGATCCGCTTCGGCTGTGCGTCGTGAGGTGCCGCGCTAAGCTGTTCCTCGGGTGAGCTGTTGATACTTGTGCCCTGCACCAGTTCTGGCGCTGCGTCACGCAACACCGTCGTGCGCCTATTTGTGAGTCTCACGTGCTGCGCTTGGCGCTACCTGTGTCACGGTGGCTTCTGTCCTCGCGTGCCGCTCGCGAGGGAGCCATGTGCCTCCTGCCACACGGTGCCGGCTAGACTCAATGCATGCCTCTCGGAGTCCACCTATTGCATCGATTGCAATGCTTCTTTAGCTGGCTAGAAGGAGTATCAGCGAACCCATGTGCTTCAGAGCTGTTTTTTCTGCCTTCTTAGCCTTGTTTGACTTTATCTCGGGGTAGCGGGCGGGCAGCTGCCCGTGAGAAAGCAAGCTGCGACGTCGACACGGAACCTGAACGCTATTCCTGTGCAAACCGGGGTTGAACAGACCGGTTTCACACCAGCTCAGTGCGGCTTTGCGGGTGCCCATCTGATCCTCAGCACTGCTGTCCCTGAAATGCTCGGAACACGACGGCAATCACGCCTGGGAGCCGCCAGAGAGTGCGTGGAGCAGGGCGGTAAGGGATCGAAAGACACCGTTCGATATATTACCGACTACTTGGTGAAACCCCAATTCCCTAACGCAACATACTACTTCAGAGACCCTCTTCCACGATCAGCTCGTCTACATCCTCTCTCTCCGCTTCTGATCCAACATCATCCCTAACCCGACCGATTATTCTGACCTTCGTCAAAGGAGAAGAAAGCCTAGGCTGGCGACATCGAGAACGGGATAAACACCACAGCTACAGCCACAACAGCAGAAATGTCCAAGCTACTACCTCCCAACCCACACACGGTGGAGGGCAAGCCGCTCTTCATCGCGCCCAATGGCCCCAGGCCGGTACGCAGGGTGATGATCGCCAATCGTGGCGAGATTGCACTGCGAATCGTGCGCACCTGTCAGCAGATGAACGTCGAGACCGTCGTGGTCTACACCGAAGTCGACGCTTCGGCCGAGTTTGTGGCCCACGCCACTATCGCGGTCAACGTGGGTCCCATGGCCACCGACAACAACCCCTACCTCAACATCAAGAAGCTCATCGATGTTGCGCTTGCGCACCAGTGCGACGCGCTCCATCCTGGCTACGGCTATCTCTCAGAAAATGCCGAATTCGCCGATGCCGTAGCCGCCACAGGTCGAATCAGGTTCCTGGGCCCGCGCGGAGACGTGATGCGCTCCATCGGCGAAAAGAGCCGCTCAAAGCGCCTCCTCCAGGAAAAGCTGGGTGACCAGGCCCATCTTGTTCCCGGATACCACGGCACCGCCGAGATTGACCTTAAGACGGCGAGCAAGATCGGCTACCCACTCATGATCAAGGCTTCGTCAGGAGGCGGTGGGCGAGGCATGCGCATCGTGCGCGAGCCAAGCCAGCTCGCTTCGGAGATCGCACGTGCACGTTCGGAAGCCCAGCGCAACTTCAACTCGGACGAGCTGCTATTCGAACGCTACATAGAGGGCGGAAAGCACATCGAGGTGCAGATCTTTGGCGACAACCACGGCAACGTGTACGCCCTCGGCGAGCGTGACTGTTCCGTTCAGCGCCGACACCAGAAGATCATCGAGGAGTCACCTGCGGTCGACTGCGAGCAGGACCCGGAGCTGCGTAAGCGCATCCACCAGTCGGCCATCACCATCGGATCGCTTCTCTCCTATCAGGGTGCAGGCACGGTCGAGTACATCTTCGATACCAAGACCAAGGAGTTCTTCTTTCTCGAAGTCAACACACGTCTGCAGGTCGAGCACCCCGTGACCGAGATGTGCAGCGGGCTCGACCTGGTCAGCCTCGGTATCTATGTCGGTGGCGACGGAGATCTCTCCAAGCTGGCGCCTGTCGCCAATCTCACACCCTTCGGACACTCGATCGAGTGCCGTGTCTGTGCCGAGGAGCCTGGTGCTGTAAGTTTAGCATGGATCGGCACGCAACAGCTCACCGAATGGATATTGACAGTGTGAATCCCTCTTCAATAAACGATCCTCTCTATTGACAGGACTTCACGCCGCGAACGGGCGTTGTAAGGATGCTCGAGGTCCTCTGCTTGGGTCAACCGGGAGTGCGCTTCGACACCAGCATCCGGGTGGGCACAACAGTCTCCATCTTTTTCGACGCCATGCTGGGCAAGCTGATCGTGCACGCTGCCACTAGGCCCGCTGCCATCGAAAAGATGCTCCAGGTACTGCAAACTTCGGTGCTGATCGGGCTGCCCACCAACATGACCTTTATGAGCTCCTGTCTACGCCATCCCAGCTTTGCCGATGGCAGTTACAACACGTCGCTCATCCCAAAGAACCTTGACTGGCTGCTCAACCTGCCCGTGGAGCTTGCGTCATCCGCTCTCTCGACGGGCCCCAAGGAGACGGCCCTTCCGCTGGCGACAATCGTACCCTCATTTCACCTTTTCAAAGAGCTGCGCAGCAAGCTGTACCCAACTCGCAGCGGCTTGCCGGCCAGCTTCGGCCTGGTGAGCGGGTGCGACCGCAGCGTGTCCAAGACGGAAAACTTTGTCATTTCTCTGCCTGACGGTGGGCAGGAATGGGATGTCATGGTCGAATACGATGGCGGCAACGGCGACTATAACCTCAAGATCTGGACTAACCACTCGAGCCAGGCGGTGCAGAAGGCCGAGAACCGCATCAAGGAAAAGTATGGCGGCAGCAAGTCCAAGTCCAAGGCGTTGGCGGCGGAGCTCAAGGCGAGCCGCGCTACGGCCAAGTTCTACGGCTCGCTGCCTACGCGCGATGGGCTTGAGGGCCGTGCCAGGGGCGATTGGCAGCTGGGTGTGCAGCAGAGCGAGGTGCACCAAGTGCGTTCCACGCTGCTCACTTCGTCGCAGGTGCAGCTCTCGTCGCTACCCGCCACGACGGGCGCCCATCTAGCAACGGGACGCGCGCGCTGGGCCACGGCCACTCTCTCGCTCGAGATCGACGGCATCACCTCGACCCACGTATTGGCGACCGATCATTCGTTCCAGGACCACGAAACCAGCGCTCAGACCGCATGGGTCTGGTCGTCCAGGCTCTGCGGTCCTATCAAGGTGGTGCGACACGGAATGCGCACCTACGCGCTGGCCAACCAGTCTTCGGACGATTCCGCGGCGAGCAAGGCGGCCTACGTCACACCGATGCCTGCCAAGATCCTCAAGATCTTGGTGGAAGACAACGCCGATGTTGAGGCTGGACAGTGAGTATTGGGCACAGCGCTTCGACGTTTTCGATGCTTTGATGGATAGCTGACTCTGATTCTCTTTCTCCTTTTGTCGTTGTGATACACAGAGCTTTGCTCATTTGCGAGTCGATGAAGATCGAAACGACCATTCGAGCTCAGGTTGCGGGCAGGCTTCACCTGCATGTCCAGGACGGCGACACGGTGCCCGAGGGCAAGCTGCTCTGTCAGGTGGGAGCTGAAGAGCAGCAGCAGCAATAATGAAGCGACACTGCCGGCGCTGGACACGGACACGCGTCGCGGCCTGCTTGGGCCGACCGTAGCTTGGCGCTATGGTCGAGGGAGAAAGAAGCTCTGGGACCAGCCAGGGCTGCCGGCATTAGATAATCCTCGAACGTGGTTCGACAGGCAGGCACGACTGTGAATTATAGACCTAGAAACAGGCTGCTTTCCGCCGTCTAAGTCCAGCTGAGCGAGACAAAGATCTAGTCAGAAACCTCAGTTCGGCATTGATGCAAGCTCGGGCCGCCAACAAGACGCAGTTCTTTCTCCTTTTCCGAGGCTTTAATCTTTTTTTATTATTATTCTAGGAATTAGGTCTTTTCACGTGTGATCCAAGTCTTATCTGTCGTGTTGTGCAACGAGCGACAGCAACAAGCGACAGCATCGAGACGGATGCAGCTGTCTCTTAGTACTGCATTGTGAGCTTGGCCGTGTTTTCAAGGGGACGTGAGTTCAGCTGCAGTGTAGAGATCGTGCTCGGAAAAAGTGCAACCGGCATTCACTTGTGACGTGATCCCAATCCGCCGGATAGGCGGCACTGGCTTGGCACGTTCGGTTGTTCGGCTTGCTCGGCACTCGGCTATGGTCCTTCCATCGACTAGCTTGCCGGCCGACGCATTGGCTGGCAAGGACCGAGTTGGTCAAGCCCTTGACAGAATCAGAGAAACGCGCGATTTCCTACGTGCTCACCGCTGCGTCTCCGTTGACAGGATCTGCTCAAGACCCGACACAGCTGATGGCAGTGAATCGCCAGAATCGGAACCCGTCGGCCGAACGTTCCGATCCCTCTCTTTCTCCCTCATCGATTCTCTCTCGAACATTACGTCAAACAAAGGATAGGGACAAAGCAAGCAGGTGGCCTTGATTTTTTATATAACGAAGGTGTTCTGCTGAGTCTTCGCGCCCTCCTTGTCCCGGCCAGCATCGATTCGCAGCCTCGATTGGGGTGCAGACTGACTGGCTCGTCATCTTTCTTTGTGCTTGTCCATCGTCTTCGTCTATGCCTTACGCCTAACGGAAGTTCGATCCAGACGAGCTCTTCCACATCCACCCACGATGACCACCTCTGCGGGGGCGCCGACTGTCTCTGCGAGCTCTCCCAGCACGGAGAGCATCCTTCAGGACCTGGGAAAGCAGATCGGGCTTGACCTCTCCGAGCATAATGCTACAATCACGGGGCGAGACCCGGTGGTGCCTTCAACGCACCGCATTGGCGATGCCTGCGCGGCTGCGCTGGCTCTTGCCGGCACCGCCGTCTCACAGGTAGCCCACGTGCGCGGCTCGGCCCTGGACAAGATCAGCATCTCGGTCGACGAGGCCATCATGCAGCTCACGGCCGCCTTCTACACTAAGCTCAACGGCGTGGCGCTGTTGCGCCTCTTCGAGGATCCGAAGCTTTTCCACAACAGTGACTTCTATCCAACAAAGGATGGCCGGCACGTCTTTCTGCTACTCACGTATCCGCGCCTCCGCGATGCCGCGTGTCAAGTGCTTCAATGCCCGCCGGAGAAGAAGGATTTCGCCAAGAGCATTGAACAGTGGAACGCGTTCGAGCTCGAAGAAGCCATCAACCAGTCCCACGGCTGTGCTATTGCGCTTCGCACGCGCCAAGAGTGGCGAGAGCATCCGCAAGGCAAGGCGCTCTTGCAGCAGGATCTCATCTCGGTCACCAAGATCGGCGAGAGCGATCCGTTCCCCCTCTCGCCATTGTCGCAGCCGGATTTGACAAAAGAGAACGTCTCGCTGCCTCTGGAAGGCATCCGCTTGCTCGACAACGGCCATGTGATTGCAGCTCCCATCGTCAGTCGTCTGGCCGCAGAGTTCGGTGCCGACGTGCTCCACATTTCGTCCCCTGACCACCCAGACTCTGCTGCTATGCTCAACGAGACTGGCCTCGGCAAGCTAAATGCTTTTTGCGACCTCAACGAGGAAAGCGGGCGTCGCGGATTCGCCGACATCATCTCTGAAGCCGACATCTACGTGTGCAACTACCGCTCCCTCGAGCTGAAAGGCTACTCTGCCGACGAGCTAGCCAAGCTCAAGCCCGGAATCATCTTTGTCGACATCACCGGGTGGGGGCGCACAGGACCGTGGGCCACCCGCGGTGGATTTGATCAGCTCGCCTGCACCGCCACTGGCTTTTCGGCCGAAGAAGGCAGCTTTGCCGCTCCACGACTGCCGCCTACGTACCTGCTCAATGACTACCTCGCAGGCATCTTGGGCTTTGCTGGGGCGCTGAGCGCCCTTCTCCGCCGCGCTCAAGAGGGTGGCAGCTACGTGGTCAGCCTTAACCTCGCCAGCGTCGTCATGTGGGTGCAGAACCTCGGCTCATTTGAACATAAAGATGTCGAGCATCTCTCCCCTATTGACCACAACGTTGCCGCGGACAAGCTTGACTCGGTGTGGGGTCCCAACGGCAACTGCACCTATCTCGGCGTCCGTATTGGGTTTGACCGCATCAAGCCTCACTTCAAGCGTGGCGCTCAGCCTGCAGGTGCTAGTCCTCTCTCTTGGTCCCAGTTCAGTCAAACTTGATTTTGGCTGGCATACAGGGCCGTCACGGTGACCTCGTCGCAGAGCAAGGAGTCCTTGACACAAGCGTCTAACTGTAAGCTTTGATTCGAAACAATGTCTCTACGATTTCAATACTTCAATCAGTGATGTTCGCGACCTGCAAAGCCCGCAGTGTTTTGCAAATGCATTGCAAATGCTTTGGAATGGGTCTAATGAAAGTCGTCGTCTATCAAGTATGTACGTATCCTGAGCAAAGTCTTGAGGCAAGCTGGATCGCCTCGCGTGACTTGGCCTACTTGGTGTTCCGCGACATGGCGCGAAGCCGAGCTCCGTAACGATGCAACAGAAACGGAATCGGTGTCATGGCCAATGCAAGGAAGCCCAGCAAGCTCGACCCCCATTTGGTGCCCAGGCGAGCGTACATTTGTCTTGCAAACAATGGGAAGGCGGCGCCGAAGCAGCTGCGCACGATGACGCCGGCTGCCAGCGCCGAGGCCGCATTGACGGTGTAGGCGTCGATGATAAAGTTGAAAAGACCTTGAAAAACGAAGAAGATGCCGAAGCCGAGCAGCGCGGTGGAAAGCATGGGGGCCCAAAAGGTGATGTTTGGATCGCTGGTCCAGGCAAACCAGAAAAAGCCGATGGTGAGCACCGGCGCTCCCAGCATTGCCATTGGTAGACGCTCTTCGGGGGCGATCTGGTTGTGCGGAGCACGGTCAATCATGCGCGCATATCGCGGGAACAAGAAGGCGATGTAGAACAGCACGCCACCAAATGCACCCACCGCGAAGGGGATGAACATGAGGCCCACTATACCCGCACTGAAGCCGTAGCCCTGGCCAAAGACTATAGGCACGGCTTCGAAGAGCAGATATACGACGCCGTACAAGAACGCCATGAACAAAATCGAGGCGAGCAGCATGGGCTCTTGCACCGACAAGATGAATGGCTTGATGAGCACGGTGCGTAGCAGCGTCGATGGCGTGAGTTCGGCATGCTGCTCGAGCGGTGCACGGTAGAGATCGCTTCTTGTCTGGCGGCGCAGACGCTGGGCCTTATGCTTTAGTAGCACGGGCGCATACGTCTCCGGGAGCGTCAGCACAACCAACAGCCAACAGACTCCAGAGAAAATGGCGCAGACCCAAAAGGCCCAGCGGAAGTTGACGCCCGAGTTCTGAATGAAGCCACTGACGATGGGCCCAAGCGCTGGACCAGTGAAGGGAGCGCAGGCGTAGAGACCCGTAGCAATGCCACGGACGCGTGTCTTCCACAGGTCGGCAATCAGACCACCCGAGTTGCTGAGCGGCGCGGCAGCTGCGGTGCCGGCAAGGAAGCGGAGCGTCAACAGGGCGCCGGTGTTTGGTGCTAGCGCACAGCCCACATTCCAGCAGGTATAGATGAGCAGGGAGGCAGAGAAGACCGTGCGCCGGCCGATGCGCTCTGAGAGAGGACCCCAAAGCCAAGGACCCAGGATGTAACCCGCAACAAAGATCGATATGGTGAGTGCCGCGACCTCTTCGCCAAAGCCGTAATGCGCCATCAGGCTCTGCGAAACACCAGAGGTGATCGACGAGGTAAACGTCGACGCAAGCACCACCACGCAGGCCAGCGAGGTGAGATAGACTCGTCTCGCCACCGACCAGTTGTGCGGGTGATTCGGGTCGTCCAAGCCTTCCCAATCGACCAGGCGTGCCTTTTCGTCCAGACTCCTCCCGCCGGCTGTCTCGGACGCACCTTGCTGCTGCTTTGCCGCCTCGAGATCCACGGACAATGCGCCAGGGGCCCTAAGCTTATCGTCGTCGTTGTCGGTGATCATGTCTCGATGGTGTCCTACTTCGGATCTGTCTTGTTCTGGCGGTGTGCTGGCTCTCGGGCTTTCCGATGCGGAAGGCGTGTAGCTATCCATGACGGGGGTGAAGCCAGTTTGCGATGAGGCGTATGATGATATGCCCTCCTCTTCCACAGTCCGAGGAACGTTGTCGGCCGCCATTGCGTGTGAATGCGTCGAGGTACGAGCCTGTACATCCGTATTTGGCATTCTCGTATCTTGACGACACATGAAGGTCTGTGCAGAAGAGGGAGAAGAAAGTCAGGCTGTGGACAGGCTGAACCTGTCTTCGCATCGCGTCCCCGGAGGGCCAGCGTATATACTGAGTCTCAGGCCAGTATCGACGCGCACGAAAGAGGTTCGGGCTGGGGAACTGCTGCTGGCGGTGGGACAAAGTCGCCACACTGCCGAACAGAACATGGAGGCCAGGCGCTTCAAAGACCGGATGATTGGCGTACCTTCGGATCAACGGGCCGAATCGGGCCGTACATTTGACATCACCGCTTGATAGCATCACCCGATTCGAAACGTGGTGTAGTCGCAACACGTTTCAAATCGTCGGTACTGCTGTCTGCAGTCACTGCAATTGCCTGCTCAGAGGCCTGACATGGTCTCCGCCGCTGCATTCACAGTCGCTGCCGCAGCTGGAAGGGTTGCCGATCGCCACTGTCACGGCGCCACGCAGTGCGCCACCATCCAGAGGCGATTGTGGCGAGCAGCAAACTCGCTTGCTTCCGCAAACTCGGATAGGAGAGGAGGCTAGCCGAGCTTAGCCTAAATTCCAGCCGGCCTTCGCAATCAACCGGCAGCCGCGGAGATTTTGATTTAATCCACTGGATATAACCAGCTTTGACAGAACAACTTAGCCGCCCATCCCACGTCGTGCTCGCAGCACGTGCAGGACGGGTACCGCGTCACGCAGCGGCCCTGAGGCGAGCAACTCATTGCGAATACCGCCGTCAGATAGAGTCGCTGCCTGCCTCTGGACTTGCGCCCGCGCCACCGCCTCCTTTCGCACGGCCACGTCTCGCCGGCTGCGAGCTGCCGCGCTTACGCGGATCCGCGCAACGACCAGCCCCACTGATACAGCGCAAGCTCTGACATTCGCCCCGTCGCTCTTCGATCAAGCTCGTGCAGAGGCCCATTGGTTTAAGCAGCACAGCAAGGCCGAGCTGCGGCTTCGAGGATCAGCGCCAATCAAGCACTCATGCGTAGCTCGAACTGTGCAGCGTTGTCTGACCCGCCTGACGGTCGAAAAAATAGCAGCCGCCCGCGCCTCCCTCTCTCCTCTCCCCCACCCGCATCCCAACATTGATCCTCCTACGCCAGCGCAACTTACCTCGCGCGATCCTCTCACCCCCGCTAGAGATAAGAAGCTCTCACGAAATCGTAATGCGCAACTGAAACGTCATCGCGATCGCGCCTTTGAGTGTATTGTCATTGGCCCTAGCTTTACCGAGGTTGAACAGCGTCTTTTGGGAAACAGAATTCAAGCGGGAAAGACTCCCTCAAATGCGTCGGCAGCTCAGTCCGGTGGGTACAAGACTGTATCGGCTGGGTTAAGATTGTTGCTCACGGAATCCCGGCAAAGGCCCCGCCATGCATTAGCTGTTGCTCCAACTGCACGTTCGATAACGCGAATGTCCCACCTGACGCAGTGTCGAATGCTTTCGGATAGCAAGCAAAGAGAGATCCTCTTGCTTGCTCTTTCCTTCGAAGTCCTTTCACAAGGGAGGGCCAGAGCAAGCCATGCAGCGGCAAGCCATAAGTCTATGCAGACAGAGCATTCGTGCCACAGCCTTTGCTGCTTACAAGCCCGTGGTTGCTAGGATGTAGCAGGAGAAGGGCGGGTGCAGTGAGTGCAGAGGCTCGTCACTCTTTCCTTCTCCATGTGGGGTTTGGGATCGCCATGGAAGATTGATAAATTCAAGGCTGCCTTCGTCCCGAGGACTTCGGCTGTTCTTACTGTTTATTAGACTGCAACCCGCTTCGTCCACATTCTCCCTTTCCCTTCCAACATTTGCATCTCGCCGCCAGCCAAAGCCTGCTTCCTATTCACCTCCATCTCCTTCTGATCTCACTTTGTCTTCCACACGCGCCACCATGTCGCTGAACGCGCTTCAGACACCCGAAACCCCGCTCAAGCCAGCGCACCCGGCTCTCAGGTTACCAGTGCTTGAGCTTCCACCGCTCGTACGGGACCCAGAAGTTGAGGCGAATCGTGCAGCCAACGAGGCACTGATTCATGAGCTGACCGAGCGCACGCAGAGCGTGCTCAACCAGGGAAGCGGAAAGACACAGCTGCTTCACCTGAGCCGTGGCATGCTACTGGCGCGCGACCGCATTGCGCTGCTCCTGGACCAGGATTCTCCCTTCCTGCAACTCTGCACGTTTGCTGGCTACAATCAGAAGGATTGCACCCCCTCCGGCAGCGTCGTCGGCGGCATCGGCCTAGTAAGGTGAGTGTCCAATGCTGTGCGTGCAAGCGGGCGCTGTTGCTTTCGGGGACGAGCAAGCTGACTTGCCAACTTTGTACCTCACTATCCACTTTGTCCTCGGCATGCGTCTTTTTTCATCCTTAGCAACACGTTGACCATGTGCATCGCCCACATTCCAACCCTACAAGGCGCATCGGCGAACCGCGCGCAGATTGCAAAGATCCAGCGACTGGGCCAAATCGCGCACGAAAACCGTCTGCCTATTGTGTTTCTGGTGCACAGCGCGGGCGCTAGTTTGCAGCAGCAGTTCGAGTTCCACTACGGTGCGCGCCAATTTTACGACTTGGCGACGCGCTCTCAGGACGGCATCCCCACGTGCTCGGTCGTGTTTGGTCAGTGTCCCGCAGCGGGAGCTTACACGCCTGGCATGTCCGACATGACGATTATGATCCGCGAGCAGGCACAGCTCTTCCTAGGCGGGCCACCGCTGGTCAAGATGGCAACGGGCGAAGAGACTACCGCCGAGCAGCTCGGTGGTGCTGAAAAGCACGCCACCGTTTCCGGCGTTGCCGACTGCCTTGTCAACAACGAGGTCGAGGCGATCACCGAAGCGCGCTATTGGGTCGCCTCGCTCAACTGGGCCGAGCGCATTTCCCGCCCCGAAGCTCTGCATCTTCCAAAGTGGGAGAGTCTGGAGCCGCTGTACTCGATGGATTCGCTACTGGATGTGGCACAAGCCAACATCAAGAAGCCCTGGCGCATCGAGCAACTGATCGCGCGCATCACCGACGGCAGCCGCTTCAACGCTTTCAAGCCTCTGTACGGTGCCAACACCGTGACTGGCTTTGCCTATGTCGCCGGTCACCCGGTCGGCATCATTGGCAACAACGGCGTGCTGAACCCCTCGGACGCGCAAAAAACGACGCAGTTTATCCGGCTCGCCAACAACAACAACGTCCCTCTGCTTTTCCTGCACAACATCTCGGGCTTCATGGTTGGACGCGAGTTTGAAGCGGCGGGCAGCATCAAGTACGGATCGCTTCTCATCAATGCTGTGGCCAATTCGCGCGTCCCACACATCTCTATCATCGTCGGCTCAAGCTATGGCGCGGGCAACTGCGCCATGTGTGGGCGTGCGTATGACCCGCGCTTCCTGTTCACCTGGCCGCAGGGCCGCACCTCAGTCATGGGACCCGACGCTCTCGCCGGCGTGGTGGACATGGTGGAGCGGGAAATCCTCAACCGAAGCGGTAGGCCAGTCGATGAGGCGCGCCAGCAAAAGCGCCGCGATGCCATGCACGCAAAGGTCTCGACTGAATCCGACTCGTACTATTCCTCCAGCCGCGTGCTCGACGACGGTATCATCGATCCGCGGTCCACACGGGATGTGGTCGGCTTCTGTCTCGAGATCTTTGCGCAGGAAAAGATTCAAGGAAATCCGGGCTTCGGCGGAGTCTCTCGCATGTGAGCGAGATAGCGATCACCTACCCCCAATGTGGTCGACGTCTAAGATTGGCACCGGCTCCCTGTGCAGCCCCCCCCCCCCCTCTCCGTGTACGGTACTGTACATACAATGTCTCGGGTCCTCAATATGACAGACTCGCCGGAATGAACAGATGTGATGCGAGCTAGGTGGCAGCAAGACGTTATCCACTTTCATCCAAGCTCTTCATCTGCTTGCTTTCGCTAGTGCGAGACTCAAAGTGCACAGATCCGGTGATGCCGACGATGGGACCTCTTATGGCGATCGTCGTCTCCTCACGCTTACGGTAGACCGAGCACACCCCTCTTTTCCTGAGTACTCTCCTTGTTTGTTTCCTTTCGAACGGCTTTGACGGGGTGTATTGATGGGCCGAGAGCCTGCTCGGATGCTAACTCGAATTATCCCGATAGAGAATTCCGGCGACGGCCTCCGTTGAATCGATGCAGTGTTGGACAGGTTCCAGAAGCCCAGACCCGCGGAATTCCTGGCGGGGTTTTCACATGCGCCATTCGGATCGACAGGCGGTGCAGCAGCATCACTCTCTGATGCAGCCGTATCTAAATCAAAACGTGATCCCTTGCCGATGCCGTCATTCCACATCCGAAGTGCCTGCATCCGTCCGCGGCTCCTACGGTTAGGTCTACGTGCATGCCGCTGCACACTCATCGCATGAATTCGGATTCCGTTCGGATCTTCAAAAAGGACACTAGCGTGTACTAGTCCGTCTGACGCCCACGCCCACCTCTTTGTTCTGCAGCTTGGTGCCAGAAAGCAAGCAGCCTTGCAGAGGCGCTGCAGGTCCGTACGCCACGAGCTTGTTTCGCAGCACCCCCACCCTGACCCTGGATTTGTTTGGCATCGACGCGCCCACGAATCCCACTAGCTCGGATGGGTCGGCTTGGGTGTCGGGAGCACCATGTCGGTTACCGCCACCTCGGGTTGCCTCGGGATTCGGAAGCACCACTGTTTACCGAGTCTGCAAATTGATCGCTTGTACGTTTAGTCTCGATGCATCAGCGCCAACGGAACGTGGACGTGCGAGCGACGGAACCAGCTACTCCTCCTTCTCACACTTTAGCGTCGGTATCTCATGCACGCACGCTTTTCCACAGTCTCGACTCAGTCTTGAACCTTCGGCTCGGAGATCGTCACTCGCTCTGGATCGTAAGCGAAGGATCAGCCCGCCTGTAAAGCACCTTTCAGCCAACTCGAAGCAGAGTCTTATTCCACTGCGAAGCAACCAGGACCGGAGAGAGGCGAGCTGCTCTTCGATGGGAACTTTCTCAAGTTTTCACACGGTTTGCTCGGCTCTACTCGAGGTGAGCACGTTATCGGCGGCCTTTTCGGCGGGATAGCGCGGCTAACGATGCGATCGCGCCGGTGTCAGCTCTGAAGTGCCACAAGGCTGCAAGGTGCGAGCCATGAATGCAATCAGACCATTGCAGTGTCCAACGTATCGCGGTAGCATGACACCATCGCTAGCTTGGGCTGCCAGAAAGTCGCCAAGAAAATGAAAGAAACGTGCTACCCACGAGACACAGTGATTCTGCTGCTACTGCGTGTGTACAGTCTGGCTGGAACGTTCCTGATTGTGCCTGACTACTGTCCAGCCTTGCTTGAACAGCAACCAGCAAAGGTCCGAGACTGGGCGTTGCTATCAGCGACTGCACCTTGTGCACAGATCGCACCCTGTTCAGGCGTGCCTCTGATTCGGATAGCAATGCACAAAGCGGCTACTTTTGATAGCTTTGCCGATGACCCGAGTGATCTGTACACGGGGAGGCTTTTCGTACCGGATCGGTTCCGCTGCAGAGCGTTCAGTGGTCGGGGTCGCAATGCAAATGCTCTAGTGTGCAGTGTAAGTGCTCTGATGTAGAGACGCCGACCCACCTTCCTCGGCGCTTGTTGGCACGGACTGAGCTCGATAAGCGAGTCGCATGTCAGAGTGCCTGATCGATCTATAAACGTTCTCATAGCAAGTAGCAGTAGCACTTTTCCACGTCGATAGACTCTGAAGTCTTTTGCCTTCTACCAACATCTTGTCCTTCTTTGTACGTCCTACAGCGCAGCAAGCATGGTTCGATCGACGGGCATCCTCCACTCTGCCCCCTCGACGATGAACACGCAGAATCGAAAGGGCAGCTGGACGCCGAGTGAAGATGCGCTGCTCATCAAGATGATGCAAAGTAGGTATGGGGCGCTCTCGCACGTGACCACTGCTTGATCTCTACTTCCACTTGGCTAACGAGTCCTTGACGCTCGCGCTGCTTGCAACGATGCCACTCAGGCTATGACGCTGACCTGGCCGAGCAACATGGTGCCAAGGCTGGTCATGTGAGCTGGGTAGGCATCGCGCAGCACTTTGAGAACAGGAATGCCAAAGAAGTAAGTAGAGTATTTTGTAGCACCGGAACGTTGCCGATGATCTGTCCTGACCTTGTGAAGCGGCGACTTGGTCGGAAAATAGTGTCGCAAGCGATGGAAAAGTAGCTTGTGTCCGGGCATCGCCCGAGGGAGCTGGACATCTGGGGAAGACGAGCTGCTGCGCCAAGCCATGCAGATCTACCCAGGCCAATGGGCCAAGATTGCTAGAAGTTTGGGCAGCAGAACGGGCGACCAGTGTTCGAGCCGGTGGCGCGTGCTCAGGTAAGTCGCTGTCCGGGAGTCATGTCGAGAGACTTTGGCGATATGCTGACGAGGTGAGATGGGTTTCATGTCTCGTGCTGTCAAGCGCGGGTGCCGAGTGGAATGAGGACAGGGATCGGATCCTTCTTGATTATGTCAATAGGTAAGCTTACTTGTTGCCGGCAAGGGGTGCGGTACGTGCTGATCCACCTAACCGCTGGCAAACCCTTGAACGCAGATATGGAAAGCGATGGGCGGAAGTGCGTCGACTGCGATTGCCGATGTTCACAAACGCCGAGTGCCGCAACCGGTACCATCGGATCATTCGACGGCTGAGTGCAGAAAAGCGACACGAGGCCGAAATCGAGACGCTCAAGTTGGTCTGCAGTCGAGAGGCGGCCGAATGTCCCTCTTCATCGTCGTGGTCTTCAGCAGCGTCCACACTGTCCTCGTCAAGCGATAGTGTTGCAGGAGTTTCACCAACAAGCCGAAGGACAAGCGTTGTCAGCAGCATCAGCAGCAGCAGCAGCAGCAGCA
>AWNI01000022.1:1998401-2036703 GCA_000517465.1 Moesziomyces aphidis | reverse complement strand
CCTCCCCCCTCCCCCCTCACACCCTACTCGTTCAGGCCGCTGCCTCGCAACGCTGCCGCAGCCTTGGGACCCAATGTGAGTCACTGTCGGAAGTACGATTGGAGGCCCGTCTGAAATGAAAAGCGCGCCTCTTCGGCTCCGCTGCAGCACGGGCCAGTGCAGAGGCAGTGTCCCGCCACGGATGGCGATTGGTCGCTCAGGTGAAAGGCTCTTAAGGTTCAGTCGGTCAAAGTTGAGCACATCGACAATACACTAGTGGCGGACCTTGAGCGACGGGACTCTCAACAATTGCTCGTTCCCACGGCTTGCATTGAGCAGCTGCGCTCTCGGCGTCGTGCTTTCAAATCCTTCAATCTTTCGTGCGCCGTTTCAATGGCACCTGCACTTCAGCCTCATTCGAGGAGGGATCTCAGGTTACGCTTTCACCATCTGATAAAGCTACATCCACGCGAAATTTGGCATGCATTCGTGCCCCTTCCGCACACCGCAGGCATGAGCGGAATTGAGCCGCAGCCGCCGCCGCTTCGGTGCCACGTTGCAACTGCCCATCCAACGGCTCTTGCGGCATCGGCTTTCCGCACTCGCTTGCTGTTCATGCGCAAAGTGGCACTATAAACTTGCCGTTCAAAGGCCAGACCGACCAATCAGAGTTCTCTCTCTCACCTTCTCGCGACTTGACTCCCAGACTGCTTCTCGTCCACTTTTCAAAGTTCGGGAAGCAGCGTCGGCTCTATCACACAGTGCTCGTGCTACAATCATACGAAGAAAGGAGTCAAAACTTCCTACATTGCACCTCAGTGTTCCTGCGCTAAAGTCTTGCCCTTTCGTAGGGTCGCTTCATGAAGCAATCGCTGTCACTTTCCACGTTTCAGAGCCGTGCCACGTGAGTTCAGACTGAGCATGTCCCTTGAATCGGCTATGCGAGCGCTTTGCCTGCAGACTGCAGTCGTCGTGGATATAAGAGCTTCTTTTTCGCCTCGACCCCCTCTCACTTCTCTTCGATCCTCTTCCGCAACTCGACCCGCCCCCTTTACCTGACTTCCGCTTTGTCGGCTTGAACTCGCAAGATGATCGCGAAGCCTTGGGAATTAGACAAGAAAGCCTTGCGTCGTATCAACAAGCTGCCTCCTGAGCAGCGTCTCGATGGCATCGCCACGTATCAACACTTCAATCACAACTCATACAAGGTGCCATGCTACAGCTCGTGAGTTGTTCTAGACACTCATCGATGAAGGCTTCCTCATCCTGATCATCGGACGCTGACCCGACCCTATCGATGTTCAGCTTTGTCATTTACGGGCTCTTTCTTCTCCTGATCCTTACTGCCAGCGTCAACAATTTCGTTGCCTGGGCTTGGCCGGGGGCACATGATCGATGCAGGAGGAAGCTCAGGCTCTTTCGTGCATACATTTCGGAGCATCCACTCATAGCCCGCAAGCACTCCGTCGTTGCGAGCCTCCCAGGCTTGCGATGGTTGACCCTCCAGCTGCCCCTTCGCGGAGAAGCCATCATTCTTCTGTGTCTATCCCTGGCCAACTTTCTCCCACTCGTCGCATTCTATGATCTCTACGTCGGAGACAAGAACACGTTCTATCCCGGTCCCACAAGCAAGCGTGATCAGATGTACAGGCATCTTGCCGATCGGACCGCGATCCTTGGCACTGCCCAATTGCCTCTGCTCATCCTCATGGCAAGCAAGCGAACCCCGCTTGCCATCGTCGCTTGTCTCGGCATGAATCGCCTCATGCTTTTCCACAGATGGATTGCAAGATGGGTCTGGCTCCATATTCTCCTTCACACTGCTGCCTTCACGGCGATCTATGTGCAAAGAGGAGGCGCGGCAGGTGTGGCACTCTTGCTTGAAGACGCTTACGTCAAGTGGGGCGTTGTCTCGCTCAGCATGATGTTTGGTCTTATTTTCTTGTCCCTCCGGGCTCTGCGACAGTGGTCTTACGAGGTATGTGCACGCACCATCGCACAACATTACTTTCTCATCGTACCTTTGACACTGACTCCTCTCTCTCTCACTCTCTGTTGCTTCAGATCTTCGTGATGCTGCACATTCTCATGGCTTTCTTCGCCGTGTTGGGAGCCTATTTGCACATCGCTTTGATCCACTCGAGCAGGGTAAGAATCCTTCACTGTTCTTTCTTGCGCAACACCGGACATACTCGCAACAAGCTGCTGACCTTACGGGAAATGCGTCCTTATCTTGTCACCTTTGCAGTTTCAACTGTTCGTGGTGATGACCGAGATCGCGGCAGGAGTCTGGGCATTTGACCGAGCCGTTCGCTTTGCCAGCCGCGTCTTCCTGTCCTTTTCTTACACTTCGTCGGAGGCTTCTCACGCCAAGAAATTCCCGAGCATCAAGTGCGCTACAGCTTTGGTGTCTTCGTTGGATGCGACCAGCAGCAAGTACACTCGGCTGCGAATCACCCTTCCAGCATCTAGGCTGAGACTTCCTGGCCAGTCAAGACTCCCGGGCGGCATTGCGGCTGGAGATGATATCCGCGTCACCATCCCCCGCCTGCAATGGGTCGGCGAGCATCCCTTCACCGTCTTTGCCGTTGGGTTGCAGCAGGACTCGCCAGCTCAAGGCTACGTTGACCTTCTCGTCAAGACCGAAGCCGGAATCACACGCAAGATGTCTCAACTGGGAGACAATCGCGCGAGCACGGAACCCCTCGAGAAAGACATGGAGGCCGCAAGCACAGGCGAGACCGGTCGCGAAGTAGCAGTGCTGCTCGAAGGGCCGTTCGGTCTTATCCCAGATGTTTCCGAAGCCTCGCACTTGGTTCTGGTCGCAGGTGGCATCGCCGTCACCTTCTGCTGGCCTCTGTTCGTGGCCGCTGTCAAAGCCAGCAAATCATCGAAGCTGAAGTCTTGCAAGCTTGTATGGCTCGTTCGGGACGAAGGTAAGTGCCTCGACAGCCAAAATCGCGCTCGCGCAGCGCCTTGAAGGCTGATTGTAAGCTGAAGGCCAATTGACACAATCACCCATCGCTTTTTTGATGCAGGTCTTCTCAAATTCGTCAGTGAATCTTTCGAGGAACTGATCAAGGAGATGGATGGCAAGGACAACTGGAATTCTTGCAACTTCTCCATCGACTTGCACGTCACCGCGCCATCTTCAACTCTTTCGAAAGTCGTACAGGAGATGCCGCGTTCGGAATTTGTGGACACGCTGGCACATCTATCCTCATCGACGTCTCTCTCTTCAAACGAGGTCAAGGAGCAGGCTCGCTCGTCAGATGACGCGAGTCATAAGGACATGACACCCTCTTCCGAGTTCGTCAACAGCATCGACGAACAGCAAGGAGGGGAGAAGCAGCATCAGGCTGAGAGCAGCCACTCTTCTCAAGCTCATGAAGATGTCATCAGGATCAAGAGGATGCTTGGACGGCCCCCCGTTCTTTCGACGGCCTTGTTTGGCCATCTTGACAGCGATGAGCTCCGAGAGAAAGGGGGCTTGGTCGTCGGTCTTTGCGGTCCCCCGAGCCTGTGCGACGACGTCAGGGTCGAAACGGTCGATATGCTGAAGAAGGGATACCACGTGGACCTGGTCGAAGACTGCTTCACTTGGTAATTCCCAAGTCTGATCGGACTCAGCGTCCAGAACCTTTCCCGGCAGGCCATCAAAATGATAGGTATAAAATGTTTCCGTATGCCGATAAGGGGGATTTGCAGCAAATATAGCGACTTGGAGGGCTTGGCAACTTTCTGCGCACGCTCGGTCTGTGATGCTTCCTAGAGCCTTGCTGGTGATCCGCTTTGAGTCGCAAAGCTGATGCATTCAGCACTTGAATTGAGGATGAGTTGACAGGTGCTTCAGGACTGTCACGTCGACGTCAAAATGTGCGGGCCCTTCCCTTACATAATTCGAGGGAAAATGAGCCAGAAAAATATCTAAAAAAATGCGTGCTACTGTCTGTGCGGATGCTGCGGACCAACAAGATCCGCACGACTTCATCTCAAGCCAACCTCGCGAACCGTGCGCCTTACTCGAGAACATTGTCAAGGTCACAGGCTGAATGCCCTTCTTAGTGAGGCCAACGAGGCCAACGAGGGAAGAGTCACTCGGACCCCGCACATGAAGGCGCGGCTGGCCCGCTGCTTCGGTCTAGTTGTCATTCATCATGTTCGTTCCTCACGACTGCCGCTCAATGAGGGCTTCGCGCCGCGTGGTCCTGCTTTATTTTATTTTTTTCGCATTTTGCAATGTCTTTCTTGCCTCATTATGCATGTCAGCTGATCCGCCTCAATTGCATATCAGCTGATGCGCATCAAGGAACGCACCTTCTTGCGCGATTAGATCTCGCCTGTACCCTTCGGCAGCGAGACAACGGAACGGAACTGGAATGCAAGGCAGAATCCCGCATGCACATGCTGCTTCAGTAAAGTGCAGCGACCGAGATGCAGAAAGCCCACCTCAGAGACAAGCCCTTTGCCACGTTACCGATCTCGCCCGTTCCTCCTCCATCCCTCTCGAAATCATGAAGGCGGAAGCCTGCAGTGATACGTCAGAGCCTCGAGCCTGCGGAAAAGATATCGAGCACGCCTCCAAGCGGCACAGCCTTTGGCTGCCACTTTTGACGGCAGTGACATGGCCTCAGGGCGGCGTAAAACCGTGCGTGAGAGCTCTGACATAGAGCGAGGATCGATGCTCCTGTCTCCGGTACCTGCATCTGACCCCCGCAGAGCTTTCACACGTCCTTGAAAGACCTCTTACTTATATACGACATGTCGTTACGGGGCTCCTGAGCCGACCGGTCTACCTGTACCACACCCTCTCTCCTACCTCTCTGCACTGTCGAGTCTTTTACAACATCCTGGAGCCAGACCCGGCGCCCTAGCCTGACTCGCTGCCACTCAACGTGGTCCCTCTTATCCTGCTCACATACGACGCCTTGTAGCATCGCTGAGCACGGTCTGCCCGTAATGATCTCGCCACCGTGGGTCCTCGACTCATTCGCCTTCGACCACATCAACTCACTGTCAGAAGAGCAGAGGGACTTTGGCTGGCAGACGTTCCGTCACTACTATTACAACTCGTACAAAGTACCCTGCGTCGCTACGTAGGTATCATTTGGGTCGTCAGACGTGCAAGGAAAGGCTTTAACATGCTGACGCGTCGCTCTCTGATGCCACCGGACCCGCTTAGGTTCATCATATGGAGCATCTTTGCAGCTCTCGTCCTCGGTTGCAGTATAGGTAGCCTCATCGAGCTTCTCAGCCCTCGCTTCCATCGAACGCTATCTCAACACGCCAGATGGTGGCGGGCAAACCTGTCTGAGCATCCACTCGGATCCAGCCAGCACTCTCAGATACTGGCCTGCGGCAAGGGGATGTTCTGCTGGATCACAATACAGCTTCCGCTCAGGCTCGAAGTGCTACTGTTAGTGGCCATGTTGGCGGCAAACGTCGTCCCTCTCGTCTCCTTCTACTCGCTCTACGTCGGTCACAACACCTACTTCATCGGGTCGGATCATGTCAGCCGTCGCGATCAGACGCTGCGCCATGTTGCCAACAGAGGTGCAATGCTTGGAATCGCGCAGCTGCCCATGTTGATCCTGCTCGCAAGTAAACGGACGCCAGTGGCGATAGTAAGCCAGCTGTCCATGAATACGATGATGCTCTTTCATCGGTGGATCGCGAGGATGTGCTACATGCATGTCGCGATTCACATCCTGTTCAACGCCCTCATTTTCCATTTCTCCATTGGCAATACGGCCAACCTCAAGACCCCAGCGATACGGTGGGGCATCGTCGCCACTGTGATGCTTTCAGGGCTTGTTACTCTGTCGCTCAGAGCCTTTCGCAAGAGGCACTACGAGGTGTTTGTTTTCACGCACATCACAATGGCCTTGCTCATGGTCGTCACCACCTACCTCCATATCAACCTCCTCCATCAAGGACGTGTGAGTAGCTCGGACCTCTGTCAAGGGCACTCGGCCCAATGAATGGTTCCGAGATTGACCTGAATACTGTTGACTTGCGCGTGCAGCTTCGATTGCAGGTCCTTGTCCTAGAGCTTTCGGCAGCTTTTTGGGCGTTCGATCGATCGGTCCGTCTGGTGGGAAAGATCTGCATGTCCTTTTCCTGGAGGTACTGTGACGCTGCCGGGCCGATGCGTAGAGCATTGCTAACCTGTTATGGCGAAGGGGCGTACATCGGCCTTCGGATCGAGGTCCCAGCTTCCCGCCTGCGGTTGACGGACTCTGCCCGCTTCTCCGCCCTTTCTTCATGTCCTCTTCCCGAGGACATGGAGGAGAGACAACCTCGCAGTCCTTTAAGCTCGCTCTGCAGTAGTTCAGCCTTTGAAAGAGTTAGAATCGGTGCTGGAGACGATATCCGCATCACGATTCCCAAACTACAATGGGTAGGCGGTCATCCCTTTTCGGTGCTCGCCGTCGGGCTCTGCAAATCCGGCGAACCTGGCATGGGCTACATTGACCTCGTCATCCAACGTCAGGCTGGCATCACTCGGAAGCTGTCCGAGCTTGCCCAGGAAGAGCTGCCTTGGTCGGGCTCGGAGAATCGGGGGCCGAAAGGTCCATACTTGCAAGACGCCGTCCGCTCGTTGCCGAAGCAAGTCAAGGTGTTGATCGATGGACCCTTTGGCCGAAGTCCATCTTTGAAAGGAGCGCGTCACGCCGTGCTGGTCGCTGGGGGCATCGCTGTCACATTTTGCTACCCCCTCTTTGCTAAGGCAGCTCGAGGCGAGTACCGCAGCTTGGAAACGTGCAAAATGGTTTGGATCGTGCGCAACGAGACCATCCTTGATGTGCTCAGGGCCGACCTTTCCGAGCTCGTGCAGGAGGCTAGAAGGAGAGGGGGCAGCTCTTGCCAGCTTTCCATCGACATCTATCTTACTGCGCCGCGCAAGGAACATTCGGATCGTTCAACACAGGTGGGTGTCGTCGAACGCAAGCTTAGGCTTCCGTCAAGACTGAGACCCACGTGGCAGGGACTGGGCTCTTACTCGCTTCTCGATTCGGCTTCGTCTTCGGCCACCCTCGCCTACCGAGAGGATGCTGGGACACCTGGGTCTGCAAACCTCTCCAGTGGCAGGTCGCCGTGCTGGAGAGGGTTGAGGCACGAGGCGAGTAACGAGATGGACATCTCGAAGCAGCAGTTGCCGAAGCCGGCTTACTTACAAGACGGTGTCTATCGCCACACGAGTGGGAGCAGCACCCCGTTTTCGACCAGCAGCACGATTTCCGCCTTTGATTCGAGCTTCTCCCCGATCTCGCCGCAAGTCAACTTTCGGAAGCCGCGACCTGATTTTCTCCGAGGGCCACTCGGGTGCGAAGGCGGTCGTCTGCCCTCGCCGTCTATCCAAAATTTCGCTCATGCTCAGCAAGAAGATGCAGAGAAGGTGCTTTCCAGCTACCATACGAACGGTGATGCCAAGGCTCACGCAGAGTCGAGAGTAAGCTCGCAGTACGCGGGCCGTCGGAGCGCTTCAAGCATGACCAGCACGTTGGTGCCTGATTTGCCGCTCGATCCATCGGCAAGATACTTCGGAATCGGAGCAGAGGTGCACGACCGGTGGAAGGCGGACCAGGACGTCTTAGCCGAGAGCCGAGGTGGGCTGGTTGAAGTTCGGCGATTCGAGGGCCGACCGGGATTGGCGGCGGTGCACGGGCATATTGACATGGATACGGAAGTGGATCCAGGCAGGACAGTCTTTGCGACGTGTGGTCCCGCTCCACTGTGCGACTCTGTGCGTGCAGAGGTGGTGAAGCTGCTCAAGAAAGGAGCAGACGTTACGCTGGTTGAAGATTGCTTCAGCTGGTGAGCAGAACAGTCTTCTCGCTCGGTCCTCGCTCCACGATGTGCAACATGTCTTTACATTCAAGGTCCGGTTCATCAAACGTCTGGACCATTGCCGAGACCAAAGTGGAGCCGTCCGTGCTGTATCCTGCGATCGCGTGGTGTGAGTAAGAGTGATTGGGTTGTAGACCGGCGACTTGCGGACCGCGCGACAAAGCTGGAGGGGAAGCGCCAAGCCTTGGTGGGACCGCGCGCATTGAAACTTATGCGGATGTATGTGCGCGGAGTTGCAAGCCCCGCTGGTGTGAGGGTCGTGTTGAACCGTCGGAGTGTGGAACCGCGAAAACTTTCAGAGACCCTGGACCAGCTAACAGGGTTCAAAGCGTTGATCGCCAAGGAACGCGACGTCGGTCAACCCACATGGGCGAATGGCAGCTCGCCTACGGACAGAGCAGGGCCGCTGCGCAAATTTTTCGCTCTTGACCATGTGCAGCCAGCTGATGCACGCTGCGCTATCTGATCCGAACGCCAGCGGCTGCAGCTCTGCCGGGCCTCGGCACATCTAAAGTCTGTGGTCCTTCTGCCTTGTCCACTCCGATTCGCAGCGTCGTCCGATTCTGTCCGAAGAGACTCCAGACACACAGAATAGGCCACGGCGGACAGCAAGCATGTGCCCAACGGCCGAGGCCATCGGCTGCATCTAATCTGATCGTGATTGGAGCGTTCTCCTGCATTTCTTCCCGCGTCTGGATCATTCTCTCGGCCCAGGCGGCCCGAGAGATGAAGCTTTCCTGTCACGAGCGTTCCCGCACTGGAGTTGGCCTACCTTGCCTCTGCCCAGATGCCATCCCATTTGGGAGCCTTTCCTTTTATCTGATTGCAACTTCGGCTCGGATGAAAATCTCCTGCTCCGTCCAACAACGATATAAGAAGGTTCACAGGGCTTGCGTCTCATTCTCCTTCGCGCAATACCTTCCTTCTGTCCACGCTCTCCGTCTCACCACACACACAGCTCAGCTGCCTCAGTTCACCTGCGAAAGTGGCGAGAGATGTCGCAACCCGCTCGATCTAGTGAAGTAGCTGCGGCCCCGGACACCTTCCGGGCTGCCGACATTGAACCCGCCGCCCGCTCTACCTCGTCTCTCTCGCCGCCGTCCGAGAAGGACGCGCGATCAAGCGAGCACGTTGCTGCGACCACCATCATTCCGCATCTCCCCGCAAACGACCATGACCGGGATGGCATCCTGGACGCTCAGGCCGGTGCCGTCGGAGCGACTTGGAAGCATCGCGTTCCGGCTCTGCTCATGATCATCTTCTTCACTCGTATGTTATCCCTCATTCCACTCGCCATCCTTCGACCGTGTCAGTATCCAATTGCTGACCCTCTTGCATTTCTCTAACGTACCCGCTTCAAAGTCGGAAGCAACTTTGCTCAGTCGTCCCTCTCGCCGCTCAAGTCGACCCTCAAGAAGAAGGTCCCTGGCGTCAACAACGCCCGTTATGGCGCAATCGCTTCGGCCGAACAGCTGGTCAACGGTGTGCTTCCGCTCTTTTCAGGCATCATGATCGACTATTACGGTCCCAGTATCACCTCACTCCTCTCCAGCACCGCCATCCTCGTCGGGAGCATCGTTCGAGCCGTCGGCGGTCATCGCAGCAGCTTTGCAACCATCCTGGCTGGCCAGATCATCTTCGGTTTTGGCAGCACAACCATCGAGACGAGTCAGTCCAAGCTCTACACCCATTGGTGTCGAGGTAACCAGCTCATCGAAGACGAATCGGAGTCTCAAGATGCGCAGGCCGAGCCCAAGCCGGAAACGGATTCGAAGAAAAGCAGCAAGTGGTACAACTCCTTCTCCAGCGCCGGCTGGCTCGGTTTCGTCTATGGCTTGGACATCGCTATGGGACGCGTCTTCAACGTCATGGGAAAGATGAGCTCCATCCCAGTGGGAGAAGCGACGGGCAAGTGGTACTGGTCCTTCTGGCTTTCGGCCATCTTGTGCGCTGTCACCCTCGTGCTCAACGCCGTCTACGTGATGTACGAGCGCTCGCTGCCAAGACAGATGCGCGTTGTTACCGGTCGCCAGCTTGCGGCACAGGAAGCTTCCCTTTCGGCTTCAACTTCCCTCGCCGCCTCCAACAACAACTCTGCCTCGAGCCTCACCAAAGACACGCCGTCCAAGGAGAGCAAACCATACGTGAAGCCGCGCACCCTTCGACCGTTCTCCCACCGCCACTGGAAGCTGCTCACACTGAGCGTTGGCGCAATCCCTGCCTCCTTCTGGCTCATCACCATGACACAAGTTCTGCAGTCCGGTGCAGTCAACGCTTACAACGCCAACCTCGCCGAGGTGGTCGAGCTGACCCGTGGCAAGTCCAAGCTCATGGCTGGCTACGCTTCTTCAGTGGGCCAGGTGCCGCCCATCGTCCTGACGCCGCTGCTTGGCCTCATGTTTGATCTCTTTGGTCGACGCATGTACTATGTGTCGGGCTGCGCCGCTCTGTGGGTGCTCGTATTTGTCCTGCTGGTCTTCTCCGACGTCAACGCCTACGTCCCCGTCGTGCTCGGAAGTGTCGCTCTTTCGTTCAACGCGCTTCCCTTCATCGCAAGCATTCCGCTGCTTGTCCCGAACCAGGCCTCGATCGGCACGGCGTTTGGAATCTGGAAGTGCTTCAACTCCGCGGGCTCCGTCACCATGGATGTCTCTTTCGGCGCGATCCAGGACCTGACCCCGCGAGGACGCAACCAATTCAAGAACGCATTTGCTTTCCTCATCGCACTCAAGTCCATCGACGTCATCTACGGCATGGTCTACCACGCGATCGACAAAAAGTACTTTGGCGGCGTGCTCAAACTCAACGAGAAGCAGCTCCAGCGCAAGATGCACCACGACGACGAAGAGGCGAAGAAGGAGGCGCTCCGAAAGCCCATCGCCTTGTGGACCGCAGCTGGCTGCTTGCTTCTCATCGCGTTCGTGACGACCAGCTACGTTCTGTACATCACCTACTCCATTGGCACGTAAGCCCAAGGAGACCCATCTATGTGCAATCGCAAAAGAGTCACCCTTGCAGGCGAGTCGGCGAAAGAAGTCGTGTTCGGTGTCAGCTCGATGGCATGAACGATACAGGGGAAATGCCGTCTATTAATGCGCCGCTCGAAGGCGTATCCCAATCCTGTCTGAACCACGTGCTCCAGTCCAGGTCGACGCTGGACTGCAGAAGCGCGTTGAGATTGTTCATGTCGTCCAGCGTGGAAGCAAAGCTGCCCGGAGGTTGTTCCCGGAATGCTGTGAACGAGCCGCCATGCGCTTCGCCTGCCGCTCTGTCATTTCGGTTTGCGAAACCCTCGGCCTCCTTGTTGCCAAGGCTTCCCTCGGCAGAGCCCAACTGCCACGGAGGAGCGTGATCGGGACGAGAGCCGACCTGGAAAGCTGGATTGGCCGTAGATTTGGGGACGTCTTGCTTTAGAGCAGCAGCTGAACGCATTGCAGAGACGACCTGTGGTTCTGTTGGGATGAACGGTGCGCCGCCATTAGCCTGCCGTGCTGCCCGAGACATGAGGGCCTGTGCGCGCTTCTCCCACGCCGCGACCATCAAAGAAGCCAACATGATTCCTCGTACTCGCAGCTTTGCTTTGCCATCCTTGACGTTGCTTGGGTCGGCGTAGAGATTGATTGTCGAATGGTCCTGCGTGCCCTTTCCGTTGTCAGGAGTGGCATTGTGTGTCGGGACTTGGGCCCCCTGATCTTTGCTATCTTTGTTGTGCAAGTCTGGCTTCCAGATGACAGCGCTGTCTTCAATGGCATCCCATGCTCTGTCCACCAGAGGACCCTCGGTATGGCGCCGGAGGATGTCGAGCAGGACCACGAAAGAAAAGAAGGGCAAATACGAGAATGTGCACCACTGATATCGCACAAACTTGCGTTCCGCAATCAGCTTTGCAGTCTCCTCCACCTGGATGATGCAGGCCCGGATGATCTCGCCCTCGTTCTCGATTCGACGATCGTTAAGATGCACGATCAGTCGGAGCCTTGCAATGTTCATGCGGGCATGATGTTGTGCATACTGCAAAATCATGCTGGTGGCGATCTCGGGGCGATCAAAGTAGCGTGCGAAGATGTAGCGCTCGAAGTGATCGACGGCGCTCAAACGCCAGCTGAGATCCGACACGGAAGACCGTTTGTGAGGATCAACCTGCTGCCTATAGGCGCCAGTGCGACGGAAAGGATGATGTTGAAGTTGTTGATCCTTGTACTGATGCGACCATGGCGGATGCAGCTGGAATTGGGCAAACTCGCATCGCATCAAGAGGAAGAGGCTTTCGGTCTCAGGGGACCTCAGCCGAGTCCAAGCCGCGTTTGAAGGCTGTCGAGCGTTGGAACACATCGATTCAGCGAGCTGACTCAGGTCGACATCGGAGGCGTTCATGGGCAGGCGAGTGCTAGCGGTCGCGAGTGTAGGATTGGAAGTGATGCCGGACTTCTCGGATGCGCGCATGTCGGCCAGCAGAGCCTCCCACCACACTCGCCGGACC
This sequence comes from Moesziomyces aphidis, assembly GCA_000517465.1. NCBI lineage: Eukaryota > Fungi > Basidiomycota > Ustilaginomycetes > Ustilaginales > Ustilaginaceae > Moesziomyces > Moesziomyces aphidis. The sequence goes on along the minus strand of AWNI01000022.1, from coordinate 2,024,393 downwards.
ATCTCTCGTTCGAGATCAGAGTTGCCGATTGCAGAGCCGGTTACTGCGTTTCGTCGTCCATAAACCAGAAGCAGACGCTCTGCCATTCTGAGAGCGTTACCAGAGTAGATTGCATAGGTCCTTGGATCGACGTCCATCCTCGTGGCGAGCAAATAGATCATGTACGCCTGCAGGGTGGTCAAGTGCGACGAGCGCCAGATGCTGGCCCTGCATAGCGCCGTCTGTGCATTGCGGCGGTAGTTCTCGGCAACGGATCGAGGATCCGAGGTGTTGAGCAGCCGTTTTGACTCGTGGACGGGAAGGGTGCCAATGACCAAGCTGTAGATGGCAAAGAAGAGGGCGTGGTTGTGTGCGGCTACATCGACCGAATGAGCAGCAATATCGCACAGGCTCTCGCGTACCGTGGGTATATGAAGGATCTTGACGAGTGGATGTATGTTTTGCTCGTAGATGTGCAGCAGGCGAAACATCAGGCTTGCATCGGGATGAATGAGGGCCTCTCCTGGGCAGTGATCATCGAAGGTGAGGTTCCTGGCGCCGTCATCGGGAAACATGAGGTCGACGAACTTGTGAATCACCAAGGTAGACGAGATCGCATGAGCTGGAGCAGGGTCCTGATGGAGCGAGGTTTCCGAAATCAGATCTAGGTCCGATTTGTCCAAGGGGGCATCTGTGGTCATCAAAGCTCCGCCAGCCGTTTGGAATCTCGGAGTGGATCGATGCGAACCCGACTGGAAGGGAGTCACGGTTTCGAGGATAGATTCGATGTGGCCAATGTCGGGATCGATGGTCGAGCCCGATGGCGTAGCGCCAACGTCTTGGTCCACAGGCTGAGCGACGCCGTGCACGCCAGCCTGAGACGACAGCGAAATATGCGAGCCCGAACGCCTCTGCCGCTTTCGGTCTGCTACTGATGCGTCCGGCGTTGGAGATGAGCTGGACGCGCTCAGCTTACTGTCCACTTCTGCGTGTGAGAAGTCGATACCTGCGGAGCTGAGCAAGGCTTCATATCTGCGTAAGCGTGCAAGCAGCTCGGCTTCGGCAAAGCGCTTCTTCCTCGGGCGGGTGGGGTCTACCGCCACCGGCTGACAAATGATCCCTCTGAGCGTGCAGGAGGAACACGGAATCTGCTTGTCGCACTTCGTCTTGCGCTTCTGACATTCCCTGCACGATAGAAGCTGTGCCCTCTCCGCGTCGGGTACTTGCGGCTGCGCCTCTGAGGTGGTCCGAGAACAGTGCGGATGCCGATAGGAAGGCGGTGAGGGATCCGAGTCCATCGTTATCAGCGAAACGCCAGAGATTTCCTCACGAGCTTGGTCGCTGGTTTGGTGTAATTGATTATCGCATGTTGTTCGTTGGACACAAGCGATGGTGGGAGCTTGAAGCGGAGGAGGATGAGGGCGCACGAGGTGGCTTCTGTCCAAGTTTCCGGCGGAGGTTGGACCCTGTTGCTCCGCAGTTTCGGAGGATAGATTTGTCCGTCGATTTGGTGCCGTTGAAAATTCGAGGCAGCAGAGCCACTCTCGGATGGCTTCGGGTTTTAGACGTTTCCGGACCACCAGACGAGTGCGGCACAGCAGCAAATCTTGCGCGTGTACTGAGATGCACTCTCTGACAGCGGACGCTTCTACAGCCCGAAACAACTGCGTCCGGGCGTTGGTATCCTCCAGCGTCATGTCGTATCGATGCGCTCCGGAGCTCGGTAGCGGCACTCTCCTAGTCAATGGATGTTCTGCTAAAAGATCCGATATGCAAGTCTACCAGCGCACGCCAGCCCCAATGTGTGTATAAAGATAGACCTGTTGTGATGCTTCCCCGCCACTCTCACCATCTTCCACATCCGTACTTCCCACACTTGCCGCGCTTCTATCATTAGCTTGATTGCTCAGTGCTTCCTCCACTCTATTTCAGGGCCAAGATCCAGCATGACGACCCCAACGTCTGAACAAGCGACGGAGAATGGCGGCTCACGAGTGTCCTCCATCTCGAACATCAAGCGTTCATCCGACAAAGATGTCGAAAAGAAGACGGCACCGGTATCCACCGAAAGCGGGGGAGAACTGTCGAAGCTCAAGGTTCTATCAATTCTAATCATGATGGGGCTGCTGATGTTCCTGGTTGCGCTGGACAAGACCATCATCGGTGTTGCGCTGCCATCGATCTCGAACGAGTTCCATTCGCTCAAGGACATTGGATGGTACGGCTCAGCGTACATGGCCACCAACGCGGCTCTCCAGCTCGTCTGGGGACGGGTCTACAAGGGCAATCCGGTCAAGCCCATCTTTATTGCTGCCGTCGTCATCTTCGAGACGGGATCGGCGATTTGCGGAGCAGCGCCGAGCTCCAAGGCGCTCATTGTGGGCAGAGCCATCGCAGGCGCAGGTGGAGCAGGCATCACGAATGGGCTCATTTCGATTGTCATGGCCATCGTTCCGCTTGAGAAGCGTGCGACGGTGCAGGCGAGCATGGGGTCGGTGTTCGGTGTAGCAAGCGCCATGGGGCCTCTGCTTGGCGGCGCGTTCACGGAGAACGTGTCGTGGCGATGGTGTTTCTACATCAACCTGCCTTTCGCCGTAGTCGCCCTCGTTCCGGTCATCTTCTTCCTCGACGGATCCAAGACGGCGGACAAGGGCAAGACGATGCTACCCTTCCGCGAGCAGATCCGCCAAATCGATCCGCTTGGGGCGCTGCTCATCCTCGGCAGTATCGTCTGCCTCGTGCTTGCACTGCAATGGGGCGGGCAAGCATCTTCCAATACGGAGCTCTCCTCGTGGAACACACCGCGGGTGATCGCACTACTCGTGGTGTTTGGAGTCGCTCTGCTCGCATTTGTGGCGTGGCAGATGTACATGCAGGATCGAGCACTGCTGCCTCCAAGCATCTTTGTCGAGAGGTCGGTGCTGGGCTCGTTCTGGTACATGTGGTTCTTCGCCGGCTCCATGACGGTGATGTTCTACTACGTGCCCGTATGGTTCCAGGTGGTGCAGGGAGTGGCGCCTATCCAGAGCAGCTACCGCACACTGGCAACCATCGTGCCGTTTGTGGTCGCGAGCATCTTGGGTGGCCTTGTCACCAAGAAGACTGGATATTACACGCCGCCGATGTTGCTGCCTGCGGTGCTGGGAGCGGTCGGCGTTGGGCTGATCAGTACTTGGAATCCAGACGCGAGCCGAGCAGCGTGGGCGGGGTATCAGGTGGTGTATGGCATCGGGATGGGTGCGGCCATGACGGGGTCTTCGCTCGCAGTGCAAGCTGCGTTGCCACACAGCGAGGTGCCGATCGCGATCGGAGCGGTGTTCTTCGCGCGGGAGATGGGTAGCGCGGTGTTCGTGGCGACAGCCGAGAACCTGCTCTCTTCGCAACTTGTCAAAGGGCTGCAGCAGGTTGCGGAGCTGCGCGATGGATCGGTGCAGCTGGCCCAGTCCGGACCGTCTCAGATCCGAAGTGTGGCGCAAAGCCTGGGCGATGGCGTGCTGGAGGAGGTGATTGGGATCTTCAATGCGGCATTGCGCCACGTCTGGTACCTGGCTTTGGCGCTGACTTTGGCCACCATCGTACCGTTCTTCTTGATCCGATGGCTCAACGTCAACGAGGTTGCCAAGGAGCGCGCTGCAGAGCGCGAGGCGGCCAAAGTAGAGGTGCAAAAGGTCGAAAAGGCTTGAGCGAGGCGTCTATTGCTGCTTATTATCTATGTATGTATGCGAATGATGATAATGCTGGATTGTTCGAACGAGATCGACACTGTGTGGCGGTGTGTGTCTAGATCTGCCGTGTGCCGCGCAGCTTGTTGGCTGAGTCTGAGGCTGCGCCAGCGAGGCTCATCTGGCCCTGCATTTGCTTTAGGAAGCGGTGACCCTGCATGAGAAGATCTTTGATGCGTTCGAGGTCGGTCTCGTGGCGGAAGCGATGCACGTCATCTCGGAAGAACTGGATCGTCTCCCATCGTGCGAGTGGGTTAGGGATGTCACGCGTAGCTCGAAGGTACTTGCGGTAGAGCGAGAGAGTGCGGGATCGCATGAGGAAGTGCTCCAGCGTCAGGTGGCTCGACTTGAGGTCTGCACGAGCGGCTCTTGCGACTGTGGCCAGCATGTTGGGCTACACTGGTGTGAGGGCAACGCTCAGGGTAGGGACGGAGTTGAGAGTGCGGAACAAACGGTGCGGGGCACACATCGTAATGTTCTTCTTGGCACCTGCTGCTTCCGAGATCCGAGAAAGTCGCGCCATGTTTTGATGCATTTGAAAGGTCTAACAATCTAGCTCAATTTTTTGTTCAAAAGCCGGCGGGTCGAGCGGGGCGGCAGGAGAGTGCATAAGCGAGGCGGGCAGCGAGGCTCGCTTGTGGAAGCAGCCATGTTTTGTAGAGGCGGCCACTCAATGCTGCAAATCATGCCACTCGAGCCTTTGTGCCGGCGGAGGCTGAGGTACGGCCACGAGAGGGTGGAGTGGGACGAGCTTGTTTCGCTCCGAACAAACTCGGTTGCATGAGTGGGGTCCAGTCGCCGGCAGGTGTTGGGATCTGCACAGCGCTGCTCTTTGCATCTCGTCGCTGAATCTGGTGCAAGAGTAAGATGTTGCTTGTGCCTGCCTACGTTCGAGCACTGGCTTACAGTAGAGGTGAGGATGTCCATCCGCTTCCCATCCGCATCCTCACCTTTGCTTCAGACCACTACCACCGTTTCTGTACTCTACGTCCGCATTCAAAACAACGATGGGCAACACCAACTCTGCACTGAACCGTGACCCGCCCAAGGTGCATCGGACGCTGTGCGGATTGCGCTACGACAACGCCTTCGGATTTGCATCGCACGAGCCTCGGGGCATCACGACGACGTGCTTCAACGACGTTGTGCTGGAGCCTTTGGCGACGTGGGTGCTGCTGCTAGTGATGCTGCCGTTGCTAGCAGTGGCACTCAAGAAAAGGCGCTCGAACGCCAAGCTGTCTTCGTCGACGACATCGAGACTGCTGCACTACCGCGCTTCTGCTCGTCGCGGCGACGGCAGCTTTAGCGGCAAGCATGCAAAGTTGCGAAGCGTGCTGGACGTCGTGTACATGCTGCTGATTGTGGCAGCGCTGCTGATGAGTACGTAGTCCGATCGCATGGACGCATTCCTCCCGTCTCTCGCACTGATGCTGACCCTTTTGTTGTGCTGCTGCTCAACAGACATCCTTCAGATCGTGCGCCTTGCATTGGCAGACCGGGGCGTCGGACTGCTGCCTTTCAACCTGGCGGGCATTCTGATCGTGCTGGTGCTCATGCACGTGCGAACGGCCGACGGCGTCGCTGTGAGCACAGTGTGCCTGGCGTTCTGGAGTCTGCTGATCACGTTTACCTCGGTGGCGCTGGCCGGGATGGGCAAGTTGGAAGGCATCGAGGATCGCAAGGGCACCGAGTACCTGCTGAGCGACGAGATGATCGATGTTGGAGTGCAGGTGGGGCTGTACGCGGTCTTCTGGGTAGTGGAGGCGCTGCGTGTGCTGCACCGCCTCACCACTGCACGCAAGCAGGCGCTCGGAACCGCACGGCTTCACGAACAACCTGGCTCGGAAGCACTCGGCACGACGCAATCGGGCGAAGGCAAAATGATCGGAAGCGCTTCTGCTTAGATCCGATCGTGCGTTGCTCGGCCTGAATGCAATCACACTCTCGAAGCGCCTCCTCCGAATTGTGTGCCAAATGAAGTGATGGGCTGTGCATTGTCGGATGTGATCCGCACCGCCTTGAGGAGGGGCCGAGGCAAAGACGAAAACCTCCACATGAAGCGGTTCGCTGCGAGCCGGTGCCAAGAAAGATTTCGGCGCTTTGGCCGCTTTGGCCGCGTCGAGGGCAGAGTTGACAACGTGGAGGTGTAGCTCTGCTGCGCTTTGTGCTGCCCACCACATCGTCCCATTGATTGGCCACCATCCTGGCCGCTCGCATCGCTCCGGATCGCAGGCTACGTCCGTCAGCATGTCGGCATCCGCCATCGACTTTGGCCACGAGCTGCCAGACCAGCTGCCCACCATCGCGGCTGCCTTGTCGGCGCAGCTCGCACTCGAAAGCGACCTCGCCTCCTTCCTCTCCGAACGCGCCGCCCTCGAGCGAGACTACGCCGCCAAGCTGCAGTCGCTCGTACGCAAGTATCGCGAAAAGAAGGCAAAACGCGACCAGGACATCTCCGTCGGGCCCTCCCCCACCATCGAGTGGAAGCACGCCCACTCCACCCTCTCGACGCACATCGCCGATCTCTACGCAACCCACGATGCTACCGCAGCGGACTCCAACACACTGGCAACCGGCTTCGATGCTGTCGCCGGAAGCATGACCGCCAGTACCAAGGCGCGCGACGAATTGCGCAAAAAGCACATCGCATACGCCAACAAGCTGCTCTCGGACCGCGAAAAGACCTATGCGGACAAGGACAAGGCAAAAGCGAAGTACGACGAGCTATGCCACGAGCTCGACTCACACCGCCAGAAGCGCGAAAAAGCAGAAGCAGGCGACAAGCACGCAGATCGCGCCGCCAAGGCTTTCCAAGCCGCCGAAGTCGACATGTTGAGCGCCAAGAACAACTACCTCATCCACATCGCCGTCTCCAACACCGCCAAACAGCGCTTCTACCGCACCGATCTGCCCGCCATCCAGAACAGCCTCCAGTCGCTCTGGACCTTCTCCACACAGCGCTTCGTCGCCGCTTCCGTCAAAGCTCAGTCGACCGTTGCGGCGCACCACGAACTCGTCGCCACAAAGCACCGCCATCTCGAGTCCAACGCATCGCACGTTGAGCCGCTCCAAGATCAGACACTCTTCGCTCAGCACAACCAGCAGCGATGGCAGGAGCCAGCAGGATGGTCGTTCGAGCCCTGCGTCGGCTTCTTCGACACTCCCGAAATGTCGACCGAGCCCGCCGCGGTGACAGTGCTGCAGAATCGTCTGCTGCGCTGCCGAGACCGCATCGCCGAACTCGAGCCTCTAGCCGAAACCAAGGCCAAGGAGGTCGACGGGCTGCACAAGCTGCGCGATGCCTACCAAGACAAGCCCGAGCTGGGCAATCCGGACGAGGTGATGGACCAGCTCTTCGACTCCACGCGTGCGCTGTTTGGCTTTCAGATCGAGCTGCACAATCTCGAGGCCGAGGTGGAGACCATCGTGGCGAGCATCGGCCAGAACCAGGGCGAGGCGCGTCCGCATCGATTCAAGCCTGCCTCGTTCGGCATCCCCACCGCGTGCCACTTTTGCGGCGGCACCATCTGGGGGCTAGCCAAGCAGGGCGCCGTGTGCAAACCGTGCGGGTACACGGTGCACCAAAAGTGCGAGATCAAGGTTCCCGCCGAATGCAAGGCTGCACCGGCGAGCGAGGCCCCGCGCGTCTCGGCATCGTTGAGTCGCTCGAATCGCTCCAGCGCCATCCTGTCGCCCGCACGGCCTGTCGCGACGCCCGCCCGTGCCGAAGCCCAGCGGCCGATGGGCAGCGTGCTGTACGCGTTCGAGGCGAGCAGTCCGTTTGAGCTGAGCGTGACCGAGGGCGAGCAGGTCGAGCTGCTCGAGGACGATGTAGACGCAACCGGCTGGATCAAGGTGCGCGCTGGCGCAGCGAGAGAAGGCCTCGTGCCCACGACGTACTGCGAATTTGGCGCTCAAGACGAGACGGGTGACGCGAGGTCAGCTCAGGATGCAGGTCACAGTGTCCAGATGGGAGCAGCGCAGGGCTGTGGACAGTTTGTCAAGGCGGTCTTTGACTACACGGCGCAAGGAGCGGATGAGCATTCGCTGACGACAGGCGAGCAGATTGAGATCACCACCACTGGATTCAGCTATGCCGATGGGTAGGTCGCCTAGCTTCAGAAAGCCCATAGCTAATGTTGATCCATCTGACCATTGCATTTCTTGTTCTCTGTGCGCCTGCGACAGATGGTGCGAAGGTGTCAAGGACGGGCGCACGGGCATCTTCCCATCCAACTACGTCGAGCAGCTCTGATTTGTCTCGAGCCCACAGCAATAGAGTTACGTAGCAGATTCGAAGCTAGCAGCAACGGCTCAGGCAGCGGACTCGTCGAGGAGGACGTACTCCCTGGTGCTGGCGCCAAAGGTGAGGGTGTCGCCGGTGCGAAGCTGGTAGTAGCGCGAGGTGGGGATCTCGGTGTCGTTGACGTACGAGCCATTGCTTGATTCGAGGTCGATGAGGAACGGACTGCAAAGGAAGGGGGGGATGCAATTGTCAGCTTGTCGGTCAAAAGGGAGGAAAGAGGAGCTGGCGAGTGGAGACGTACTGGATGCGCTTTTTCTTGTCTCCAAAGTCGTTGGTGGAGATGATCTGACGGAATTGGACGACGGCGTGCTGTTTGGAGCACGACTCGTGGTCGAGTGGGATGTCGACCACGTTGCGGTCGCGGCCGAGCAGATAGGCGGACTGGGAGCCCAGATGGAGGAGCTGCTGTTCCTTGCCATCCTTGAAGCAGTAGAGACGCCATCGCGTCTTTGGCTTGCGAGCCTCGGGCGGCTCGTGGTATTTGAGAGCCACGCCGTTGAGCATGTTGGACTCGGCCGCAAGCAGACCGGAAGGCGCAAAGTTGGGCGCATCGTCATCCGCGTCCTCCTCGATTTCGGTCTGGATGGGTTGCGCAGAGGGCGAAGTCGCACTGCGTGCTGAGCCGAGCGGTTCGGAGCGACGAGGTGGCGAGCGCGAACGCGAACGCGAACGCGAATGCGAGCGAGATTCAGATGGAGAGCGCCTACGGTGCGAAGAGGACTCGGCATGATCTTTGGATCGGCGGGAGGAAGAGCGTGAATGGCGGTCCGAGCGGTGTGGGTCATCTCTGCGGCTGGAACGGTGAGAGTCATCGCGTGATCTTCTTGAGCGAGAGGAAGATGAGGCTTCAGCATTGCGAGAGCTGCGGTGACGGTGAGGCGATCTTGATCGAGGCCTTTCGTGGTCTCGGTGACGACTGGATCGGCTGTCCTTGTCGCGATGCTCGCGGTGCGAGTGGGAGCGATGGTCGCGCGGTCTATCTCGTGATTCTCGTTCGCTTCTGCTGGTATGCCTTGAAGAGGAGCTGTGGCTTACTTTGTCGCGCGACGATCCAGCCTCTGGGCTGAAGTCCGCCATGGCGAGCAGCTGTTGAAGGTAGTTGGAGTGGTGTGGAGGAAAGCCCGCTTCGAGCTCTGTGCGGGTTGAAGGGAAGATCGGCGTGTGGAGCCAAGCCGAGATCCGAGCGCGGTGTGGTCCCAAAATGTTGGATCGCAGTCGAGCAACATAAAAGAGTCTTGCGGAAGATCACGGAGAGGCATCAGCACAAGGTCTAACATTGCCACATTTTGTGGCGCCCCTTCGGCAGAATTCGGCAGTGGGCAGGTGCGACGACGCATTATGTCAGCGGGCAAGAGAGAGTCTGAAGCGGAAGAAAATTACAAGCGCGCCCTGGCAGCAGCGCATTCGAGACGGCCATCGCGGCAAGACGCCCAATCAGAGACGAGTGGATTTCAAAGCCAAGGAAGGGCTGCTGGCTGCATTTTCGAAAAAAGAAAGCGAGCATGCGCGCGTGCGACTTTTCCAAGCTAGGCCGTGTGGCGGGCCAAAAGGAAAAAGCCGTTTCAGGCCGAGCCAGCAGTGGACGGCGGTGGGTCAGCAGCGCGTGTTTTGGTAATCAGCAGCAGCCAGGCGCACACACGCTCTCTCTCGCAATTCACACAGCGCTGGCCGGCTCGGGTGGCTGCTGAAGCGCGCCCATCGCCCGTCGCCCGTCGCCCCCCGCACGAGCAAAGGTGCCAGTTGGCGGACCAAGCCAAGAGCTGCTCGTCGCCCTCCAGGTCACAGCCGCGCGCGCGCTAGTGAATGAGTATGACATTGTCACTCGCTCCCATCCTTCACCACGAACAACCATCATCATCCTCCTTCCGCAACCTACATACAACCCGTCACAATGTCGCTATTCAACATCAGCAGCAGTCTGCGCACTGCGCTCCGACCCTCCATCGCCAGCTCGTCGCGCGCGGCCGCCTTCTCCACCACCGCCGCCGCACGTCTCGCCACCCCCACCAGCGACAACGTCGGCAGCTCCGGCAAGCCCCAGCACCTCAAGGAGTTCAAGATCTACAGGTGGAACCCCGACACCCCCTCCGAGAAGCCCCGTCTGCAGTCGTACACCCTCGACCTCAACCAGACCGGGCCAATGGTGCTCGACGCCTTGATCAAAATTAAAAACGAGGTGGATCCCTCGCTCACCTTCCGTCGTTCGTGCCGAGAGGGCATTTGCGGCTCGTGCGCCATGAACATTGACGGTGTCAACACGCTCGCCTGCCTCTGCCGCATCGACAAGGCCGGCGACACCAAGATCTACCCGCTGCCGCACATGTACATTGTCAAGGACCTCGTGCCGGACCTCACGCAGTTCTACAAGCAGTACCGCTCCATCGAGCCTTTCCTCAAGTCCAACAACACCCCCGCCGAGGGCGAGCACCTCCAGTCGCCCGAGGAGCGTCGTCGCCTCGACGGCCTCTACGAGTGCATCCTCTGCGCCTGCTGCTCCACCTCGTGCCCCAGCTACTGGTGGAACCAGGACGAGTACCTCGGCCCCGCCGTCCTCATGCAGGCCTACCGCTGGATGGCCGACTCGCGCGACGACTTTGGCGAGGAGCGCAGGCAGAAGCTCGAAAACACCTTCTCCCTCTACCGCTGCCACACCATCATGAACTGCTCCAGGACCTGCCCCAAGAACCTCAACCCAGGCAAGGCCATCGCACAGATCAAGAAGGACATGGCCGTCGGCGCACCCAAGGCCGCCGACCGCCCCATCATGGCCTCGTCCTAAGTACACGCGCCATCTTTTGTATCCATCTCAATCATTCAGCGCAATCCTAGTCTCTTTCAGTACACTTTGCTAGTTTCAGAACGTCTGTGTCGGCATTACTTCATGTCGTGAGAAGCCCCATCAATGCTGCTTGTACAGCGTAGCCGAGTCGAGCACCGCGCCTGTGGCGGAGCTGACAAACTCGTGCGTCACTATACATTGTCCGAAGAGGGAGGACAAGGTGGTTAGCAAAATTCGCAACGCAGTTCAACGAGCCGGGTTTAACTTACGGTGGGTGCGGTTGTGGAACGCCACGGTGGAGAAGCCGTAGAGGGTGTCGTTGACAAAGCGCGAGTAGGCCGGGTACGGCGACACGGCGGCGTCGAGGCCGTCAAAGTGGCCGGCGGCGCCGGTGGTGATGTAGAGCGGCGCCTTGGGGTTGTTAAGTCCATTGGCGTCGATGGCGCCCTTGGGTCCCAGAGGGCCGGAGCGCTGCATGTTGTGCTGGTGTCCGCTCAGCACGAGGTCGACGCCGGCATCGTTGAAGAGCTGCTCGAACGCCGTCTGACACACGGTGCACAGCGATGAGGCCTTGGCAGCCATGTACCAGGGCCTGTGACCCGCAGCAACGACCCACGGAGTCTTGGAACGGTCGACGGCTGCCAGGTCCTTCTTGAGGAAATCCATCTGGGCGCTCGAGGGCGTCGCCAGCGGGCCGTCGGTAGCATGGGACGAACCTCCCACGTCTTCGGGACCGATCAGACCCTCTCCCAGATCAGTCTCGGTGTCAAAGACCACGTAGTGCACCATGCCGACGTCGTACGAGTACCACATGTTCTTGAACCCGCCCGAGACGGACGAGGGCATGTTCCAGTGCTGGTTGTACCCAAGGAAGCCGGTCAGCGCAGGCGGACAGATGGCCTCGGTATAGTTTTTGTATCCCGAGTTATCGCAGTTGCTATCATGGTTACCCGCAGCCACGTGGTAGGGCAGCGACGAGGTGATGTCGTTCATCTCATCGTAGAACTCCTCGTTGATCCGCTCGTACAGCTCGGGACCGGCGGCAATGGTGCCGTTGATGTAGCCCAGCACCACCTCCTTGAGCCAGTAGTCGGCGTAGGCGATGTCGCCGACGTGCATGATGTGGTCGTGCCGGTTCTTGTTCATGCCGAGTCGCTCGATCGTCGTCACTTCGCCCGTGCTCAGCGGGTTGGCCGCACCGGGTGGCACGTGGTCCGACAGGCCGAGCGAGCCCATGGTGCCCAGATCGGCGACCACTGCGATCGTGTACGGCGCCTCATCGCCGCGCGGCTTGGCGGTGGTGAAAGAGCGCACATCGCGGAGCGGATCGCCGAGGATGGGTAAGTAGTAGTACTTGGTGCCCGGCTCGAGGTGGTCCAAGACGACGTGGTTCGAGTAGTAGGAGCTGGTGTTGTACGTCACCGAGTTGGTCGACGTCGCGATGCTCGTGAGCGCTGCCGGTGTCTTGCCGTACAGCACCGCTGGCACGGGCAGCTGACGATGCGTCGACCACGACACCGCCATGCCCGTATCGCCGCGGTACGCAAGCCGCACCTTGGACGGGCGGTAGTCGTTCAGCCTCGCGTCCGCCCACTGGGGCGGTGCAGGGAGCGCGGGGATCCCTGCGGGCAAGGCAGGCACGGCTCCATGCGCACCTGTGTTGGCAGGCGCGCTTGGGAGGTTGGCGGGCACCGGTGGCAGCGTCGGTGGCAGCGTCGGTGGCAGCGCGGGCTTGAACGCCGGGACGAGGGCAAGAACACCCTCGCCACCCAACGTCAAGGCCACCGCAAGCACAGCACAGAGCGAGCGCATCCTAGCAAACACCATTGTTTCTTGACAAAGTCGTTGGGTTTATGGAAAGCCAGATCATTGGGCTGTCGCCTGCATTATATACGACCAAAATCTCGTGAGAACGACTGAGTGCCGCCGAGGATTCAAGGAGGGAATGGCTTTGGAAGCAGCGCAGATCTCGGATCGTGCACGTCCATTGGCAACGTGCCGTTCGGTTCGGAGAGGCTGTGGTCTGGTGGACTAGCTGTTGGTCTTGGTGCGCATTGGCTCTTTGGTGGACAGGTGCGGCCCGCCGGCTTGGACCCTGTCAATCACACGGCTCACTTAGGGCCCTGCCCAAGTCGATTTTGCACGAATCTTCTTGCCGCTGAGACGCATGAGTGGCCAAGCGAGCAGGAGCACGTTCCAGCCAGGAACCGCGCCTCGCTCCGAGGTGACCGCCTCACCACAGCGCCTCAGTGACTCTGCTGGCGCAATTTGATATTCGGACATCGCTATCAAGCCCGCTGCTGCACTGCACGGGAACGTGGTAGCATCACGCGGAGGTTTAACCTGTGCAGTGACATTGCAGTGTTACATTTACACATTCGGTGTTTTACGCTTGCTGGCAGGTTCGGTGCTCCACCAAGGCTGTTTGAGCTGGCACTCGTTGGGCCATCTGCGCGACTCGGTGAGCCAGCCAAAGAGGCGGTGGGCGATCCAGTCGCGCCACACGATGCGCCATGGCCGGACGAGCGGCCACGACAGGATACTGTTGTACAGCCGGTAGTGGCGGTGGGTGTAGGCCACCTTGACGGCAGGGTTGATGAGGATGTTGGGACGCTTGGGATGCGTGGCGCGATGGATGTCGTACGAGACGAGTTGGCATTCGGACGAGAGGCACGTCGAAGAGGATCGGAACTGGATCGGCGGTTGCGCCGGCTGTGCAGACTGCGACTTGGGCGGAACAAACCATTTTGCATCAAAGGCAGACATGCCGTTCCAGCACGAGTTGACTACAAACGGCGTGCCCTGGCGCATGGCGTCGATGTCGTGCGGCTGCTTAAAGTAGGGCCACTGACGCTTGAGCGTCTGTGCTTGTGCGTCGCGGGTGACCCAGGTGTCGTAGAAGCCGTTGCCGATGAAATCCATGGCGCACGCCTGGTCGTAGTGGGCGTTGTTGGTGTTGAGAAGGCGCACGGCGTCTTGTGGCGTAAAGACGATGTCGTTGATCCAGAGGACGTGGCTGAAGTTGTGCGCGTGTGCGGACTGGGCGAGCGGTTGCATGGCGAGGTTGCGTACGTTGGCGAGGAACTCGATGCGATCCTGGACGGGCGACGACTTGTTCATGCGTGCAGCGCCGTCGTCGCGCGCGATCTGGCGGTCGACGTGGAGGTGTGCGAGGTCGGCGTCGAGCTGGGAGAGCATGGACTTGGTCTGATCGGTGGAGTGGGACTCGTAGATGGAGACAAAGACGTTGTGCGCGCCAAGGTGGTGGACAAGGCCCTTGAGCGATGCGGAATAGGTGGGGAGGATGTCTTGGCTGTTGTACAGGTTGGATGCAATGAATACTTTGAGCGGCTGTGGAGGCGGTGCGATGCGAGAGGCGGGGGATGATTTGAGGAAGATGGCCAAGTCATCGGAGGCCGAGGGGCTGGTTGTGTCGAAGAAGGGCTGGAAGAAGAGCCATTCTACCAGCGCGAGGAACCAGAGGCTGGCAAGGACGTACTGGACGTAGCGTGCCAGTCGATCGAGGCGGAAGGAGCGGCATGATCTGCGCGAGGTGGATGCAGCGGTGGGTGGCTGCGAATTTGACGAGAAGCGGAAGGAGGGTTGCTCAAAGTCGGGGGAGGAGAAGGGCGAGAATTGAGGGAGGCGAAGCTTGTAGCTGGCCGAGTTGGAGTTGAGAAGCAGGAAGGTGAGCGAAAAGATGGGGAATGCGACGATAAGGAGGGCGAGGTAGAGGAAGAGTGTGGTGAAGGTGTTGAAGTGGACGCAGGCGGCGACGAACGCGGCTACGGTGACGGCCAAGTTGAGGAGGAGTAGGGCGGGGAGCCAGCGCTTGCGCGAGGGGCGCGAGGATGCACTTGAGCCGGTGGCCGAGGATGATGACGATGATGATGAAGCTGCGACGGCTGAGCTGACGAGGCGAGCGAGACGGCACGCCAAGAGCGAGTGGAGCGATTGAGGCGAGCGGATGCCTGCAATATTGGGATGGTCGTCTGAGGGCGCACTCGACTCGAGGAGCGGCTCGTTATCGGCGCCGAAGCGTGAGGATGGATGGAGGGTGTAGTGCGGATGATCTTGTGGATCAAAGTAGGCGGCGTGCTGCTTGTACTCGTGCTGGTGAAGCTCTGGCGGAGAATGGAGAGCCTGAGCGGCAGCACGCGGACAGAGCGACATGGTGAGGAGGACGGTTGCGCGGCTATGCTCGGATGGCAAGCATGATGTGGTCGAGAGGCAAGCGGCCACCAATGTGTTGGACGCACCGGGCGTCAGACGCCGGCTTCGTGATGAATGCTTTGGCCGTGCAGGTTGGCCGGTGTTGGCGGGATGGCAGGGTGGTGGACGTCGAATGCATGGCTGTGGAAGCGCAGGAGAACTGTCACACAATTAAGGCGGCCACAGCGAGAAGCGAGAATTCCAACACCGAAAGTGCGGCCGGCACAGCGCAGTGGAATTCCAGAATTGAAATGCGACGCGCCCTTTTGCCGTCGGCACGCGCTGCCAAAGTGGGGCTCAAATACAGAATTCAAAAAAAAGACCAACACCGCCACCCCAACTAATGCCGTCTCGGCAGCTTTTTGGCGTGCCAGGGTGCCGGGGTGCCGGGGTGCCACGGTGGCAGAGGCGCTAATGTCGGCGTGCGGCTCAGAAGCTTCGGTCGCTTGGCAACGCATGACGCCATGTCCTTGCACCACGCACACTCCGACTGCTCCATTTGGCCCAACGCTTTGGCCCTCCGCCCGTCCGAACACTTGATTGTATTGCCAAAATTCAAGCTGCGGTGGGGCCAAAGGAGCGAAACGCCAAGGCGGAGATGCAAAACGTGTTCGCACAAGGCGTGGGGGAAACGTGGAATCGCAGCAGGGACACTGCGCTTCTGCCACGATTCGGTCGGGACACCGGGGCCTTGGCGCCTTCTTTCCACATGGCCCGCATGGCTCGCATGGCTTGGCCGACTCGCCTAAATTTAGCCAGACGCAAAATGTGCCGATTATCGCGATTCGAATTTTACAAGAACCAACGATCGGATGCTAGATTTATATCGGTGCAACATTCAGTTCCAAAACCTCGGCTTTCGGACAGGGACAGCAAATGCACGTTATGCATTCGGCTGCATTCGCGACGCGCCCGACGATCGTTGCGGTGACAGGACCGCACAGCAGCGCACGGCATCGCTTTGCATCGCACAGGTAAGCGTGCATACGCCCAAACGTCGCAGATGGAGGTATGCAGGGTGCTGGCCTCGTCCACCAAAGCGGCTCGACACCTGTCGATCTTCATCCGACAGTTCTAGGCCGCCTCCGCCTCGCCCTCCGAAACACTCCAATCTCGCTTCGCCCTCCCGAACCCTGTGCGTTGGCCCGTCCAGGCCTGTCCTCGCAGTACAGCAAGCAAAGTGGAGGACAGGCCGCCAATCTGTCCAATCCCTCCGCCCTGTCGTTTACGGCATGCCACGCTCCCAAGCTCCATCCGCGGCGGCATCCGCTCCCCTCGTCCATCCGCCGCTCTCCCAATCCGCCTACACTACAATGCCCAAAATCGCCTGATCGCCCGCTGCGGCCAATCGCTTGGCCCGACAATCGCCTTCCGCACCGCGGACCCTGGTGCTGCCCGTGCGCGGTCACGCCAATCCTTCTGTCCCACTCTCATCCGCGGCATTCTCCTCCGTCCGTCCATCCGTTCCGCTTGTGCTGCCTAAGCCGACAGCTCCCCCTTCATTTCGCACGCCCAACCCCACCCGCGACGCCCATAACTGAGAACCTGCTCGGGCTGCTCCCTCCTCCATCCTCCCCCTTCCCGACATCACCACCCCCTTCACCATCGAGACCCGCTTGGCGATTCACCTCGTTTCCATCCTCGCGCCGCCCATAGCCGCCTCAACGTGGCTTCATCCCAGCATCCGCTTCCCTGCTCCTGGAATCGAACTTTCCTCACGTCGAGCTTGCCCTCCAACTAGGCCCCTTCGCGCACGATGACCGGCCTCTTCCCCTCCATCCCCGTGCCTCAGGCGCTCGTCTCCACGCTCGCACGCCCTACCGCCGCCATCGCGCGATCCTCCATCCTCGCCCTCTTCTCCAAGCTCACTGTCGGAGAACTCGAGGTGCGCCTGCCCTCGGGTCAAGTACACCGCTTCGGTGACCCCACGCTCGTTCGCAGCAAGCAGCACAATCACGAAGAACCCGACTCCACCGCTGCAGCCAAGCTCAAGTCATCCTCCGCTGCACCTGCCGTCGCACCCAACTCGGCTACCGCACCACACGCCGTGCTCATCGTCAAGAACGATGCATTCTGGACACGCATGTTCTTCGGCGCCGATCTCGGTTTTGCAGAGGCATACATGATCGGAGACGTAGACACCCCCGACCTCGCCGCCTGCTTCGACCTCTTCATCCTCAACCGCACCAGCCTCAACAACCTCGAGAACGTCAGCCTCGCAAGCTCCCTCATCGCCTCCGCACAGGGCATGCTCAACAAGCGCTACGCCAATACAAAGGTCGGCAGTCTGCGCAACATCGGCGCACACTACGACATCAGCAACACCATGTACAAGGCCTTCCTCTCCAAAGACATGACCTACTCCTGCGCCGTCTTTGACACGCTCGATGCCGACGTCTCGGGGCCCTTGCTCGCTCAGATCAACCAGCAGACGCGCGCCGCTCTCGGCACCGCCACCAACGGCCATCCCAACCCGGCAGCCGCAGCCGGCGTCTTTGAGCCTCTTCGATTCACCTCCGACGCCACCGCCCACTCCGACAGCACATCAACAGGCGTGCCGAGAACAGACGACCTGCCTACGCCTCCCTCCGAGGCCGATGCACACGCCCGGGCACAGTCGGCTGCAGCCGACTACGACGAGCTCGAAGAGGCGCAGAAGAACAAGCTCCGCCTCATCATCCGTCGCGCCAACATCCGCCCCGGCGACCGCGTCCTCGAAATCGGCACCGGCTGGGGTTCCTTCGCCATGGAGGCCGTCCGCATGACCGGCTGCACCGTCGACAGCGTCACCCTCTCCGTCGAACAGAAGGCGCTTGCCGAGCAGCGCATCGCCGAGGCTGGCCTCGAGTCCAAGATCAAGGTCCACCTCATGGACTACCGCGACTTCCCCGCCAGCTGGACCGACTCCTTCGACCGCGTCTGCTCCATCGAGATGCTCGAGGCGGTCGGCATCGAGTTCCTGCCCATCTACTTCTCCTGCGTCGACCGCGTGCTCAAGCGTCAGGGAGGCGTCGCCGTCTTCCAGTGCATCACCATGCCCGAATCGCGCGCCGAAGCCTACTACAAGGGCGTCGACTTCATCCGCAAATGGATCTTCCCCGGCGGCGTGTGCCCCTCGGTCACCTCGCTCGTCAACGGCGCCACCGACGGCTCCAAGGGCAACCTCATCCTCGACACGCTCGTCAGCATCGGCCCGCACTACTCGCGCACGCTGCGCGAGTGGAACAACCGATTCCAGGCCAACTTTGACAAGATCATCCGCCCCGCCCTCCTGCGCGACCACGACGAGATCAGCAACCTCCCCGCCCAACAGCAGCAGCACGAGGTCGACGTCTTCCGCAGGAAATGGATCTACTACTTCGTCTACTGCGAGGTCGGCTTCACCCATCGCGTCATCAACGACCACATTCTCGCCTTCACCCGCGAAAACAACACCTCCCTCCCCGTCTGCTCGGGCTAGAAAAACGCGGCACCTCCAAGCATCGCTCGCCGCACACACGCCCACTCGCCTTGTTTAGATGTACAAATTAAATCGAGTTACTGATTAGCAAATTCACTGGGTGACGAGTCGTGTGCAGTGCCGACATGAGGGTGCATACGGCATAGTGCGATCTTTTGAGAGACAAGCCCTTACGAGAGATACGGTCGGGGCTGTGTCGAGGAGGGATGCGAGTTGGCACCAAACGCAGCGCCGCGACCTGGCGCGCCGCCATCCGGCCGCGTTTGTGTCAGCTCAAACTTGCTGGGTCGACCGCGCTTGTTGCGCTGCATCAGCCCGGGCGAGTCGGGCATGCCCGCCCTTGGCGGAAGAGGCGCCTTTATGCCCTCGCCCGCATCACCAAAGTACGACTCCGACTGACTCGCACCAAAGCCGGGCGGAGCACGTCGGATCTCGTAAGCCGGCTCTCCCGGCGACATGGCCGAGTCTCGCGGGTACATCGATGGCCCTGGTCGACGGAACTCTTCGTGCACTCCAGGTGCGCCTGAAGGTGGCGCGCCACCGCGTGTCGCCGCGCCGCTGCCACTGAAGGCGCTCATTCGGCGCGTCTCTGCAAGAGTCGGTCCGCTAGGAGGTTGGAATGCCAAGTCGCCATGACCACCGCTGTGGTTGTGCGAGATAGAGCCTCTGCCGCCGTGCGGCTCACTCTGCCACGAGCTCGGTCTCCGATATGCCTCGTTGGCGTACGAGAGCCTTCGTTCGGAAGGCGCCACTTCCCGGTATCCTCCTACATGCGCGGCCTCTGGCTCGCGACGACCGGTGGCGAAGGGAGGCGCCTGCCCGCGTACCGTCCCAGCCGTAGGTTCGACGCCTCCGGCACTCGATCGACCTTCCCATGCGAGCGAAGAATGCACGCCGGGAGCGTGCGCAGCCCTCGGATCCATTCGCCCGGCTTGGCGCGGAGACAATGGCGCGTTGCCGCCAAAGTAATCGCCCGTCAATGGACCAAACTCGTGGTCTGAAGACGAAGCGGCGCGACGAGCATGTCTCACCAGACCCGCCGGATCCCTTGTCGCGGCAGAGAATGGCCTCGGCTTGGCAGCCATACCTGCAGCAGCGTCTGCGCCTGCCAGTCCAGCATCGACCAAATGAGGTCCATGCCCAGGCCCGACATGCGGACTCGCTCCGTCGGCCGGGTCTCGAGCGAGTAGATGTCGGATCCACAGCTCTTGGTTGCGCACGCGTTCCTCCATCTCCTTGAGACGCCCAAAGAGGTCTTGGTTCTGGAGAAACAGCTCGCGTGTCTGCTCGGTCAAGTCGGTGCGCACCGAAGGCATGATGCTCGACAGGATGTCGTCGCGCAGATGGTTGCGAAGAATGTCAAACAGCCCGGGCGGAAGCACCGCGAGACCGTTGCGGCCCACCTGAGCGATGTTCTTCTTGCCCTTTCCTCCGGCGCGCTCCGGTGATGCGCCCTCGGATGCTTCCACATCGCGTCCGACCGGGCCGTCGACTGCTTCGCTGGCGTCCTCATCGCTGTCCTCGTCCATTGATGAGGACGTCTGGCTGCGCCGACTCGAGCTCGCTCCCTTCTGCGCCCTCTTGTCGCTCGCGGCGTCGCCATACGTTGGCGCATTCGCCGGCCGGTTCGACAGCTCTTGCGCGATCGACCGAGCTTTGTCCTGAAGTGAGGGACCGTAGACGCCGTTGAAGATCTTGGCATATTCGTCCATCAGAGGCTTTTTGGCCAGTTTGACCGGGACCTGGCGCTGCGCACAGTACTGAGCCCAATCGCTATAGAGGGCGTCGACGCTTTGACGCATGCTTTCGGCCGTCATGGGCTCGGGATGGTGTTTGAAGATGAGGTCGAGGAATTTTTCAACCTCCTGTGGCGAGAGCAGGCGCAGCGAAGCGGCATCGAAGCCGAGGTCGTCCCGCCTAGGTGGCGAGGACGATCGATTGCGAGGGATTCTGACGCCGGGGTCATCTTCCCTCGTCGACAGTCGCTGCATTGTCTCGACAGGCTACAAGTGTCACGGTGGGAGCGAAGAAAAGCACTGGTCAGCATCATTGCCTTCTCGACGTGGAGCACAAGTCTAGGGCAAGAACGCCTTGCTCACCTTGGATGTCGGGGACGCCTCCGAGTTAGATGGCTTGGGACGCTTCGAGCTAGGTGCATCCACCATCTTGATATCGTCGCTGCGTCTTGGTGAAACCAAACGTCGGCGAGATGAAGAGGCGCGATAGGAGCTGCGACTCGCGGACGCAGCTAGCGATGCATCATCGCTCAGCTCGTCTTCTTCGACCGAATCTTGCCCTTGATCGACTGTAGGTTGAAAAGTGGCACGGTCCCATGGCCGAGACAGGCGTTTTGTGGGTGACGTATCGGAGGATTTCGAGGAGTCCCGACCCGGATTTGTCGTTGATGGATTACAGGTAGGTGTTTGCCGATGCACATCGCGTGGCGCTCTGTCGGAAGCCTCGTGCGAGGCGCCGATGGTGACGCCAGACATGGCCGGAATCGACGGGCCAGGGAGAGGCGTTGAGATGTCGTCTGCAGCAAGCTAGATGATGTCGTACGGATCCGAGAATCTGAGACGCTGATGCATCTACGTCCGGGTCGATCGAGCTTCGGGGTGGATGCGATGATTGGGAAGAAAAATGCAAACCTTCGCTGCAGCTAAGAGGTCGGAGGACACCTCGCCACTATGATCGATTGAGGAAAAAGCGATCAGATCGCAGAAGTTGCGTGAGCCAGGCAGATGGGCGAGATTGGCAGCAGAGGGGATTCGGCAGAAGATAGAGGTGATGCTGGACCGGAGAAAAGAGTCGGTTGCAGAAAAAGAAAGGGTGGAACGGAAAGCTGAAAAGTGGGAGAGGTAGTGAAGGGGAATCCAGGTTGAAAGATGGGCGGAGGGAGATACCGAAGGGAAGGAGAGGAAGAGAACCGGATGCAAGAAAAGGATGAGAAGGTACGATCGGGGAAGGGGGGTTAAAGGGAAAGGGAAAAACGGCCGGAAGGATAGCCTAGGGAAGGGGGGGAAAGGGGAGGACGGCGAACGGATATGGTGTGGGGGAACGCCGCGGCAATCGCTCAACCTTTTGCTCTTTATATTCCCAGAGCGAGGTACGCGTGCGTCGAGAAGATGCAGGGTACGAGAGCTTGGATATAGAAGGGCATCGACGTGAGAATCGAGCGGAGAGTGGCGTCAAGGTGCAGAGGCGCGCAAATGAGGAGGAGGTGGTGGTACCGAAAGTGGTGCGCCCAAGCGCGCAGTGTGTCGGCGAGGGCGTGAGATGAGGCGACGCAGGGCGACGGCTTCGCGCCTACGTGATGCAGCTGTCTCTGGGCCGAATCAAAGACCTTTGGCGTTGACCGGCAGCCTGGCGCGTGGAAGAGTGGGTGCTGTCCAGAGCCTGTCTTGGCGGAAAAGGCGGGTGAAGATATGAGAAGTGACGTCGGTGTACTTGGCTCCTGCAGCGGCTGTACCTGGAGCGGCAAGGGGCGGATGAAGCGAGCGCTATGGAGTGGGTGTCGAATATGACTTGAATGATCCCACCCGAGGTCCTAGATGAAGGGGACGGCGCCAAACTGCAGATGCAGCGCCCAGGGTACAGGGCAGAGGCTGACGTCGGACAGATGAGGTCGCGGCCAAGTGCTGGTATGCAGAGATTCCGATCGCACGTGGTTGGCAAGTGTGCACGCGGCGGTGGGTGGGACCAAGCCGGCGGCGAGTACTCGCGTGACAGAGGCTGCACAGCTGTCGCAAAATGTGAAGCGTTGCCGGAATGCGGTCACACTCCAGTATTGAACCAGAGCTTAGCCGCTTGTAAGCGCTCGTCGAAGTGGTGCAGATGATGCAATGTGGCAGGGGTCTGATATGAGGTGCACGGTCGTCCCACGTGGTGACACTGATGCGGGGCGAGGCGGGTGGGTTCGGGTGCAACCAATCTTGCTATGTCTTGCGGGTTGGCGGCGGAAGCAACGTCTAGATCCAGGAAGATGAAGCTCGCGACTGAGTTTTGCGCAATCGTCTTCGCTCCAACGCCACAGACCAAGCCGCTGTTGGCAAGATACCGAGCAACAGCTACAGTTGAAAGTATCTCCGTGGTGAAGGTCTCCTGCTGCTGCTGCTGCGGCAGTGGATCTGCGAAGTGGACTACTGGCACGCGAAAGCAGGATGAGAGAAGGTGAAGAGAGCGGAATGAATCGGTCAGGACAGGGATGGCGGTGCGGAGGCAAGAGGAAGGGCGTCGTGCTCCACGTAAAGGAGTGTGCCACCGGTGCCAAGAGTATCCACTGGTCGGGCCGGCGTGTTGGGCGAGAGCAGTGCGGGCGAGCGCAAGCAGCCTCAGACGGCGG
The DNA here is from genome assembly GCA_000517465.1 of Moesziomyces aphidis. NCBI lineage: Eukaryota > Fungi > Basidiomycota > Ustilaginomycetes > Ustilaginales > Ustilaginaceae > Moesziomyces > Moesziomyces aphidis. The sequence continues at coordinate 2,001,593 of AWNI01000022.1, read as the reverse complement.
GCAGTCGGCTCAGGGTAAGGCGGGGGAGGGTGGAGGCACCAGAGTTCGGGAGAAGGCCGTGACTGGACAGGTTGCGAGCCACATCAGCGGATCACCCAGGCAGGCAAGCACCCAGGCTGTGACATGGATCGGAGAAGGCGGCGTGCTGAGTGCCGGGTAACACGAGCAGCTTCGAGAATGCGGCATGTTGCTCGGAACGCAATTTGGCAGAAGCGGCAGCAAGACGCACCGTTGCAACGGATCTTGAGCGTCGCGGCGATGCGAGACATGCCGGTCAAAAGCATACTGTAGCACCACCCTGCGCTGCAGCAAAGGTGTTGCGGTTGGCAGGACACGTCAGAGGACACAGGCGACTGTGCATGCAGGCGACGAAGCGGAACCGGCCAAGCGTCGAGCCAGCCACTCAGATGCATGCGAGGCTGGGCCGTGGACGCAGTAGACTCGTGGCGGCGTTGAGGTCTTGTTGATGTGTCGCGTTAAAGTTATCTCCCGGAACAACCCAGATATGGGTTGCAGCCACGCGCCCAAGCCGAGCGTAAAACTAAATAAAACAAAATAACATATTTTAAAAAAAGACAGTGGCGGCTCACCGGTAGCTGCGGCTGTATCAGCCACAACTTATGCTGAGTCGAGCTGCCTGGCCGTCGCAGTCCGCACTGCGTTGAGTCTATCGTGTCTCCGGAAGCATTGCTGCGAAGTGTCCTGATCACAGAGAATAGGGGGATCAGGTGTGAAAGAAGAGGGGAAGTGCAGCGCATCGCAACCCTGCTGCTGATGACCAGCTTCTGAGCTGGCGCAAGATCGGAAAATATTTGAGGACATGGCCATGTGCATACTGCAATCTCGTCGACTCAGGCCGGAAGCGACTCAAAAGACGGGTGTGGTCCGAGAAGCGGGTGCTTGGTCAGGCGACAACAGCCGGAGCGTCCTGTTGAAGGCGCAGCTTGCCGGGCAAACCTGGCAGTTCCGGTACCGCCACGATGAACAATCGCAGCCGTAGCGATCATCATAGGTTCTTTGTTCAAGCAGCAACAAGTTGCTAAACAAGCATGTGAAGATTCCTACGAGGCTGCCTTTGTGAATGCGTGTTGTCCATCCTCGGCCCGGGCGAACGAAGAGCATGACGTCCGAGCAGGCAGTCTGTCGGAGGTGGATCCGTCGCCGAGATACGGATTCCTGCGCTTCTGGAGCATTGTCTCTGTCTCTGTCAGAAGAGCCAGCCGAGCCGAGCCGAGGCAAGACAGCGCAAGGTAAGGCAAGGGGTGTGGATGCGAGAAGAGCGGACAGGAGCAAGCGAGATGAGGTGGCGCGTGCCTCGAGGCAACCCTGCATGCGAAGGGCAGCCCAAGCCGGACGCAGCCAGAAAGCCGCCTCCTCATTTGCAGCAGACCAAAATTTGCTGCGGCGCTAAAGTGCTCGTGGCGTCCGCGCATCATCCCTTTTACCGAACACTTGATGCTCGTGTCTCAGGCCGGGTGGCAGCGCGGGGCGCTACGCAAGCCGACAAGGATCGGCGAGACATGCGGCCCTGCGGAAGTAGCCAAAGCACGCCCAAAACTACAGTTGAGCTGCTTGGTCTGTGGGATTTTTTCCGTGCGCTTCAACCTCCGACGAAGGCGTGCGCCACGCACCAGATGCGCTCGATTACTGGGCGCGGTCGAGCTGACAGCAGCTCGAGCGGGCGGAGATCCAAGCAACGACGGCTAGCAGTGCAGTCGAACTGCGCCTGTTCTTATTAGCTCTGCGTGCCACCAGAGACAGCAACTTGCCACTCCGACAATTTGACGCCTTGACATGTGGTCAGGACCTGGCCTCGTCACATGCTGTATCGATACGCACACCGCAAGTTACAAATCGAGATGCTGCATCTCTTGGTCACCCCGCCATGCACAGTAGAGCGGAACTTGGTGTCGCACGCCTCGGAAACATGCAATGCGGTGCAGACCGACGTGAGATTTGGCGAGTTTGGCGAGTCTCGCAAACACACCTGTCACACCTAACTCTCTAGCCGCAGCAGACAAGATACAATTTAAATGCAAAGAAAAACAGAAGAAACCGACCATCCCAAGCGCGAGCTGTGGGCGGTGGGAGCAGAAAATTATTGCGAGTTACACCAGACGAAGCCCTGACCTCGCCGGCGCCCGGTGTCGCGTCGCATGTCGCTTGGTCGAACCATGCTCGAGCCTCGTGCCTTCCCCCCGCATGACAGCGTTCTAGAGTATGTGCTGTGCGCTGCGTACCAGCAAGACCACGTACCAGTTCTGGTCGCCACTGCCGTGCGCAAGACATCGGACGTGTTGCCGCGGGCCCTCCCTTCGCTGTTGTTCTTCGACCAACAAAGCATCATGGTCATTCTGGACTGGCCCGTCAGGAACAGGCTGCGGACAAATTCACTGCGCTCGAACCTGAACGACGTACTTCGACCGGGAGCGCGGAGCCGAGGCGCGCCCCTACCTGGATCGCTTCGAGGGGCGGCGTGGGAGTACGGACAAAACTTTGCCTTGCCGAGATTCCCTTTGTTTCTATCCGAGCCGTCAATCGCGGCCATGCTGTAGGTCCCGAGCGCACACCGGGGCTTCACGTTGTGATGCGCTCTGAAATCTCTGTCTTCTTCAGCCGCTGTGAGTCTGACTCACGGTTCGAGGTGGTCGGCACTCGTTTCCCTTTCGTTTCTGTCTGCACACCCATAAATCCTTACCGCCAGCGAGTCGAGAACCTCTCGCTTGCATCGATCAGAAGCGCCGCCGCGTCTTCCGCGTCGACACCGGCATTTCAATGCCTCGGTCGGCAGCGCCAGGTCTTGGCAGCGCTCTCCACTTCCACTCTCGCAACAGCTCCCCATGTCCCTCCGCGTGCCCAATCGACACGCCGAAGTGGCGTACGGCGATAGCATGGTCGAACGAGCCTCGATAACGCGTCGAGGTCATCAGCCAGCGTCGACCTCAAATGGCGGCGGCCGGGGACGTTGCGTCCATGACACTGCCATCTGGGGGTGTTTGCCAGCGCGGCGGCTGCCACCGTTGACTGAACGTGAGCTTGAGTAAGCTTGATCAACATCGCGTCAACGGATCGAAATCAACGTTGCGACCCGCTGCAAGTGAGTGGCTTAACGAGCGCATGTCTGACAACAGCATGTCTGGCAACAATGCAGCGGAAGCGCTAAAACTGCCTCGCTTGCCCCCAGTTTCGGTT